>JANEYF010003692.1:50000-237489 GCA_029963845.1 Rhamnusium bicolor | reverse complement strand
GCCTCGGTCTTGCGATGGCGTCACACGTGCCGATTTAGAAGTGATTTACGCTGCAGTCTTATTTGAAAGGTTAATGCGTGAGGTTGTACCTATAAATTATACATAATGTCAAACGCGCCAGAGGGTAAAAAACGACCGTACGCGGACACAGTGAATAAATTTATCGGTGAATTTCCGGATTTATTCTATGACAGATGTAAAATAATTTATAAAGTTTGTAATCAAGACTTAATGTGCTGGCACAAAACAGATTGTCGTCGTCATATCAACACCGTGCAACATCAAAATAAAAAAAAATAGCATGCCTTTGACAACTCAGTTTATGTTTAATTTATTGTTAATGTTAATAGCCTGTAATATTCCGCTACACATACTGGATAAACAACCATTTCGGAAGTTTTGGAATAAATGCAATCCACAGGTGAACTTACCAAGTCGTACATCGTTACGTAGATATATTCCAGCTGTTCGTGAAGACATTGTAAATAGGATTAAATGTGGATTAAAAAATACACCGCTCTGGTTATGTATTGACGAGACGACAGATCGTAAAAAAAATTCTATTTTAAATATTATAGTACGTGTACTGGGCCCTCTTAAACTAACATTTCCACTTTTACTAGCTAGTAAAAGACTAACTGCGTGTACTGGCGAAATAATTACGGGGTGTTGGAGACATTCGAAAAATTTGAACCAAGTCAAGTATTGATGTTTGTGACTGATGGTGCTGCGACAATGCGCATGGTAGGCCGTTCTTTTCAAAGAGACAATTGTAGGTTTTTACATGTTACGTGTAAAGTGCATGCGTTACATCTTGTGGCAGAAACGATTCGAAAATGTTTTCCAGAGGAAGATGCATTAATAGCAAATACAAAAAAAGTTTTTCTCAAATCTCCTAAACGGCTTCGAGCATTTCACAGACAGTGTCCTGGTATCCCTGAACCACCAGAGCCGATTCTTACACGTTGAAGAACGTGGTTGAAAGCGGCTTTTGATTATGCTGAATATTTTCAACAAATAAAAGCTGTGATACTACAGTTCAACCCTAACGAGGCTGCAGCTATTAGGGAAAACCAGACAAGCTTTCAAGACGTTTCCCTTGAAACAGATTTAAAAACTATTAATAACAATTATAGAGGACTACACGACGCAATAGAAAAATTGCAAAATAGTTCTTTGTCGTTAGTGGAATCGCTGCAAATAGTGGACGACGTAAATACACAGCTACAGGCTATAAATGACGCAAAAAATAATCGCGTTAGTGAAAAATTCGAGAGTGTATTACAGAAAGATCCTGATTTTAGCAAATTAAGACAAATTTGTGATGGTGCATCTACAACTTCGTTAAGTGAGTTCACAGATTGTTTTACTTATGCCTGTATTACATCCGTAGATGTCGAATGGTCATTTTCAAAATGCAAAACATATTTTTTCACCATCGCTGACGGAGACAGCTGTAGAAACATACCTGATGCTATTATACTATAGATCTTCCCCACTTTGTGATGACGACAACCAAACTACTTCATAAATCTGTTTAAAAAGGGTGAGTTTTATACAAATTTTTATAAAATGTAACATTATTGTTAAAATTTATTTCCATTTACTGTACTTATTCAAGTATTATGATATGATGTAAACATATGAGTCATATGACGGCTCTGTCGGCCAGGTGACCTCGGACAGCTCTAATTATCAACTAATCTTTGGCATTATACAAATAAATCAAATGTTGGTATAACGAAAAGAGTTGGCTTTTTTTATTACATCTAATTGTGACATGCTACCCTTTCCCAAAAACCACTCTAAAAATCCGTACTGCTTATGATTTCAACTCATTTTTTTTTTATTTGTGTAATACTTGTTTTTGTCAATTGCTGAATACTTTATGGCGGATGTAGACACATTTCCTTTCAGTTTGTTATCTCAATATGCCCTGAATTGTGAAATTAACCCAGAAACATTTTTTTCAAACAATATGTATTTAGATGGATATTAGTTGAAAACAGTAAAAGGATGTCTTGAACCTAAGCAGTATCAATCAAGCGAATTTAATGTGCAATTAAACTATGTTATCGTGTATATTTTACCACGAAGAACATGGGACCATGTGAGTATGTACACGTCCACATTATAAATGCATCAACAGACAAACAATGCATGCTGTTGTTCACTGGTCCAAGGAACTAGGTCAATGTTAATTTTTTGACAGTGTTTAGATACTAGATAATTGTACGTACATATTTACAAGCGAATACAAAGTAAATATTTAAAGTAGGTATTATATTTTTTGCAAATGAAATTTTTTAACCTTTTTTTGAATTTGGAATTATTTAAAACGTTTTAAGAAATGGTTATTTGAAAACAGATTTCCAAAATATGCGGAAGGATTTTGATAATGCAGTATGGAATTTAAAATTGTTAATATGTTAACTCACCCCATTCTCAGGACCGGATTTAGCCTTGGCGCCGCCCTAGGCTCAAACATTTTGCCGATCCAGTTCTGCTTCTTTTAAAAAGTTGACCCAATTTTACAAAATATAACTTTATTCTTTAAACGGGTCATATATGCTTTTGAACACATAAAGAAAGTGGGAATGTAAGGCAACGAGATTACACTTTACAACTAAATACTCTTGCAAAGACTTGCGACATGTTTTTTTGTATGAAAGGTATCAATTATATCATCGTAATTAATGCATCCAGTTGAGATGCAAGTAATAACCTGATTGGTTACTTCACCATGACTACCTAAGTTAGTGATCTAGTTTAGTATAGAGATCTGTGAGCTTTACATAATTAATAATGGTTTAATATTGCCATACGTACGTATGTTGCCATTCCTTGTTGTTGATATTTTGCAAAAATATTGTCGCCTCTAAAAATTTGCCGCCATAGAACCAGGCCTAGTTGTCCTAGGCCAAAGTACGGCCCTATCCATTCACATAGCTTAGATGTGGTTTATACTTTTTTTAGTTTTTTTATTAATATACGAGATACGGATTTAGTCGTTCTATTTTGGGCAGTTTTACAAAGGTTACTTTTTATAGTAATAAAGAAATATAGCCATCAGTTTCGCCTGTAATTTGACCTACTGAATTTGCTGATATATAAAATGAGACCGTTGTTTTCGTTTTTGGTTGTCATTGACAAAAAAAGTTTAAGAGCGATTTACAGTATGTTGGATACCTAGTGAAAACGTAGACTTAACAAGAAAATGTTGATCCTTTATACATAATGAATTTTCGTAAATTATTGAATTCCATGAGTCATGACATGAGATTTCATGTAAGAAAGGCAGGAAGCTTAATATGCCAAATAACGAAAAATACCTTTTTCGATCATTTGATATATAAATCTTTTTTCAGGACAATTTTATCTTTTGCTTACAAGCATTAATATTTTCTTTGGATAAGGTTAACGTAAAAATCTTGTTGAATTTTAATAACCATCTAAAGTTTTCTATTTCTAATTTTAAAAATTATCAATTAGGTACCTATTTTTGAACCTAAAAAAGTCACATAGTATTACATTTTAAATTAATTCGTAAAGTAAACAAAAGTTTATGTCTAAATACTTCCTTAAACTTCTACAATAGGTTGCTACGCGTGGAAATTAAATCAATTCCCGTTAAGTAGGTCCGTTTTCTTTATTTTGGTAGAGATTCTAGTGCCTTGCACCAACTTCTGCAAAATGAGATTTTTTGGGGAAATTTATTTGATACGCAGCAACAAGGAAATGAAAATTTGTATGCTAATTATATAGCTTTAATAATAAACAATCCAATTTCCGCATTTAGTCAAGTAATATTTTTAATAATAACAGGTCATCCGAGGGCATGTTGATTGATCCTAAATTTCATATATTGTTTATAGTTTGTTTGTGGCGGATATTGTATATTTTATTAAAGATAAGTTTTATTATTATTTCGTATAAAATAACATTTTTTAATTTTTTTATCATATGTGTTATAATCGTATTGAACTATGTAGGTGTAAATACCAAAGAACCAATGATAAATTTCATTTCACATTTCATTCTCACATTCAACATACACTATTAGAGAAATAAAAGGTGGTGTAAAACAACAATTACCCATTTGTTAATATATCTGATGTGACCAGCATATAACTTTATATAATTGATGTCATATATTTTAATAATTTCTTCATATTTACATTGACATTTTTGTAACTAAATTAGACATTTCAAATGTCAAACTGTTAAATTTATCCTAACACCATTTTATGAGGTCAAATGTATAAACAATTTAAGTTTACATCAGCTTTATTTAAGTAACTGGAAAATATATTCTATTGGCTTGATATAGTAGACATGATTTATAATTTTTCATCAAGAATTTTTTTTTTTTTTTTGTAAATGCAAATACAAAAAAGTTTGGGTCCCATGGACCTCCTTTCAGCTGGACAATTTTGCTCATCATCGAATTTATCATTGTCTTTGGCCTTTAGAACATGTGTGCCAAATTTGAAAGCTTTGTATCAAAAACTGTGGCTGTTATCGCGATACTACAGACATGCAGACAGATTTTTTCCATAAAGTTATGTTTTTTCATTATAATTCGTTGAGATTCGTCCAGAAATGCAATAAAAAATTTTTATCCTTTTTCCCGAAATTGTACCTATTTTCTTCTTTCATTCATTGTGTCTCCTCTGGTGGTACCATATTCACCAAATTTAATGTGTCACCTAAAATGTTGACAATCTTAACTGCTAAATTTGGGAAGTCTTCCATTAGTAATTTTTGAGTTATCGCGGATACACACACACACGCACGCACGCACGCACTCACACGCACACGCACCGACAGACATCATTCGGAAAATAGTCGGAATGGATTCAGGAGGGTTCAAAACGTATAAATCAATCAAAATCTCAAGGCTGAAAAAAAATTACGACTACTATACCTCCTTATATTAGCTATAAGAAAGTAAAAAGTTAAGAGAAATTAGCTCTATAGTTAACCTCGATCTGGATTCCAAAAAATTATGTACTTTTCTGAGGGCTGCTTTTGAACCATTTATAGCAATGTAGACCATTCGGTTATTCGGTTATCCGAAAATCGGTTAAACGGATATTAAAAACCAATTAATAAGAAAACGGATTAGATTGAGTTTAATGTTTAGATTTTAGAAAACAAACAAATTTAATATTTTCATTTCAGCAGATCAGTAAATACTAGTATAAAAAAAACTCTAAACAACAATTTTATAGAACTTTTTTTTAATTAAGTATAGGTAAACATTATTTTGTAAAATTATTATTTACATATTAACATATTGACCGTTTTTCCCACCTAGTATCTTAGTTTGGCCCCAGTATGTTATATACCAGCACTTGAAAACACTAACTCTAAGGATATTGAGTCATGACGAAAGTCTAGCTAGATTTTTTTAGTTTTGGGATTATGTATTATTGTGTTGTCTAATTAATATTCGCAAACTACGAAAAAAAATTACTGGTACACTGAAAAACCGACAAAAACGTTTCAAAAAATTTTTTTAAGATACAACCACATGGGACCTTCACAGAATAATAGATTAGGCCCTTGGCCATCTAAAATGGCCAATTACAACATTTTTTCGGGAGGTTCAACTTTTTTTATTATGAAAAATGTCATAAATCTGTCAAAATTAATCTTTCGTACTTTTTCACACATCCGGAACCAATTGAGATAATCAAGTTTTTTTTTTTTTTTAATCGATAAAGGAAACATGAGCGGAGGTGACTGAATTAATTTAGTCTTTATGAAAAACCTAGTTTTTTATAAAATTAGGTAATACTTTAACATTTATTTTTCTTGCAGTATTTTTTTCAGTAAGCGAAAAACTTTTTTTGTTTTAAGAAATTTTGCCACAGTATATGCATACGGAATAAAATTAACACATCAAGGAAGTTTAAAAAAAAAACGCAATACTCTACGACTTATACGTTTCATTGTTATTTGAAATTAAGTTTCTGCGGGCAGGATATTTCCCCCGGTTCTATTGTGTTTTAATCAGTGTGCTATGCGTGTTGTGGGTGCATACTATTAAGTATTATTTTTGACATATCTTTAATATAAATTTTATTTTCATAAGCACTTAGGTTTTACTTATCATTATTTACATTGCACATTATTTAAAATCCATTATATTTATATATTACAACCTAAAATTGAATTAAAAAAAAAATACGAAATAATTATTTATTTTAAAACATAAATTTAAAACTTGTTATAAAAATATTTTAAAAATCGTCAACATCGGAATCTAAAAATATCTAGACAGTTCCTTGGTTACAGCAGTTTGCATATTTGCACTCACTGCAGCATTTCAAACCTTGAGCAAAATAGGTACATCCGTTGTTACAGACCCTGTCGGAACATCTTATTGACAAACTTTGCCTTACAATATCGGGCACAGATTTTTGACTAGAAAAAGTTGCCTTCCAAACATTTTCTTCAAATGTCCAACCGTATCGAGTTGGATCTTCCATCTGCATATATTGTATATGGCTATTGTACTAAATTTTTAATTGATACAGACACCTGGCTCCGTGGTCCAGAGATAATGTACTTGCCTCAAAACTTCGGGGTCCCGGGTTCGATTCCCGGTCGAGGAACTGGGATTTTTCTGTGAGAGAGATTAATCGTAGTATACTCGGACATTGGGTGTGTGTCCATTGTCTGTAAATGTGTAGCCCTCTCCCACACAAGGTTATTCCAGACCTTCAGGGATAAAAGAGGGTTGTAATTTCATGTGGTGTTATTATTATTATATTATTATACCTAAAAAAGAAAATAATTACATGTAGGTGTTTTGTTTCTTTTTTAATAGATATGGGCGATCTAGAAAAATAATTATTACCTTTTTAAATGTTGTCTAAAAGCATGGTCAGTAGGAGGCAGCTCAGAAGCTGGCCGATTTGTACTTGTTGTTAAGTCCCATCGCAGTTCATTTAGGGATTTTATATTTTTGTTTTTATTCTTATATAAATAAAGCGTATATTTTACCCCCTAATTCCATCGCTTTATCCTCTGACAGAAAAGGAAGGTTTTCTAAATTATTTAAATTTTTATATAAAACATGGAATGCCGTTTTCTTCCCTATTTTATACATGGCATTAGTTGTGTCACAACCAGTTAGGCAATGAATCATTAATACTTTCTTGCAAATTTCCTCTCCTAAATTAGCCACAATATTGTTAATTGACAAAAAATGTATATTCTTACTATGTCCTAATTGTATAAATATATTCCTTTGGGACATATCTGGTGTTTCACAGTAATAATGTAAAAGCAAAATCAGGACATCAGTATCAACAGATTTTACCAGAATTGTATTACCTGATTTTAATTCTGACAACATAAAATAAACATTCCATTGTTAAGCATTAAATAATATGTAAAAACTCAATAAAAATAATACTCATTGGCATTCACATTACACAAAGAAAAGTTTGTTTCTAACTGACAATATATGTATAATATAAGATTACTTGTATTCAATAGTCTACACTCTACACACTTGAGTGGCGCCGCAGTGAGGCGCATCTAGGATCGAAAAACTCGTAACTTTAAAAAACAAAATCTCGAAAACTATAAGTCGTAGAGAACTGACTTTTTTTTAAAAAACTTCCTTGAAGTGTAAGCTTTATTTCATACACATATGGTATGACAAAATTCCTTAAAATAAAAAAGTTTTTCGCCTACCGAAATAAATGCAGCAAGGAACGTAAACGTTCCAGTTTTACCTAGTTTTACAAAAAAATTAAAATTTCCATAAAAACTAAATTAAAGCACTGACCTTCGCCCACATTTCCTTTATCAATTAAAAAAAAATACTTATAATTATCTCGATTGGTTCCGGAGATATCATGAGGGATGTGTGAAAAAGTAAGAAAAAATTAATTTTGACAAATTTATGACATTCTTCGTAATAAAAAAAAGTTTGACCTCCAAAAAAAATGTTGTAATTGGCCATTACAGATGGCCAAGGATCTAGGCTATCATGCTGTGAAGGTCCCAAGTGGTTGTACCTTAAAAAAATTTTTTTCAAGAAGGAAGCTACTTTTTTCCCCGTTTTACGGTGCACTATACAGATTACAAAATATATCGCGTTTTAAGTAAATTAAAAAAATAATAATAATCTTGTCATGTGAGTTTCGGTTTTAGGAAAATATAAGGACTTTTTTGTCAATATTGCGATTTTTCTCAAATTGTTTATAATCATTATTTATTTAAAGGAAGTTGTAAATTATAATGGAAATAATCTGAAAAAGTATATATATATATATATATACCGACCTATGATCCAAGCAATATTAAAAGTTTTTATATTTTCGAAATAAGATCTATGAGAATAGTTACATTTTCAAAAAGCAATGTCATTGTCATTAGCATCTTCAACAGGATTATTTCTTATGAGGGGGCAATTACACCCATTAACCCCCCTCCCTGGATTCACGCTTGGTATCTAAACTCTGTTCACTTTAACTTCGCAGTGATGGGTTGGACTTATGTGAATGAAACGTCCTACTGCGACCGATGCTCATGAAATAAAATAAACATAAAAATGAACTGTTATAGGAACTGTCCACCTGTGTACATCTGCCTACCTTCTGCACCAAGAATTACCGCGCATTTTGTTTTCTATCCTGATTAACACTGCAAAGTTAAAGTGAATAGGGTATATGTCTATCCGGAAAGCATGTCGGGTACACAGTTTTAGATATAATCATATTATTAATATCAATTTAATACGATTCTTTTCTTTAGTAATTGTTAACAATAGTTCAAAATAACCTGAAATTGTCACTGTGATCTGTTACTGTTACCTGGAGATGATTTCAAATGTTTTAATCATCTCCAGATGATGTCAACTTGATTGGCGATAGGCGAATAGAAACTATTTCAGTGTTTATGTCACATCAAAGGTTCCAGCCTATTTCAGAATTGTCAATATTACTCAATTTATAATCAGGTAAATTACTGAAGAACATTAGCAGGGATTTATTGGTGTCGAACAATTTGAAATAAATGACCGATAGGTCCATTATTTATACCATTTTCTCTCACCAAGTTCGGCGACAGCAATCTTCAATTTATAGAATTAAACAAAATAACCACCTGTTCCGTATGCATGCGTAGCAAGTTTGGCAACATCAACCGTAGTGAAATCCAAGTCATCCTTCTCAGATGCACTACACTGACCCCAAAGCACTGCACTGACCCCTAGCACTACCACCTGCCATAACATTCCGATCTAGGTGGACGAGTGGCAAATCCAAGCCCGCTGGTAAAGGGCCCTATCGAAAAACACAACTCTGCCTTGGTTAAACGTCGTCTATAATATGAAAATAGTGCCAGTAGCCTCATGGTTCAACCTGTATTTTTACCTGTGCTTCCGTGATTGATCAAACGTGAATTTATCAGCGCAAGCGTCAGTTTGCTTAGCAATTTGGTTGCCATTGTCAATGGGACAATAACAACAATGCTAGATGGGTGACGAGTTATGGTAATGTTGGTAACATGTGGAATCATATATGAAACAATAGATGTACTACAGGGTGATTTTATTAATTGTTTGGTATTTGTATTTTTGCAATATTCCTGTCAATTAAAAAAAAATGACTTAGTGAGTTCATAATATATAAATCCTAGTATTATCTACGCATGTTTCCATCGTTTTTTTTCTTATACCTTTCTTTAAGTAAATTGTCAATTTTTTGTTTAATCTCTGCCTCTTCGATATTTATATTTTTGAAAACTCTCTTTTTTTTTCTTTGTTATTCTTTGTTGAAAAAGAACCTTCCACACGATCTGAATGGAACTCTATATTTGCAAAATTAAAAAACGTCATTTTCTGTTCTATATCGTTGTAGATCAAAATTTAAGTTTTAAATAGTATTGAGAGTTAATAGCGTAAATTTCTTTCATTTTGTTCTAAAATACGGAGAAATATATTGAAGAAACTTCAAGAAGAGGGAGAAATACTGCGATGAGCAAGTTGTTGCCGAATTTTCCTTGTGCTAACTCCTCAGTTTAACATATTTCAGGTAGTTCGACATCTTGACCGGTTTTGATGTTCCCCATGGATCTGTGTTGGGGCTGCTCATGTTTATAGTCTTTATTAATGATATTGAGGAAAATTACTGACAACTTGACACTCTATTCTGTAATAGGAAGTGAACTGGATTGTGTAAATCTTCAAAGTAATGTTAATAAAGTAAAAAACTGGTGTCAACTAAATCGCTTATTTCTTAACATATCAAAATATAGTGCACTTACTTTTTCGAGAAGTCTAAGCCCTCTCGAGTACAAATACCAGTTAAATGTACAAGTATTACAGAGACCTAAAACAAGGATCAATGTATTATTTTCAATAGCAGCTATAGTTTTAACGATCATATAAATGAAACTATCTCGTCAGTGTTAACAAGTCCAAATTTTGTAATTAGGAATTGTAAGAGATTTAATAATACAGGCATTATGAAGTTTCTGTACTATTCGTTTGTAGGATCAAAATTAGGATATTGCTCGTTTGTATGGTCTCGGGATATGTGAATTATGTAAACATTATTGAAAACATTCAGCGGCGTTTTGTTAAGTATTTATGTAACTGGTTATTCACAAAGTATTATGTTGAAAAGTTTTGATATGTCTAATTTGGAAAATCCACTTCATACTGTTTCTATATAAAATTATTTACAATGTGTTTGATTGTCCATTTATTTTAGAACAATTAAATTTTCTTGTACTTCGCATAAGTAGATAATATTATGAAATATTTTCTCACCATTCCACGGACTAATTTATCAAAATTTCCTCATACACTTTTTATGTGTAACAATTATATCTCATTGGAAGACGGATTTGATATGTTTAACTATAATAGCTTAATTCAATTCAACAGTTTCTTTCTATAAAGTATTCAATTCATTTTTATTACATTTGTGTAGTATATAATTATATTATTATTATTATTATTGTTATTTTTTTATTTTCATATACATGATGTATTATATTTGTAGTCAATTACTGTTTATTTCTTTTTGTGCATTTCTGATTTTTTTCTTTGTGTATTATAGTATTTTTTTTTTCGGTTTCCCGACGCTGGACAGTCCTCCCGTGGCCTCCGATGCCTCACGGAACTCGCGCCAGCACATTCAAGACAGTCACTGCCCACATCCCGCAGGGTTACTGACTCTAGATTCCAGAATCGTGTGTCTTATGCAGACGGAGAGAACCCAGAATGACCGCCTTCTGCATTTGACCTGCCAGCCACTCGGCTCATTTTTGACAGGCCAGTATGATTTTCAGTTCCGAGAGCAGCGTAGGCTTTATCCCTCCGAGTACACCGATTATAAGGACGACCATTTTTACCGAGTAGCCTGGGTACAGCACTTGGAGCTTGTACCGGTGATCGCGATATTTGGTCCGTTTCTCCTCCTCCTTCAAGGTGATGTTTTTCTCCGCAGGTGCCGAGAACTCGATGACATACATCACCTTGAGTTGATGGTCGAGGGGGACTATGTCAGGCTTGTTGGCTTGAATTAGCCTGACCGTCGGGAACGGGTAGTTCCAGTAAAACCGTCATTTCTCGTTCTCGACAACGAACTCAATATCTCCGGGGAAATAAGGCAGCACTGGTGTCTGGTCTACCCCGTACGAGTGCCTTAAGGCTCCTCTAAACGTTAGCCAATGCGTTGGCCAACACGCTGGCGCACGTATTGGGCGTTATTTGCAAGTAAATTAGTAATCTGTCCACACGTTGGAAGGACGTTCAGTTTGTTTCGACGCAGGCCAATATCAACATCAACAATGAATGTCATGAGGGTAGCTGCTGCTGCAATTTATTTATTTAGTGCTTATTATATTTTTACTTACTATATTTTTGTTTTTGTGATATTTGTTTTGAGGATTCCAAATACAATTTTCGGCTTGGTAAAGTTCTATGAACTTAAAAGTTTCTTCGTTACTCATCGCTGCCATTATGTACCATAAAATACAAATTTATATGCACAGCACAGCACAAAATCTTAACCTACAATTCCTGTGGGAGCACTTCACATACTAGGCCAGTGCAGCCAACGTGTGGACGTGACTACCAGCGTCCGCCAGCGACAAGGCCAACACCCTTTGATGTGTCTTGAAAAACAGACAACACGACGGATCGGTCACCAACGCTTGGACCAGCTCTGCCAATGCAGCCAATACGACCAATAGTCCCCTCTACACGATGGCCATACGCATTGGCCAGCGATATTGGCACACACATTAGCCAACGTGTAGAGGAGCCTTTTTAGATGGTAGTATAGCACTCGTAACGCCGTGTTATGTCGGTGGATGTAGGCCGAAATCGCGTATATGGGGCATGCAGATAGTAAGTGCATAAGCGATTCCGGCGCCAGGTCTTGTTGCAGTTGGAACCTCTACACGCCACACGCGGCTACGGTAGACCAAGGTGTTGATAACAACATTTTAATCCGTAAGCTGCTCTTAAAGTCTGATCGTCATTTAAAAGTTTTCACTTTCCGAAATAAAATTAAAAATGTCAATAAGTTTTTTCCTGTATGTGTCAACAGTGAAAACAACTCTAGATGAAGAATAATTCCAACGAGTGGGAGCATTACTCGGAATTCTATGTAATTCTATGTAATTCTATTTAAAATATCAAATCTTTTACTACATTTTGAAAAAAGATGACGGAAAAAACCAGCAATATTTCAAAAAAATATTCAACTTCTTTAATTCCGTTACAGGCTTTACTCAAACCAAATTTAATTTGTGTGCGTAACAGTCAGTTAAGTAAGCTTGAGGAGCGATATCTTTTGTTTTAGTTTGGAGTCCATTAAGATGTCCTGACATAACCGCAGCGCCGTCATAGATTTGTGCAACTAATTTATTTTTCAAATCAAATTTACCATATTCGTCGATTAATAATTTAAATAAACTGTCCGCGTTTCTTCCACTACTCACATCAAAAAAACCAACAAATCTTTCAACAACTTCACCGTGCATTACATATCTAAAAATTACGGAAATTTGTGATTTATAAGTAATGTCCGTTGTTTCATCAATCTGCCACGAGAAAAATTCGCAATATTAAAATTTCCTTTATTATTCGAATCGCGTTTTTCGTCATGTCCTCGAAAAGAATTTTCTTGAGAAGATAAATATATAACGGCATCAATTAATCTCTTTAATATTTCCCTATTTTCACGGACTTGTTCATTAAAATTTTCTATTTCTCTTTTATGCGCAGAATCCAAGAAATTTACAATATTTTGTTTACCCAACATTTCGAATTCAATGCAAGATGGAATATTTTTCATGACTTTCTAAACCTCGCGACAAATTTTGCAAATTATTAAACCCGGCCTTGTCCCAAATTGAGGATTTATCAATTATCATTAATAAATAATAAACATTTTCAACAATATAATTTGTTTCTAACTGTTGATGCCGTTAACCACTCGATTTTTTGATAATTGCTATCACTAAACCCTCTGTTTTGTTTACCACTTGTAAAATCTAATGACAGCAATGACGGTGTAGGTCTGACTATCTTTTTAATTCTTACCTTTTGATCATAACTGAGAGAACTAAATCCATTTAACAACAAATAATCCACCACGTTTGGACAACAGGACATGTCGTTGGGAATATTTTCACCTAGATATGTATGTTTATGATGTTTTCCCACGAAACCACAAATTGCCACTGTCCTTGTTCTATAAACTGTTCATACTCTTGTGAGAGGGGGATCAACGCTTAACTGAAGTGTACATGCGCTAGAAAGAGATGGGGTGCTAGAGGCTAGCTGCCCTAACTGACAGATCCAGAATGTTTGTTAAGATACCCGCTAAAAATTCAAGGTCACGAACAATATATTGAAATGGAGGTTGGCTGGCCGCTAGCCTCAGTTCATCTGGGCAAGCGCGAAGCGCAATGAGAGCCCGGGAAATATGCATACGTGGAATCAACTATCTGGACTATAATGTTACATGTTTGTGGAAAGGAAATGCAAAATTTTTTGTACACTGAAAATTAATTAATGAGTTATAAACATTGAAAATTGATATACCTAAGCAGAAATTTCTACTTGTGAAAAATATTAGTTTGAAGATATTCTGCTTTTCCCAAAATTGTAGAGGAGGCTCAGCCTTCACTGCCTTCCCCTGACCAGCCGCCATTGATATGGAGGCATCTGCAGTGCACTTAAAAAACACATACAAGTTTGCAAATTTATTACATGTAACCCGGACTCTATCGCACTGCAGAAACTGTTAGAGACTGATATACCGCAATAGACAGATTAATAGCCAGCGTGAAGCAGACATTATTTTTAAATGAACTGCCCATTGGCTCCATTACCACCACAGTCCGTTGTGACGCGTTGTGGCACATGGTTAGAGCCGGCAAACTATTATTATGTTCATTTTGATGTAAAAGAGGGTGATCGACAAATTAAATGCAAACGTCGCACTAAACGCAGTAAATATTTCAGTTCATTTTTCAATTATCTGGAGACTGCTAAACGTGTGAAAGATAAATTTTAAATAGTTTTACAGAACAATCCTGGATTTTGTACACTGTGTTGTTGTTGATCTCCTTGTAGGTAAACAGCTGGAATTCTATCAACACTCAACTTCGTATCTTTTAAATATGCTTCTCGTGCCTCTGTAGGCGTTGAACGATCGTTTTTCTGATATAAATGGCTTTTGAGCCACAGGCGTCAAAATTTGACTCTTGAACATCAAAAACAGATGCTGCTAATTTACTGGAGCTAAAAATTACTAGTGTGGAGTGTTGTGTATTCAGTGAAATATTTATTACTCCTATTATTTTCAACACTACAAAATTGTCAATTAAAAGGTAATATATCATTTATCATATCTTTTATTATGTGTATGTCAGTGCGGTGTCCTGGATCAGCCCCTGGTTTTTATATAATGCACAATTTACTCGCGATCACTAGTCATAATAAAAATAATAATCATTATTAGTATGTTTAAATATGTATGTTTATTGTAATTATTATTAAATAATTATACAAGAATATAATTAGTCACAGCAGTAACGTCTAGATTTTATTATAATTGAATTGAAATATTACAACATCGTCGGTCAGTACCTGAAAATGTAAATCCCCTTTTATTATAAATAATAAATGTATTAATATTTCTTAATGTAATTTCTTTTACATATTTTCATTACTACTTATGTCTACAAAATATTTTCGGTTCTTCTAAGAAACTACCTATATTGCAATTTAATCAAATAATAATAAATATTATGATAAAAAGTTTTGTGTTTTTTGCTTAAGTCATAAAACGTTCTATTTGATATCAGAAATAAAATTGAAGATAAACACACCCAGCCTACACCAGTTCTTACCACCCAATCGTGCATATAAATTTTCCAATCAACCCAAACTGCATGTTAAAATTAAATCCTTTATAATTTTCAGGGGAATAATAGTAAGAACTGAAAATCATTAGTCTTATGGCCGTATTATTCCAAATGTAGTCCTGAAGTGGGTTGGAACCTTTGATGTCAAGAGTGAAGATAACGGTGACGTAGTTTTCCATGAAACACCAAACCACCATATACTGCACTCGACGCGCGTTTTGCCAACCAAATTGGCATCATCTGGAGATGATTAAAATTAAAATAAAGTTATTAAGATAGAGTTTTAATCATCTCCAGATGATGCCAACTTAGTTGGCGAAACGGGCGTCGAGTGCAGTGTATGGTGTTATGTGGAAAACTATGACAGTCATTTTTGCAAAAAGTGGTTCATACAATATCCCTATATAGCTATAATGGATATTGTCTTAACAAATAGCCTCAAATAAACTCACAAAAAATTCTATAAAAATAATTGACAGTGTAAGAAATTCAGGTCACCACATAGTATAAATTGTTATCATAATGTGTATGAATAGCCTGGAAAGGCTTTCAAAAAATGTTATTTAATTATATGTAATAAAACCACAGGTTAAATTTAAATCCCAGTTCCACTGGCGTAGTATTAAGGAACCAATAATGTTTTTACTTACTATCTGGTTCTGAGACTTTACAATTAAATTTAATTAAGTCAAAAACAAAACTAATATTCATAATTATGTAACATTTATGAGAGAGGTTTTGATTTTTATTCCAATATGTAATAAATACTGTTACGCCACTGGACTGTGTAGACTGGTTAGATGAGACTGGAATTGTACGATAACGGCCGGGAATATTCTGGACTGCTCTAGATCGTGTGAATGGATGTATAAATAAGACACGCGGTGGCACGAGTCTCAGTCTGTAGTCGAACGTGAACGTGAACGAGTAAAGAAGAAATAAGAAAGAGACTTATAAGTGTTCAAGTGTGATTATAGTTAAGACAATAATTAATCTATTGTTGTTAATTGTTAATTAGTAAATAAAGTAGTGAATAAGTGTCACCTGGATTTCAATCAACGAATCTACGAGTAGAGGTGTTTGTGTGGATAGCAAACACGTAACAATACATATGTACAAAAAATCGTTAAATTGCATTGGCTGTTTTTGGGATTAATTTCGCTAGCCCGATGAAAATTTATATAGTTTAAAACAAAAATGTATAGGTAGTTTAAAAGTGCTATTAAAATATGGAATGAAATGAAAACATAATACCGCTAAAGATTTTCTGCTAATTATTATGTTCTAACTTTTACAAACAATTCATCACAGATAAGTATAACTCTTTTGAAAATTAACTTTGAAGTGATTGTTCAACTGGTGAGTACTTTTGTTTTACGCATTTTTGGTTTTACTGAACAGAGTAAATAGAATTAAAAAAATTGAGTCACTCGTATAATCTTTGGTCGTACTGAACATAATGTGCATATTGTCTTTTTTATAATCCAAGTTTTAGCGTTTTGGCAAATGGTCAGGAATATAACTGTTTTAAAAGATATATGATATGTTATACTCATCTGTGATAAGTGTTTATAAAAGTTAGAAAATAATTATTAGCAAAAAGTCTTTAGCGTATTTATATGTGTTTACATTTGATTCCATATTTTTATAGGTCTAAAATTATATATTTTCTTTGTAATACTAAAAAATAGCAACTATTTACAGATGTTAAGTAATGCTAATATGTATATAATGCAGAATCATATATACAGGGCGGGGCAATAGTGCGTCGGAGTTCGATATCTTGAGTTCTACGAAAGCTAGAAATTAAAAAAAAAATGCAATTGTCATAAGTTAATTAAATTGTGAAAATCAAACATAAGTTTATTTTGTGTTTATTTGTAAAATTGATTTTCATCAAGTAAAGGTCGAATCAATCAACTATATGCAAGTATACTAGATAAAAAAGTCTACAACCGGAAATTATTTTCGATATACAGGGCGAGCCAATACGAAATTACAGGATCAAGTGCCTTTTTTTAAATGGAATGCTATGTATATCAGTACATTTTTTGAAGCCTCTTTCTAGACTCTATTCATTCCTATATTATTATTGACTATCTTCCAACGATTTGGATGTAATAAATTTTTTTGTTGAAATAATGCCATCTGTAGATGAATATTGAAAAAATCATCAAAGTGACAATTATGGTTTTTGAGAAAAACTTATGTGAATACTAGTTGCGAGACATCTAATAAATGTTTTTGAATCATTTTTACTTCCTAAAAATGTAGAGGGTGGCCAAACATTATTTTTTAATTAAGAATTTTTTAAATTGAATTTTCTCAATTTTTTCAAATGGAACACCCTATATATTTTTCAACGATGTAATATAGAAATGAAAAACGAACATTTTTTGTAAGTACGTCCCTTTGGCTAATTGCAACCATTTTCGTTTTATTGGGCAATAAGTACAAAATTCAAGAACACAATTAAAAACAGAGGTTTCTTTAAAGAATTCATTAGAAAAAATTATAAGTGCTTCACATGTTGCCCATTTTGATTGACACACGTCTCTATGCGCTTTTGATATAAAGTCATTTAGTGGGACCATATCTTCCAATCCACTGAAGTGGGTAAATAGTATTTAACTGGTCCCTTACTGTAACAGTTTCTTTGTAATTCTTTTTGCTGTTTTCGTTATTCGACAAGCAGTGAAACGTCAGTTTAGTATAAATTGTCTTGTACAAACGAACATTTATAGCACTTATCGGTCGTCAGTTATCATTTGTATTAAATTCAAAATATTTCGAGTTTTATTATAAAATGAATTTTAATAAAGCGGAACTTGTGGACATGACTTTTGTTTTGATTATAATGCAGGTGGAACAATTATTAAACGTTATAAGGTCACGTTTTTTAAAACATTTATTAGTAACGAAAATGTCACCTTGTTTCCACCACTAATAAACGCTTGTTTTCAACGTCTATAATTTACTCCTTTTCACCGGCAAATTTACATTTTTTATAGGTTTGCAAACGTCTTCTCAACGTCTTGTGAATACTAAAAAATTCTTCTGACGGTTTTTCATTTTTTTTATAGGCCTATGATATAAATTTATAATTATTGAAAACTTACACCACTCCTTGATCCACTTGCATAAAAATGTTTTTCCATCGTTTTGCTGATCTGGATCTACGTACGTGAAAAGTTAATCAATCTCGTAATTGAACGTAGTAAATAGATATATATTTGCTAGATAATAGACAGAGTGATACTTTGGAAGATGTTCATCATATATGTATATTCCTTGGATTTTAAAGGATTTATAGAAAGCAAAAATAGTTTAAACGAATTGCACATTTTAACAATTTCTATACTGAAACTGAACTGAAGTAATAAATGTTAAAAAAGTATAGATATATATATTATTTATTGAAAAAAAAACTAAAAAAAACAAGTAATTAAATATGTATTACTATGGTCTAATCTATCCTCTAGTTCGCTTCATTCATTTCCAGTGGTGTATCTGGAAAAATAATAAGTAATATGATATATGTCTTTTTCCAGTTAAAGTTAAATTTCAGTTAAAGCCCCTTAATATTAATTAAAATTAAATAAGTACATATTTTCGGCGTTTACTTTTTTAAGTGAATTTTCTCCATAAAAATATTAAAATGTCAGCGACTTGATAGAAGTCAGTCATCACTTAAAATTGTTTATTATAGTCATCATTTGTTTATTATGTATTAGAGAATTTAAAAAAATATTCGTAGTAATTGTAAAAAATATCTAATGGCATCAGCACATAACTTTCTTTATACCAGTATATGTCATCCTGATCTAAAAAATCATTCTGTTTAATTCTTCACTTACCTCAATTCAATTTTAATAGCATACCTTTGAAATGTTTCATTATAATTTTTATATAATTAATTATTTATCAGCGTCATTTTTTTTGTCACTTTTTCGCGTCGTTGTCTTTTTTTTTTTTTGGTTTTTAACATTGTTATTTTTGTAATTTTTTTAGACCTCTCAAATGTCAAACTGTTAAATTTTTCCTAACCCCCATTTTATGAGGCCAAATATTTAAAATATTTCAGTTTACATTAGTTTTATTTGAGTACTTGGAAAGTATATTTTATTCGTCTGATATAGTAGACATGATTTATAATCTTTTTTTATCAAGAATATATTTTTTGTAAAGTCAATATACAAAAAAGTTATCATCTTTTAAAAACGTGTATTATATTTTACTTAAGTTAACGTCTTAAAACACGTTGAAAATATTATACTCATTCAACGTTTGTGACGAAAAATTTCACTTAAGAAACAAGTTAATTGTGACGTTTAAAAATCGTCCATCAGGCCCTTAGTAGTTATTTTCAACTAATTTTAGACGTTTTTATAACGTTTCGTTGGTTAATAGATTTAATAATTGGTATCATTATTTTAATAAAATTAACGTCTTAAAAATGCGTAGATTCCACGTTAACCGCTGATTTTATACAAACCGTTGAAAACATTATATCGTTCAACATTTAAATAACGAAAAAATGTACATAAGAATCAAGTTAATTTTAACGTTTACAATACGTTGACCAGAAATCCAGTAATTATTTTTCTATCGATTATTTATATTTTTATGAAGTTTCATTGGTTAATCAATTAAGCTAATTTAATATTTCGTCTTAAAAACGTATATCATATTTACTCAAATTAACGTGATTAAAACACGTTGGAAATGTTATGGCCATTCAACTTTTAAGTGTCGAAAAATTTTACTTAAAAATCAAACTTAATTGTACCTTTAAATAACGTCCACCTGGTACGTAATAGTTATTTTCAACTAATATTTAACGTTTTTCTGATGTTTAATAGGTTGGAAGAATTTCACTAATTAGCGTCACGTTTTAATACCACATAATATATATTTAAATTAACATTTTTAAAATAAGTATATTCTACGATAACCAGTCACTTATATTATACAAACCGCCATGTCGTTCAACGTTTAAGTAACAAAAAAATTCACGTAGGAATCATCTTAATTATAACAGTTAAGAAAACGTTGACCAGCAACACAGTAGTTATTTTTCAACGTATTTTTGATGTTTTTATGACGTTTATTCTGTTCAGGGAATTAACTAATTATTGTCAGCTTTAATAATATTTTTGTACTTGTAAATATGTAAATTCTACGTTAATCCATCACACAATAATATACACATCATTGAAATTATTATGTCATTCAAAGTTTAAGCAGAGGACAAGACATGTATAAGTCGAGTTCATTTACGGATTGTTCAAGGCAGCAAAAAGAGCCGCAGATGAACTCCCTATCTCGCATTTGACATCAGGCGAGGAGGCCGGCGAGGTGCTGATGTTGAGTCAGTCACCTAACTTCAGCCAAATCATTCCCTGTCGTCTTGAATAAGAGCTGCCGAACAGGAAAATCTGTTTCGGCAGCACGTCGATAAACCCCAGCATGGTGTCTTCTATAAGAACATAGAAACACTGGGTTTATCGACCAGGCTGACCTTCGCCTTTTTAAGGTCAGCAGGGCTTAAGTCGGAGACCGAGGGATTCATTATGGCCTGCCAAGATGGTGTTATCAACACCTTGGTCTACCGTAGCCGCGTGTGGCGTTTACACGCCACACGCGGCTACGGTAGGTCCCTGATATCAACTGCAGGACCTGCCATCAGGCGCCGGAATCGCTCATGCACTTACTTTCTGCATGCCCCATATATGCGATTTCGGCCTACATCCACCGACATAACGCGGCTTTACGAGTGCTATACTACCATCTAAGGCACTCGTACGGGGTAGACCAGACACCAGTGCTGCCTTACGTCCCCGGAGATATTGAGTCCGTTGTCGAGAACGAGAAATGCCGGATTTACTGGAACTACTCGTTCCCGACTGTCAGGCTAATCCAAGCCAACAAGCCTGACATAGTCCTCCTCGACCATCAACTCAAGGTGATGTATGTTATCGAGTTCTCGGCACCTGCGGAGAAAACATCACCTTGAAGGAGGAGGAGAAACGGACCAAATATCGCGATCTCCGGTACGAGCTCCAAGTGCTGTACCCAGGCTACTCGGTCAAAATGGTCGTCCTTATTATCGGTGTACTCGGAGGGATAAAGCCTACGCTGCTCTCGGAACTGAAGATCATACCGGCCTGCCAAAAACCAGCTGAGTGGCTGGCAGGTCAAATGCAGAAGGCGGTCATTCTGGGTTCTCTCCGTCTGCTTAGGGCACACGATTCTGGTATCTACAGTCACTAACCCTGCGGGATGTGGGGAGTGGCTGTAGTTGATGCGCCGGCGCGACTCCCGTGAGGCGTCGGAGGCCACGGGAGGACTGACTTGGCATCGGGAAACCGAAAAAAAAAAAAAAAAAAAAAAAATAATAATAATAATAAAAGTATTTTATTGGTTTCACCAAAAGGCCATCGACCGAGGTCCTTCGGCCCGTTACAACTGTTTAAAATAATTTACATATACCATTTCATTTCATTACAGTATAAATATCTGTATTAAAAAAAAACTAATACAGATGTGTTTCATTGTATATTATTCAATGCAGTGATGTGTTCCCATAGGGTTAGCTCTGGAAATTTTCTTCTGCTAGGTAATACTTGTTCACTTATTTTGCAAAAGGGTTGTATTATTTCTATGTTATTTATTTCCTTAGCAAATTTTGTGGTTAGGGATTGTAATCTTTGGTTGATTGGTGTTATTTGCATAATCTCATAGAGAAGGTTGTTGGGAGGGTTATGGAGAGGATTTTGGTAATGGATCGCAATGTTGATGTTTCTGCTATTTCTAGGCTTTTTATGACTGGTCTTCTTGTATTAAGGTATAGTGGGTGGCTATATTCTAATAATAGACGACAGATTGTACTGTAAATATGGGCAGCAGTTTTTTTTGTTGATTCCTTGGTTTTTATATGTTAGGCTGCGGAAGTGTCTGCTTCTTGCAATGCACTTCTTAATTAGTTTGACATGTTTGTTAAAATTATGTTTATTGTCTATTGTGACTCCAAGATATTTTATTGCCGGTTGACAAATTGTGCTATTGTCAACAGTTACTGTTGGAGTGTTTGGGGATATATTATGGTTAAACATAATGTATTTAGATTTTAGGGGATTTGGTTTCATTCGCCATTTGTTGAACCACGTTAATGTTCTGTTCATCAGTTGCTGAAGTGCCTCTGCTGTCTTGTAGATGTTCTTGTTATGGCTTACGTGTGCGGTATCATCGGCATATTGGAGAATATACAAATTCAGGTTTAAATATTCTGGTTCTGAATTCAAGTTATATATATCATAACAATATATATTGTAAAACAAGGGCGAGAGTGGAGAGCCTTGTGGAACACCTTGATGGATTGTACTGTTTTGTGATAAATGGTCATTAATTTTTATTTGAACAGAGGGTTTATAATTGTCATGTAAACGGTTAATTTCTTCTGTTGTGTGATATTATTACTTAACCTTCCTAATAAATCCACTTTTTTCGCCACTTAATTTGAATATCAAGTATCCATCAATAATATCACGATATTTAAAATCTTTCGCCTGTTCAATGCTATCATTTTCTATGGTAATGCCGATATTTTGCCCTGTATTAGTTAGGTTCTATTTGCTTTTAATCATCAAAATTTAGTTTTTTCAATATTTATTTTTAAATTGTGCCTTGTTAATAGGTAATAATTTTTTTAAACGATTTTTTGTATGTAACTCAAAAACTACTTAAGGGATCATGGTTTTTGATGAGTGTAACTCTCGCCCATGTAGCTTCAGCTTTGGATTCGGGGTTGTCTAATTTCTGTGTTGTTTATTATTTATTTAAATACACAAACAAAAATGCTAAAGCCCGCTTGCACCAGTGACATATTTTCAAAGTACTACTTATAATTGAAGCCCTTGGTGCAAAAAGATGGTCTCATATTTGCAGTTTTAGGGAAAATCAGTTTAAATTTTACTGACTGCATGAATAAAGTTTACGGATCGATAACACTTTTTTGATATCCTATACTGACGTAATGAACCGGCTGGAGGCTTTACTAGTAGAAGGGTTCTGATTTAACACCTTGTATGCACAAATTTCTAAATAAGCGAGTAGACACCTTTTTGCACCAAGGGCTTCAATTGCAAAGTAATGCTTACTTCATTGCACCCAACTTTTTAGAACTACTTAGTTGGTACTTTATTTAAGCTATAGAAATCTGTGGCTTAAAGTTTTACTTAAGTATTATTTATTTAACCTTGCACTACGTTGACATATCATCAAAATATTTGATGTAAGTACTAGCAGAATTTTTTAAAATATGTTTTTTTCGACGATAATGATTTGATGGATTATGACGTAGTTATTGAAATAGTTGAAGTGGGAATTCCACTCAGAATTTATGTTAGAGAAGATCATTTTCGTCGGAAGGATATAAATACAAGATGAAGATTATTTGTTTCCACGTATTGTCTTTCTTTCTGCAAGTTTCCTCATCTAAACTTTTAATCTCTATTATATTGCTATTGTGATATTAAACTTAAAATTAATGTCTCTGCATCTCTGGTATAATTTGCACCTTGCCCTCAAATCACCGGTTTCTCAATTTCAGATAGTGAAAATAATCATTCAATTTAAATGGAAGGTAGTTACTTACTTTGTGTAATGCAATAAGACAAAAAAAATGATATATTTTCTCATGTATCTATAAACAACTATTTATTACTGCTGATTTGATTAAATGGACCGACACAAGACAGTATTTTGACATATTTGTCAGGTTAGAAACTATTTAGAATCTTCGATCATATGATCAAAGTTTAGAATATATGGATAAGTTGCAAGTAAAGAAGCCATTAAGTTTCATTCCTATTTAATGTGCAGCTTTGTTAAATAACTATGTTAAGTGACACTGGTGCAATCGGGCCTAACACAGGAATCACAACACATTATTGTGTTGTGATTGTTGTGATGATTTCTATTATTAGAAGTATCATCTTGCCAATTTTCCAATGTTTGTACTTAATGACGTAATTATAAAAAATTTAAACTTTAAATTCAAATAACTATTTACAGTATTATATATTTTTTTCTATACCGAAAATACTAAAAAAAATATTCAAAATCTAAGCGTTTCTACTTTCATCTCAGATCAATGAATATTCCCCCCAAGTAACAACTCTAAGATACTTTTGATTTATTTAGGTTTTAAAAGTGCTTTAACATGTTCAATAAAATGATAGTGGTTTTAAAATTACCTTAAGATAAACTAAAACTTCTTAAAGACCACTGATTCTTATGCAAAGATTTAATGCACTCTTTAAATTAAAATAAAAAAACTGTTTGCTCCTAATGCCCTATTGATCTTATACTAGTTTTATAATACTCTTGACATTGGCTATTTTAAAACTAATTTGCCTTTTTAAAGAATTAAATAGCAAGTTGGTTTTAAAACAATCCATTTTGGAACAAATGGTTTTAATGTAGTTTTATGGAGTATCCTTGATGTAGTCATTAAAACCCATTAAGAAAACTATTTTATCTTAAGCCTATATGCTCAATGAAATTCCACATTAAATCCTAAAACATAGTTTTTACTTTTTAAAGAGTAAATTAAGAATATTTTAAAGTTCAAAGGTTTTAATTTAGTCAATTTGATTAAAAGAAATGCCTGTTGGATTTTTGATGACTTTATTAAAACTAATTCTACCCCCTCCATAATCGGAGAAAACACGCCATCTGCTCAATAAACTGATTGCTGATTTAGTGAACCAGTGCAATCCGTGTACCTACTTTATGCATGAATGAAAACTAGAAGACATATTTAAAATGGAAAATATTAGTGACAAGTATTTTAAATTAAAACGAAGTCACTAAATCCAGCAATCACAAAACCGGCACAATTTTAAGGTTAGGATTTCATACGCGCGCCAGATCCATTTAAATCAATAAGTACACGAGTTTGAACATATTAAAGCAACTCAGTTTTAAAAGGAAGAGTAAATAAATGTCTGGGAGAGTAATTGTACTTAAAGTGGTAAATAAAACGCTATTTTAAGTCTTGTAAGATTTAAAATGTTCTATTAACTTGCAATCAGTTTTTATCTAGACCACGCCATTTTTTATATAAAATACAGACCCGCCATGATAAATATTTTCAATAGCCGAAGAAAAAAATATTATTGAAATATATGCGCTTTACATCCTCTTAAATAACTGAAGGACGGTGTGTCCAAACATGCAATTTAATAAAAAAAATGCATTTGGATGTTTAGATGCAAAATAAAAATTGACGATATTTTTTAAAAAAATTTTTAGATAATAAAAAAAACATTATATTGGTGGCGCTCCAGTTATGTAGAAGTATTTTATTATATTTTGTCAGAAAAGTGCCATCTGTTGGTAATTTTTACCAGAATAGTTTGCATTTGAATATTATTTTTGATCAGCTTTATATGCATTACATTTAAAATATTACCACTCTGTCCTATTAGAGACTTGCCATTGTTTTAACTATTTCACGCATAAAGTTGTCCGACTTTAAAACAAAATAAAACCCTTTTAGGATTAATTATAATGATTCTCAAGGCAATTTAGTCTGCTGCAATTTTATTTTAAATGCAAAACGTTTTAATACATAAATTTAAGGTTGCCTTGAAGAACTCTTTAAGAATGAAATTAAAACTAAATGGTTTTTAATATAGTTTTAAAATTTAGTCTTCAAGACCCTTTTAGGATGGGCCCTTTTTGGCTAGAAGCTGCTTTATGGTGATCCTAAGCTTGTCTTGAAGATCATTTGATTTTATTCAAGTTTTATTTTAAAGCGACCTTGGAGATCTTAATAAGAGCATTAGTGTTACCTGGGCCCAATGGGTGACAAAGGATAGAATAAACTTTTGAGTTTAAACAATAAAGTAGGCACTTCACAGGTGGTCTAAAATGTTTTGAATTCTTTATACTAATTCTCTACGAGCAAATTAAAAGAGCAAGTTTTTTTATTGACATACCTAAATCTTTCATAAGTTTAGTAGGAGCATTTCTTATATGCATTGGAACAGCTGGTTGACAACCTTTACACTCCCGTATAACTTGTTTTGCCTTTGCCAATGCTGAATCAGCTTCTCGAGATTTTGGTGCCCTTGCCAAATAAATAGCACATTGTGCAAGAAGAACATCCGCCTCAGGCATGCCAAGCAGCTGACAACCTTGCATTGTAGTTACAGCCAATTGAAGTGCATTAGGATCAGCATTTCCTGAGAGAACAGAATATAGTCAACAAAAAATCACAAAGAAAAACTGAAAATGTTTATTTTGGGCAGTGTTAATACATTGTTATATAATAATAATTTGTGTAATTTGGACCATATTATTTTAATAAGTATTAAATGTTATTATATTGATTTTTAAAAAAAATATTGATAAATTATAAAATTCATAAGATGTCATATTCATAATCATTATCCTGAATTGATCAAATATGGTAAGTTTAGCTTATGAAAATTCCTCGTACAATAAAATTTTTATTTTATTTCACATACAGCATGATATTAGCACTATATCATGCTGTATTTGATATAATGCAATTTAGCCCTAATTTAATAATATTTTATATAGATTTTTTTGGGAATTTTGGTCAGATATAACTAATTTTTTTCTAATGTTTCGAATTATTACACACCAGCAGAGAAACTATTAATTATTAGGTGTTTGTTTTAAATTTTGTTACATGTTTAGTGTTATTTGGTTGCCTGTTTTAACACAATTAGTTTAGTATATTTACGCCCTAATTTAGTATAGTTACATTAAAAATTAGACAACTTAAACTAACCAATATCTTCACTAGCTGCTCTGACTAATCTACGAGCAATATATCTAGGGTCTTCACCACTAACGATCATTCTCGTAGTCCAGTACAATGCTGCATTCGGATCTGAACCTCTTATCGACTTATGCATAGCTGATATTATATTGTAATGTTCCTCACCAGCACGATCGTACAACATATGAGATTTCTGCAGAATGCGGTTATAATAAGAACTAGTTTAATTTTATTAACCTTACCTTTATGCCGTCTTTAATATCTTCAACATTAATAATTTTTCCATTATTATTACTATGTTGTATCACTAACTGCAGATTACCCAAAGCTATTCTAGCATCACCATCACTTATATCAGCTAACCATTTCAGGGCTGAACTTTCTATTGCTACACTAGAACATAATTACCATGACAGGAACAAAAATTAACATAGTACAGAAATTAGGAATTGCGGCAAGTAATGAAATGATTTCTGGATATCACCTCAAATTATATATTTTTGTAAATGCAATCTATTAGATGTCTTTAAATATCAGTAAACTTTTGTCAGATTAAATCAAAAAACAAAGTGTACCTTAATTTTCGACATTATCCTCACTAAGTTGGGATGTTTATTAATTTTCTAATTAAATTTAATAAATTTTACAGAAAATCATATTCAATAATGTAAAAACGTAACTTTCTATAAATTTAAAAGTATTAGCATTATCATATTTTATAATACATATGCATGATTCTTGACAGAAAATTTTAATATTTATTACCCTTTATCATCGTTGATTATACCACAAGGATTTTCAACATCTATTATATCAACATTTAGGGTTTCAGCAGCTCTTTCTAAAATTGAATATAAATCATTAGACTCTAATTTTTCCATTACAATTACCCTACATCTGCTTAATAGTGCCGAATTTATAATAAATGAAGGATTTTCCGTTGTAGCTCCAATTAACGTCATTTCTCCTTTCTCTACGCTCAACAGAAATATATCTTGTTGACGTTTATTAAATCTATGAATTTCGTCCATAAACATTACAGTTCTTCTACCAAATTTCATTTCATTTTTAGCAATGGTAATAACATTTTGTACCTCTTTTACTCCAGTAGAAGTAGCACAAAGTGTAACAAATTTGAATTTTTTTGGATTCATTTTGCACATCTCACTAATAACACTCGATAAGGATGTTTTACCGCAACCTGGTGGCCCCCATAAAATCATATTTGGTATCTCCCCCTTTTCCAGCAAGGATCTTAATACAGTGTTTTTGCCCAGTACTTGATTTTGACCAAAAAAATCATCCAATGTTTTTGGTTGAACCTGTTTAGCAAGAGGTACTACAAAGGAAAAAGAGCTGTCATTATTTGGTTCTTGTGGCTGTGCTTTCGTTTTTCGGTACTTGTACTTGGTTTATTTTGGAAAAGTGGAGCTACCATACTGCTATTGACTTTTTCGGCTTGCTTTGTTGTGCTGTAATCCCTTGGGGACTTTTGTTTAAATTCAAATTTTGGCTGATTATTCTGTAAAACTGGCGAGGGCGAGCGTTTTCTTTTTGGTAAATCATCTGGAAAGTTTAAAAATATACACTTATTGGCATGTTGTTCTATTTCACTGAATGCAAACGACTTGTTACAAATTGGACATGAAGTAAACTCATTATTTTCGTTCATTTTTTAAATTTAAGGTTATCACTTATCACACATTTTTATGTCAACTTTAAACATATGCCGGTAACATTTTTTGCGAAATACTTGAACGTTGCTTCGACCAAAATTTGGTCGCAGATATCTTCGATCCAAGATTTATAAACTTGCCTTCGACCATACTTAAACTTAACAATTTATTTCAGACGATAATACCAGAGTGATAATACTCAGCAATACTTAGCGTTGATTATGATTATTACAATACTATATTATTACAATACTATATTACAATACTATATACAATACTATATACAATAATATAAAGCAACCCGTTAAAAAACGTGGTTACTATTACAAGTTACAAGCGTTAATCACCGTTACAAGTAATTGAAAGATTTTTGCGAACGACAAGAAGATTCGACCATTTATAAATGTTCGAAGTGTATAAGAATATTGTTGTTCTATGTGCATAAGTTTTATGGTCGAAGGCTAGGAGTAACGGAACTATTTTTCACAATCACACATTCGACACTTGTCAGTTTTCATTTGTCAACGTTGTGATAATTTAGAGAACCTGTGACGTTGTTCTCTTTCCACGTAGTATATTTGTGATTTTGTAAACACAAATTTGTTTTGTTAAAAATACATAATGGAACATAATTTTTAATGTTATTTTCAATTTAATTATATTAGATCTAAATGGAAACTTTAAGAAATAGAAAAACAAAAAATAAAATTAAACATAATAATGGCAATTTCATTGAAGAAAAAGAGGAAACTGAATTAATAAGTAAATCACATGAAGATGGAAAAGATTATATGAAATTAATTAATCAAGAACGATTTGCAAAAGATGAAGGAACATATAATGAAAGTAAAAGGTTATTTCGCATAAATTTTGAGGTAGATTTTCTTTCCGTTACCTTATTTCTATGTGGGATATTAACTAGAATGTACAAATTGGAACAACCAAAAAATATCGTGTAAGTTATGTGGGTGAGACCTTATTTTTATTTTTTTCATATTGACCTCAATGTTTTTAGGTTTGATGAATTACATTATGGAAAGTATGTGTCTTTATATATGAAAAACACCTTTTTCTTTGATTCACATCCACCATTAGGCAAGCAGTTAATAGCAGGTGTTGCCTATTTAGCTGGTTTTGATGGAAAATTCAAATTTGATAAAATAGGGAGTGCATACACTGAAACCGTACCATTACTAGCTCTTCGTTTTGTACCAGCATTTTTTTGGTAGTTTAATAATTCCTACTATTTATCATCTAATGTTAGAAATAGGTCTAACACAGTGGACATCTTTATTGACAGCTTTGTTATTTTTACTTGATAATGCTTTATTAACGCAGAGCAGATTTTTATTAATGGAATCGATTTTATTATTTTTTGCCTTATTTGGCATTTTATGTTTATTAAAATTTCAAAAATATTCTACAAAACCTTATAGTGCTTATTGGTTTTTCTGGATTATTTTAGCATCAGCGTCCTTAACTTGTGCATTATGTGTTAAATATGTTGGTTTTTATTCCTATTGTTTAGGAACAGCAATATTAATGAGAGATTTTTTGGAAATTGTTGGCATCCTCAAAATTATCCGATGCATCTTTGTTATTAAGATTTTGTACACAATTAATAATTGTTTTGGCTGTTTCTGCAGCAGTTTATCTAGGTATTTTTTATATTCACTTAAATGTATTGTACAAAGCAGGACCACATGATAGTATTATGACAAGCGCTTTCCAAGCTTCTCTAGAAGGTGGACTTGCTAGTATTACAAAGGGACAGCCACTGTTAGTTGCGCACGGATCACAGATAACATTACGGTTGGTAGTAAATAAATAAAATGTATTAAAAGAGTTGATTGATATATTTTCTTCAGTCATACACATGGAAGAACTTGTTGGCTCCATTCGCACAATGCTGTGTACCCTATTCGATATCCAGATAAAAGGGGTTCCAGTCATCAGCAACAAGTAACTTGTTATTCATTTAAAGATGTAAATAACTGGTGGATTGTCAAAAGACCTGGTAAAAATGACCTTGTTGTGGAACAACCTGTTGATTCCATTAAACATGGCGATGTAGTACAACTTGTTCATGGTAAATTTAATTTTTAGTTACTGTTAATCATTAACTGTTAGTTTTCTCTAATGCCAATTCACTAATTGCTTCAAAATATCATTTCCACAGGTTATGTTTCTTTTTAGGCATTACGAGTCGTGCTTTAAACTCGCATGATGTTGCTGCGCCAGTTTCCCCACAGTGTCAAGAAGTTTCCTGCTATATTGATTATAATATATCTATGCCAGCTCAGAATTTATGGAGAGTCGAGATTATTAATCGCGAACAGAATGGTGACGTTTGGCATACAATTCAGTCTTTGGTTAGACTCATACATGTGGATACCAATACAGCCTTAAAGTTTACCGGTCGTCAGTTACCTGACTGGGGCTTCCACCAACATGAAGTTGCAGCCGATCGTATAGTAAATCAGGATGATACAGTGTGGAATGTTGAGGAACATAGATATACAAAATGTATGTCTTATTTATCCATTAAAATGTTTATAGTTTTGTTTTAATCTAAAAATTATAAAACAAATCATTGATTATTAGGAACGTAATAGACAGTTATGGAAATAGGTATTTGTTTTTAATAGGTGTGAATTGGTTTTTTTTATTTTTAGCTGATGATCAAAAAGAACGTGAAAGAGATTTGGTTACTGCTGAAATGATTCCTACCACAGCAACAAAATTATCATTTTGGGAGAAATTCTTTGAGTTACATTACAAAATGATGTTCGTAAATACTGACAGTGTTCAAAATCATATGTACAGCTCGGAACCATTTGAGTGGCCACTGCTGTCTCGAGGTATAGCATACTGGGTATCATCTTCTAGTAATGTAAGTATCTTTCAACAGTAATGAATGTACGAAGTTCCGAATTTATTTTATTTACGTGTGAAGTTGTTACAGTCCATAACGAACATTTTTTTACAGGCTCAGATCCATCTCTTGGGTAATATCATCATTTGGTATTCGGCAACGTTAAGCCTCGTATTATACTGCGTATTATTAATATTTTACCTAATAAGGCGAAGAAGATTATGTTATGATATAGATGAAAAGAACTGGGCCCAATTCAAAGTAATTGGTGAGGTATTTTTAACGGGTTACTTATTTCACTACCTTCCTTACTTTTTATCGAACGCACGTTATTTCTCCATCACTATTTACCAGCCTTCTCGTTCAAAACACTTCTCTTGGCTGCTATGTTAGAACATATATATATCGTTCTAAATGACATACTTAAAATTAAAACTTTTGCTAATTTATTTATTTTAGTTTTGATCGGTTGGTTGGGTATGATTACCTTCATATTTAAAAAATTTTGTGTTCTTAGTTACGGCACTACTGCTTTGAGTACAAATGACATAATTGATTTAAGGTGGAAAGATACTTGGGACTTCATTGTTCATAAAAGCTAAAAATGACTGATATAACTATGTAATTTAAGTAAGGTATATTCTGCATTAGAAATTCTCAATTTGTGTTTTTGCATATTCTCATTACTGAACACTGGATGTGATGTAATAGGCAGGCACAAGTCACAGCTAACCTTTTAACAATTTTTAACAAATGAAAAGAGTGTCAGTTGTGAAATCATATGCTTGTTTTGCACTACAATAATTAATTGATAACAGGTAAATGTGGCACTCAACATTCCTTGTTATATTTTGAATAAACCTGAAAACTCGTTACGTCTGCAGTGACTGGATTAACAGTGGTGACAACAGCTTGCCATATTTAGTTGACTGATAGCTGTGTGCCATTTATATAAATCACTAGCCCATGAAATTGAAAACAAATAAATACTACAGAAATGGTTTAATGGATGATACATATTAATTATAATAGCTATGGTATTACTAGCAAGTCAGCTATGATGTTCATATGATTCTTGATATTATTCTAATTATAATGCAAATTATTATTTTACTAATTTAATAAAATAATCTACTTTGAGTAGCAACTTTCTAACCTGAAGAAAATGAGATTATTAGTTAACAATTTACATAGCTGACATTTGTTAATGTTTTATACGTTTTCTACATGTATAAAATGTAGAAAACTTACACTCGTATAGAGTCCCAACCCTGGATACATTGTTTGTCGTCGCTGTCTGTATTATAGTCACTGTAGCCAAACTATGAAAAACATTGGCAATACTGAAAAGTTTCCAGATAAATCAAAAGCAACTAAGACAGAGTGTGTAAAACCTTCTAGCACAGCTTCTGCGTTAGGATTTGGGGCTTATTTAATTTATGTGGTGTTTAAAATCCTAATTTGTGATGCAAAGAAACACGTTAAATCTTACTTTTAAATATTTCATCTCGTATTTTATTCAATTTTTGACACTTTAAACAACAAACAGGGTGTCCAGATCTATATTCATTTTCTGCCGAAGATTTTCCTTAAAAAAAAAAATGATCACCAAATGCATGTTCTTATAAGACTGATGAACAAAAGGGGGTTCTGCAGAGGATTTGCTTTTGCCTGTCTGAGACCAGAGATAATGGTCAAAAACCGGAGACTCTGACAGATCTGGCAACCCTGACAACAAACCAACCTAACTCACTTCACTTGTTTAAAAACTTTTCAATGGTGCGCCAACTGTTGTGAAATAAGTTACTTTTTGGGTCCACTGTATTCATGTAGATTTGTATTAACTTAAAACTAAACGTATTATATACAGCATCAGTAATATAATATTAAATTACATTACAAAATTTCATAATGAATTGCTCTGTACCTTGATAGTTTTTTCAATTGCTATGTATCGATTAAAAATTAAGTCATTTGTTAAAAACTACTCGAATTACTAGAACATAAAGACAAAATACATATATTAGAAGTAATATTTCAATCTCTCTAGATACAAACAAATCTATATATCTCTACTATTTTTTTTTTTAATAAGTGTGATGCACAACTATTGTAATAATTCAGCTCTATAGGACACTATTTTAGTACTTAAGGATAACTGAATAGTATAGTATAGTATTAAAGACAAGTTAAAAAGACAAAGCATTTTTACAGATATTTATTGAATTACTCATTATTGTAACAGATTAGTAAATGATTTCTATAAATTAGAAACTAAGTTCTCTCATAAAGAAAATGATAACTAAGAATAGATGAGGCCTAAACTTGGAATATGTTTCATTTTGCCCACTTCGTAGTCTCAAATGTATTTAGTTGTTCTTTCCCATTGTATATTTTTTTCTTTCGCGTTATGTCTATAAAAGTTTTAGACTGAGCTAGAGCTAGGCCCAGCTGGTTTTGCGCCTGTTTGCATGTGGCCTGTAAACAAATACTTTTAATACATTATTAGCCTAGAAGTTTATTAATATGGGCCTCGATGGTTTTTAGTATGTTATAATTTAAAATGCTATTTTTGAATACTGAATATTCTGTAAGATACGAAGAGAAATTGTTATGTATTTGATATTTACTTCAGTGTTTTTATTTGGAAAGTGATCTAGTTACATGTAATGGGGTACTTGTAAACCTTTTTTTTTTTCCTAAAATGGCCACGTGATGTTCTTTTTTATTAGATTGTGAATCAGGAAACAGTCAGTGAATTTTCAGTGGCATGAAATTAAGATGATAGGTTTATAAACCTGATATTACGTACCTCTCGGTGTTTATACAAAAAATTTCACCAAACCGGAACAACTTATTTTTGGGAACCAATTATTGAACCAAGACTTTACAAGTTCCTCTTTAGTAGTATAAATTTAAAGGAAAATGAAAAAAACAGCTGTAATGGACTTTATCGTTAATCACGGCATTGTCATCAAATGTAAACAATATGCTGTCATAGGATTAATTTAATTGTTCAAACTTTTCGAAGTTATTTTTTTTACATTGGTGTGAAATATTTTGCTATAAAAGTAACGTTTTTCTATATAAATTGTTACAAGTACCCTACTATTTATAATATCTGTGCATACATATGAAAAGGGACTAGTTTCAGGATTAGTTTTATTTTAAAAATATTCATATGCAGGGTGTTTTGAAATTAGCCAAAATCTTACAAGTAGATGGGCTAATATAAAGCGAAAACTCTTATAAATATTTAATCAATAATACATACTAAAGGAGTTACACTCTTTCAAAGATGGACGAAAAAACTTAATGCTGTAACTCAGAATCATAACAGATATGTATCAAAATTTAGAGATTAATTTTTATTTAGGATCATAACAATGTCCTACATTTACATTTCAAGTAAGCCGTCAAGTGCGGTGCACATGGGATTTGAGTTAGGCGTATTAATAAATATTTTTGATTTTGTTAGCTCTATTAAAATTTTATTGAAAATATTCGAACTGATGTTTCATCAGCTTAGTGGCTCTAAACTGTGAGAGGTGCCTTAAGTATTAGTTGTTTTGCAGCAGGAAACACTCCAACTCAATATCCAGCAACCTGTCCGTTCTCATATGCACGACACAAAATATATTTGTGATATTTTGAAAGCTGCACAAGTCTTTTATATTCAGATAGCCAGATAATATCAAAGGCCTATAAGATCGATATTATATGAGAGATTATATTGTTAAATTTTCATTATTCATTTATATTGTTTAGGCATATTTTATATTTATATTAGATATTTTTATATATTGAATATTAATCAAAAGACGTATTCCAGAAATTATACATATATTTTATAATAAAGATACAAGCATGTTAAATCGTTTAATATTCAATTATATCCCAAAAACCAATACAAAATAAATTAAGCTGTATCCATTCGTTCTGGCTCAATTCTTTGAACACACACTTCTTCAACATCTACAACTTTAGAAGATAAAATTCTCGTTGTGCCTCTAGGGTACCTATAAGATGCCTGCCGAATACCCTTCTTATTAGCTTCGTCATAAGTTCTTTTATAATCTGCAGCTCCTTTACGAATAATACAAACATCAATGTTAGATCCAGAACCCAAATCATTAAAAACACCAGCTGCAATAGCATCTCTAACTAACTTAATGCCAGCTTCTTCCTCCAAATCTTGTCTCCAACCAGATTCAAAAACTGACATGGCAGCTAAAGACCCAGAACCCATCGTTATGTACGGTAAGTGGTCGGATGACCCATGAGGATAGATCTGATACAGATGGGGACCTTCTACATCAACACCTCCCAAGATAAGAGCAGCCCCTATATATCCTTGGTAACGGAAAAGGTATTGTTTTAACATCTGATTTGCAGTTGCAACCCTAGCGATACGGTTTGTGTACAATCTGTGAAGTTCCAGCTGTGATGAAATCATTTGGGTTGTCATTTCTGTGTCGGCAGCAGTTCCAGCACCACAGCAACTAGATTAAACATTAAAAATATGTAGAATATAATTTATCATTCAAAATTTATTGTTTTCGGCATCCAAGTAAAATTTCAATTCAAACTTACTACATATTTGGTGCAAGATAATGTATCTTCTCGCAGTTTTTGTCGGCTACAGTTGTGTCCTCAGTAGCTCTTGTATCGGCTCCAAGTATAACTCCATCTTTAAAAGTAATTCCTACAATTGTGGTTCCAGTTTTAGTAGCTTTTGGAACAGTGAGACCCTTATTCTCCAGTAAAGCATTTCTGAAAACATGAATTGTCACCAGGTTATGTTACATGATTCAGCATTAAGGCAAATTGAAACTGAATTAATTCTGTTACATTTTTGAAAGGCAGTAGTAAAAAATACAATAATTAATTACCTCCTACAATTCTCAAACGAAAAACCTGCTGCTGGAATTTCGGGACACAAAACTGACGACATTTTTATATGTTTAACCACAGAATCAGTAGAATTTGCGGTTCAACTCGGCAATTGCACTGTTATTTTTCGATTATTTATTTTGTCTAGAAATCAGAAGTTTCAAGTCACTCCACTGATGATGGTGGATTTACGTTATGGCTTTTTTACGTTGTCATTTGTCAACCAGAGATCTCTATTGGCAACACTCACAAATTCAATGCAACTGTCAATGTCAAAAGGGCTTTTGGATTGAGATACCAAGTACAAGACGTTTAAGAATAACCGAGTATTTGCATCTTAATTTAAGATGTGCCGAATTTTATGGTTTTTTAAAATATCTCAAATAAATATTACTTAAAACTTTTCGTCAGTTTCAATTAAAGGTAGTCGTGTAGTTCATATCGCGATCGTGTTGTTTTAAATCATTTTCTCCACAGCGCTACTTTCTACTTTTTTTAAGTCACTTTTGATAAAGTTGTGTTCAGTTTTATGTACTTAAAATTTAGTGACAAAAGTAATAAGCACCTCAGCTAATATATCATGTTTGTGTTTAACAGCAGTTTTATAAACAACAAAATTTACAAATTTACAATTTTTTTAAGTTCCTATGAGAAATAGATAAAAAAATTGTATCAATATTAAAATTGTCATATCCATATGACAATTTTAAAATTAAGTTAATTTGTGAACAACAAACGAAAGTTGTTTACTAAAAGTGCAATTCCTATTGAAAATGAAATTAGAATATTTAAAAAAATTACAAATATATACTTATCATAATAATTATGGCCAGGGATCTCGGCTGTAGTGGATCGGCATTACTTGAGATCGTGACGTCATAAGGACTAATAGCGATTCTGGTTAAATTTAACAATTGTTTATTTATTCTACTAGTAGATAATAGTTATACTTTTTGACCTTTTAACTAGATTATTGAAGTGTTGATTGAAATATTCTCTAATTCAATAAAGTCGAAGAAAGTACCACTACTAGTAGTACCTGGTAAATGAATCGAAATAAGCCTTTTTTGATTATTTTATTTTGTAAAACTAACCTTATTTTGTGAACAGAGCCGTTTTTGCCTAAATATGTTCAAGAGAAATACAGTGCCACAGCGAAAACCATGTAGTTTCAGTAAAGAACAAATAATCGAGGATATTAAAACAATTAGTGAAAACGAAGATGAACGTAATAAATTGTTTTTGTGTTTGGAAGAAAAACCACCACAAGATCACAAATTTTCTAAACTGGAAGAATTTCTTAAAGGTACTAACAATTTAGAAGATATATCCGAGACGTTAGCAGACCTTGTTCACGACGTGGATGAATTAAAGAAACAAATTAAAGAAAGTATCGAGGATTTGAAAACAAAAGCTAGTACTGTTAATATGATTCAAGAATAGTTGTAAAATAGACAAACAATAGATTTTATAAGTTTATATGTTTATGAATGAGAATTGAAGAATAGTATAAGTTCACCAGCATGTGTTATATATTTATTTTCAAAGTTCTATAGATAACTATTTAATCATCTACCGAGACAAACTGGGATTACATTGGCTCTATATTGTATGCATAAATGTAACCCAGCATAATAAAAAAAACAACACTAGTGGATTATGTTGTAACCATGGTTAATACTAATAGTGTTGCATGTAAGTGTTTAAAATCCTAAATTATAAAAAAAGTAATCTTAGACCTCGATGATAATATGAACAGTTACAAGATCCTGAATTATTAATTTGCCAGAAGAGTTTATGAACATATCTGGATTTAGCTGAACAGCTAAAGCTTATAAATATATATATAAAAAAATAAATCCCAAACTTACCTTTATTTATTACAGGAAACAAGGTCTGGCAAGGTCTGGTTACTTTGCTGCTAGTGTATGAACATCGAAAATCACAAAAGATGTGTTTTATATGTTAAATGACAACCCTGACAGAAGCTCATTTACAAATTTATAATTCGAACTAGCCCCATCAGATTTAATCATCAGAAAAACTCAGGGTATCTTAAATTCTTTATTCTATAATATATATTACAGTAAAATTAATAGTTATATATTGTTAGATATTAATAATGTCGGATTTTTTTCATGGATAAAAATAAAATTGTGTACTTGATCCCAATATACAAAATAAAATAGAAATTAAGCATTAAGTTGGATTTGTGGCAGCCTGGATCCGAATGTCACATTTCAGGGGGAGGATGTACTCGCAACAGGAATTATTGCGTATTCTAGTCCAAGATAACATGGTATAAATTTTAGTCAAGTAATATAACTTTCAAAAAAACGAATTCACTCTTTTCGCATATCATCAACTAAATAACACAGTCCTTACAACAGCAAAGTAAAACAGCAGCAGATGAAAAAAAATAATTAGTTTAGGTATTTAAGACGTACAAAAAATTTTCTTTAACGAAATAATATCAATTCAGAAATAAGCAGATAGAGAAAATAAAAAGAGGGTATTTTTATCTAGGTCAAGTTAATGCTATTTTAATGTCCCGTCGGAAGATATGGAATAAGTCCCTATGAACGTCGCGGGTGTAGATACTTTTTAAATTGGAGAATATTGTTGAACATTTTGAAAATGACGCGTCCAATTCCCTCTCGAAATACTGTAGAACGATGGATAACCGATTTCCCCGAGTTAGAATTTGATGGTGCAGAACTTCGGTGCAATATTTGTGAGAAAATAGTGTCATGGAAAGTGAAAACGCAGGTTTTATGGCATGTTGCATCTGAAAATCATAAAACACGTGTAACTGGTAGTAGTGCTACTGAAAGACAAAAACAATTTAATATAGATTTAGTTGAAATTATGGTGGCATGTAACATTCCGTGGACCAAACTAGATAATCCTCATTTTAAACAATTTCTGCAAAACTGTGTTAGTGGAAAGTACAATAGCGTTACTGTGCCTGCGGAATCCACATTAAGGAAAAATTAGTGCCATCTTTGAAAAACTTCACATGCTTTAAATACGTCCCTGTTACGTCTAAATGTTGAAAATCGTTTTCGATGTATAAATCGATTTTTAGTGACAGGCGTTGAAGTTTAACAACAAACAATTGTTACTAATCTACTTTCACTCTAGTGCCACAGATTTATCGTCAGTTGTAGTGCAGTGCAATAGTGTGTCTTGTGAACTATTTAGCTCATATGTTATTTTGGATGTTATAAAAATCATCAGTGAAATGTATAAGGTAAGATTGTCAAGAATTGTTGCCACATGCTAAAAAAAGAAACAAGATATTGACATTATGTAACATTCAGATCCAGACCGGTGATGAATGCAGTAATAAATTCATGACAATCGTATCACTATAACATTTGAGGTATATTTGAACCTTAGTAGGATGTGTATCATATCAGATTTCTGGATATGAGTTTGCTAAAAAAATCCTATTTGGATTCTCATGGAATTCCAAATTATCTAGAATTATAAAACAAGTGTGGAAGCCTTAAAACAGGCGTTTCTAAATGTGTCAAAAATATAACAGTACTTTAGGATCCATATTATGGGAAAAATACAAATCCAAGACTTTGCTTAATACTAGGGAAGTGTTTTTGGGCTACTTATTTTTATTAGCCACCAATCAAATTGGAAATAGTTAATTATATTTTTTACAATAACATATTTTTTCAACGATGAAATTTTTTTTCCATAACTTGTAGTAAACTATCTCAAACCTAATTGAATATATTATGTAAAATTTGTTTTATCATTTCAGATGCTGTAATGATGCCTTAAGGGTGCATTTTTGTATTTATATATTTTAAATTGAATAAGCATAATTTTGATCCTAGAATATCTTATTAAATTTTTAATATTCCTTTTACAAACACCTCGTGTACATACCAAAAATATACATATATATTAAAGATGTAGTATTGTTTATTCTATATAAAAAAATGTATAACTGTATTCTAAAATAGTACGATTGCATAATTTTCCGTTTCCATAAAATAAATGAGAAAACGGATAAAAACTAGACAGGGATATGATTTGGAGTGGAATCAAACTGAACATTTCTATCTGACATGTAGAAACAAAGCATGCATGGATATCCTGAAATAAAAAACAGAAAAAATTAGTAATCATATTTAACTAGATTGTTTTTATGTACCTACCTCTATGCAGGAAGAGTGTTTAGTTAAAGCTAAGCTGTAAGAAGTACTTTTTATTTAGTGATAACTATTCCCACATGCCCAACCAAAACTAAATGAAATGTACTAAAAGCTAGGATCGTGGACTATTTTTTAGAATGGCTAATTCTGACTAGACTTTCTGGAAAATTGTCCAGTTGTCGAAATCCAATAGCGTCAACTTAAAAGGTGTTCTCAAGTATTGTTAAATATATTATTAAAGATAGGAAAGCAACAATAATTACACACACAGAGCTGGGGAAAATCAATAGAATCAATATTTCCAACTAAATAATTTGAAACCAGAATACAGTAATTAAATGTAGGGATTTCAAATTGAACCAGCAGCGTAGTATCGGGGGCAAACATTCCTGGGCACTAATCTATGGGGGCACCATAATAATGTGAAGCGAGGCATATTTTTGTAATTGCTGAAATAACAACAATATCGATTCTTCATGCGTATCTTTTGTAGTAATAAATATGTAAGTAAATAAAGCAATAAAATAGTACAGATCACACTATTTAAATTAATGTATTCGTCTTGTGGTTTTAAGAAGATATACTTTAAGAATAAATTTAAACATAGATAATAAGATTAAGTGCATTTGCATTACCTTAATGTAAAAGGTAGATATTTTAAAGAAGCAGCTTGAATTAAAACCGTTGTTGCAAATGCCATACCTATTATTCCTCACCACTTGGTTCTAGCGTTGGTTGTTTTCGGAATATGTGCCATAGTTGTTGGCACCATTGGCAGACTAGCAACTGCACACATCTCTAATAGTGACATAACTGAAGATTATAAGTAAAGCTGGCCGAGGTGGCTGGAGAAAGGCCACGGTCTTGCGCTGGCGTCACACGTGCCGATTTAGAAGTGATTTACGCTGCAGTTTTATTTGAAAGGTTAATGCGTGAGTTTGTACCTATAAATTATACATAATGTCAAACGCGCCAAAGGGTAAAAAACAACCGTACACGGACACAGTGAATAAATTTATCGGTGAATTTCTGGATTTATTCTATGACGGATGCAAATTAATTTGTAAAGTTTGCAATCAAGACTTGATGTGCTGGCACAAAACAGATTGTCGTCGTCATATCAATACCGTGCAACATCAAAATAAAAAATGTCATGTCTTTGACAATTCAGTTTATGTTTGATTTATTGTTAATGTTAATAGCCTGTAATATTCCGCTACACATACTGGATAAACAACCATTTCGGGAGTTTTGGAATAAATACAATCCCCAGGTGAACTTACCAAGTCATACATCGTTACGTAGATATATTCCAGCTGTTCGTGAAGACATTGTAAATAGGATTAAATGTGGATTAAAAAATACACGGCTCTGGTTATGTATTGACGTGACGACAGATTGTAAAAAAAATTCTATTTTAAATATTATAGTACGTGTACTGGACCCTCTTAAACCAACATCCACTTTTACTAGCTAGTAAAAGACTAACTGCGTGTACTGGCGAAATAATTACGCGTGTGGTGTTGGAGACATTCGAAAAATTTGAACTTTCAACAAGTCAAGTATTGATGTTTGTGACTGATGGTGCCGCGACAATGCGCGTGGTAGGCCGTTCTCTTCAAAGAGACAATTAATTGTAGGTTTTTACATGTTACATGTAAAGTGCATGCGTTACATCTTGTGGCAGAAACGATTCGAAAATGTTTTCCAGAGGTAGATGCATTAATAGCAAATACAAAAAAAGTATTTCTCAAATCTCCTAAACAGCTTCGAGCATTTCACAGACAGTGTCCTGGTATCTCTGAACCACCAGAGCCGATTCTTACACATTGGGGAACGAGGTTGAAAGTGGCTTTTTATTATGCTGAATATTTTCAACAAATAAAAGCTATGATACTACAGTTCAACCCTAACGAGGCTGCAGCTATTAGGGAAAGCCAGACAAGCTTTCAAGACGTTTCCCTTAAAACAGATTTAAAATCTATTAATAACAATTATAGAGGACTACATGGCGCAATAGAAAAATTGCAAAATAGTTCGTTGTCGTTAGTGGAATCGCTGCAAATAGTGGACGACGTAAATACACAGCTACAGGCTATAAATGACGCAAAAAATAATCGCGTTAGTGAAAAATTCGAGAGTGTATTACAGAAAGATCCTGATTTTAGCAAATTAAGACAAATTTGTGATGGCGCATCTACAACTTCGTTAAGTGAGTTCACAGATTGTTTTACTTATGCCTGTATTACATCCGTAGATGTCGAACGGTCATTTTCAAAATACAAACATATTTTTTCACCAAAGCGAACATCGCTGACGGAGACAGCTGTAGAAACATGCCTGATGCTATTATACTATAGATCTTCCCCACTTTGTGATGACGACAACAAAACTACTTCATAAATCTGTTTAAAAGGGTGAGTTTTATACAAATTTTTATAAAATGTAACATTATTGTTAAAATTTATTTCCATTTATTGTACTTATTCAAGTATTATGATATGATGTAAACATATGAGTCATATGATGGCTCTGTCGGCCAGCTTTAGTTATAAGTTAATTGTGGAAAAATAAGCAGAATATTAGTGAAACACTTTTTACAAGAGAAATCCATATATTATTTATTATAGGTTATTACTCGTGTTAAAATTAAAAATAAAAGAACATCCTAAGTGTATACTTTTATTATATAAAACAGTACATAATAACACAGTTTCTGGACGGAATCTGTTTTTAAGTAAATATATTAAGTACAACAATTATCACTCATTAGTACATATACATATGTATGTGTGTCTCATTACAAAATTATAAAAATGTTAAGGTAATAAGCAAGAACCTTGCATACTTCTAACATTTATTACTATTTCAATTTACTGACACGTTAACTGCCCTGTGGGATGCACGAAGGCCACATATGCTGTTTAATCATCTTTGCCGAAATCATTACATTTTTTATGTAAAAGTGATAAAATATGCTGTATAAGTATTCCCTCATCACATTAAAAGTAAACTTGATTCTAGCACTACAGCATATGAAACGACATGGTGGTAATATTCGAGTGCGGCTTGTGTTCTGTCATACATCAGTTATTCAGTTGCTTGAAGAGAGTGATGCTATTACTGATTTTTGTAAATAACGGCATATTAGTGTTTTATTTTTGGAGGCTGTCTATTTATTTTCCTATCAGTATATTTTCCCAGTCAGAGAAGGAAAAAAAAAAATATTTATACAAAAGGAAAATTCAAAAAATAAACAATTAAATAAATGATAAAAACAAAGATAACAGTAACAGTAGTACAGCCTGTTACCATACCCAAAAAGTGGAAATGTTTATGTAATGTTTCAAAATATTAACAACTTGAACATATTGTGTGTATATTTATTATAATAATAGTAAAGCGGATAAGATTAGGGATGTAAGAGAAAATATTAGAATAAAAATAAATAAATAAAACCCAAAGGCCAGTAGCTAAATCAATGGTATTTGGAACTGTAGCCAATAAATCTGATGTACACATACAGTAAGATTCTTTTAACAAGTAACAATTCCTTACCTTTATTATCTGAGAGCATCGCCAACTATAAAAATGTGACCCTGGCTGGCCCATTACAATAAATTCAATGCAGACTAACTGCAAAGGTCACACACTAATGGAAGATGGGGCCACGTTAATTTCGGGCCGAGCTCTAACCAATTATCGTGTATAACCAATACGCATTGCATTCACATGTGCAATATATTGTTAAGTTTTACTGAAGGTTCGTTAAAACAATAAAAATTGTCAGCATGCCTTTCTACTGAATTGTGACTTATATTTTGAATCCTACTTTAAATACATATTTATTTTTAATATGTAAATGGTTCGGTGTAGTCAACAAAAAAAGAAAAAACCCAAGATTATGAAAAAAATCAACTTTTCTTTTTGTTTTCATTAGGTTGCCATACATGACTTTGTCTCCACCTGAGAGTATAAAAACAACAGGAGGGAACGTTTAGTGGTGGGGGCTATAGAAATCTTGGGACGGAAGTCGTCATCAACTACACCGTTAATGACTCATTGCTTTGGAATCAGGCCGTACATTTGTTGGTTAGAAATTTTGTAGTGATTTATTGAGTATTAAATTTTGATTTATTACGCGAATTTTTTAGACAGTCTTGTAGATATTTGTTTAAATTTAGTGTATAGTGCTACCGAATAAACAATGGTGAGCTGTGTTGTGTGTGGAACCTCAAAAACTATGAAACCAAAAAATGTGAAAAATGCAGTAACTTTTCACGTGTAAGTTTATAATATGTGCTATAAAATAATGTATGTTTATTTAGTAATATGAACCTATATTTACGCGAGCAAAAATCGTCGCTTTTTATATTTATAAATAAATTAATTTTAAATGGTATTCTGCTTTGTTTTGTTAGCAGTGGCGGAGATACCATAAAGAAATAATGTAGATTTTTTTAAAATGGAAATTTAACAGTGACAATTTAAGGATAAACAAATTTTTCATGATTCTTATGTTTCAACTCAAATTTATAAAAAACGTGGTAATTGTTTTCAAAATCAGTGTGATATTACTGGAAAGACATTTCTGTATTTTAGTGGTTACTATTTTTTCTTTTTTTAATGCTATTAGTGAAATTCTTATTAGTTGTACATACTCTTTCAGTTTTCCCAAGGACCCACTTCAAAGGCAGGCTTGGATAAAGTTTGTTGATAAAACAAACTGGCAACCAACAAATATGAGTCTCATATGTTCAAAACATTTCACAGATGATTTTTTTTAGCTGTCTTATTCATTGTATTAATATTTTTATTTTTTTAATTTTGTATTTTACAATTTTCTTAATCTATGTGTTTTACTAAAATGTTTGCCTTATTGTACTTAGGATATTCTGACTTATGTAAATACTTTGTACATTAACATCAATAAATTATTATTAAAATTGTGTTTTAGTATCTGTTTCAGTGTTTGTTAGACAAGTACATTGCTCGAGTGTTTATAGGCAAGTTTGTCAAAAGGAAAACAAAGTATATTTTAAATATATAAACATAAGTGCGTTAATATTTGGCGATATTTATTTTTCTCATTGAAAATAGTTTTTTTTCCATTGGCACTTCCTGCAAAAAATTAGGTAATTAGTAAAGAAATTGCGAAATCCTGTCCAATATCACTAATGATATTCCAAATTTAATAAATAATTATTCATGATAAGAAAAACAGAAAAATTCTCATAAAATTCCTTTATTGGTGTGACCGGTTTCGTGAACAAGTAAATTTACTTCACATCATCAGACAGGAATTTTTTATAAATAAAACCAGGGTAATCAAAATAGTTTTGCAACATAGTCAAAAGTAAATGTAAGATATATAAATTTTGTATCTAAATTAACTTTCTAATAAAAATTATAAAATTAAGGTGCTTTTTTTTAACACATACATACACTACAACAGTTTAAAATCTGCAACCTTCCTACGTTAAATAATTATTGTAGGAGACACCACTGGAGAAACGTCATTTCCGTCGGCGGCCATCTTGCTACACCGTTATGGTCCCAAGACAGAATGCCTAGGCTCTCTCCTTGTATCTTTATACTCTCAGGTCTCCACAATCTGGTTGGTTAACGTGTTATAAAGTACGGTTACCCAAATTTATAAACGACACAAACAAACACAAATTCAATAATATTAAAGTTATAAATCTTTTCTAATACACCCAACAAATAATGCCCCAACTGTCTTGTTTTGTAAGACATTTCAATAAAATTTGTTATCCTTCTCGTTGGGCTACTAGTTTTACGTATGGAAATTTACATACATACCACATAAAAATAAATTGGTTATTTTCTTAGCCTAATTAATAAAATCATACTGATAACAAACAGTGCCTATCACTAAGTTAAAACACGAATAAAATGCCATGATGAGATAAGAGTCGTTAAATAAATAAAAGAAAGGGAAACCTTTACCATGATAAATAGTAAGTCTGTCGGCGCTAGTTTACCCATTCTAAGTTAACAACGGCCAGTGACTGACTGACAAAAGGCAAAGGAGGTGATGGCCACTCACGCTGAAATGGTCCTAAAGTAGGTTTTCTGTTTTTTCTTTTTAGTTTGGAAGATATAACATTTGCATTATTTTTTTCATTCATTTAAATAAAATATATTTTTAAAATATTAACTACTTTTATCATTTTAATTAATAAGTTCACTGATGATTACGCCAAGCACGCTGGGTATTAGCTAAATCTGATATCAAATGATGAAGTTCAAAATGATATCAATAACAACACACTTATCTGAAACTTCTACAGAATTGAAACGTACAACTAACTGCGGAGGGACATTTTCCTTATTTATATCTTGGACTTTCCTATATATCTTGCATGAATAAACTTTCATTTTTCATTCGTTAAACCCTTCATACTAAAATAACGCTGTCAGTCCGCTACCAATAACAAAAATTGTTATTAGCCGATCCAATAATCAACTTAGTATGGAAAACTAGCACCGCAAATAACCAAAACCTAAAAACTACTGTCACTGAATTCTACATAAGTTAGACTCAGTCCGCTGATCCGGAATCGAAAAAAATGAATGAAACGTTAACTTGCCTGACGGTTTGCAATGTAAATGTTCTTCGATAAATTGGCATGGGCATGTTATTGAAGAACAGTGTCGACCACCTGCTGCAGGAGGGCTAACTAAGTGACCCCTAACTCTATCTCGTCCCCAACGTGATATATAGCGTAAATAAAGTAACGTTGCTCTTTCCTGAAAATACATTCCAAATATTAATACTCAAATAGTGTTATGTTATGTCTTAAAACTAGTTTTAATATATTTTTTGCATAAGTTACTACGTGCTCATCTACACTACTAGTTTCAAATAATAACAGCCAATCGTAATATCACAACTAGCAGATACTCATTCTTTTTTGTGGAGGCCATTTATGGTGAATTTAGTATCTATAGATAATTCAACAAAACAGCAGATGAAAGACAGACTGCGGTCAACCGGTGCTGTTGTCACAATTATACTTAATTAATTTTTTTTTTAAATAAATATTTCCAAGTTTTAAAAAGACTGGTTACTCTGGTTATGAAGCTAACTAACTAATATTCCCATTATATACAATTTGCATTTATACATACTATTAAAAACTATTTTAGTTATTAATTTTAGGTATGCCAGCGAGTTCTGTCGATATATTATTGAACGATCGGTCAAAATTTCCAGCCAGTCTACTATATATTAGTTTTCAGTTATATATTAAAGCACAAATCTTCCTCTTAAGATGAAAATTGCTATCATTTTTTCAAACAGAAGTTCTTTGTACTCTCGACTTGTCAAAACACCACCGTGTATTTATAACCAATAAAGTCAATCAATCAATCAAAACAGATAAAGGTTAACTAAACATTATTTGTGCTATAGTTGAGTGACTTCTATCTTTTTTTACGAAAGTTGGATGAAAATCTGAATAAATGATGTAAAAAGTATAAATAAAGGAAAAAGTTAAGAAATAGAATTACTTAATAAATGCCCATGCGCGTCATCAATCTCGACCAAACAGGACAGCAATCTCTCACATTATCTGCCCTGGGCGGTTTGTTTGTAAGAATTTCTTCCACATATTGGCACGGACAGAGTGCAGAAGTAATGTGTCGTGGGTTACACGGATTACCCAACATTTCGTCCAAAGTCCAATCTAACCTTCTCCTTAGAAAATCTTTAGCCCACCTTTGTAAATATCGCAGAAACAACTGCTCTGCACGACCCTATTAGAGAGAGAAAAAATTTACAAAAAAAAAGCAATAACTTGGAGAAATTAAATGTGGAGTGGCTACTGTGACGAGGAATATTTTTACAGAAAATGAGATCTAGATAAAATACTTTGATTTTCAAAACATGCTGTTTAATGGCTTAAATTGTGCAGCAATAACGACCGACTGCGTTATACTTAATTCTTAAGAATGAAAATATATCAGACACCAAAAACATGTAGAAAATAATTCATTGATTGCATATTTGATAGAATTGCTAAATTTTAAATAAAAATGATGGTGCATAAAATACTAACAAACAAAAATCATGTACCATTTTACTGTTTCTGAGTAAATAGCTACTAATTTTTTAAATATGATTAATTACTCTTGGTCTTGACATGTTTCTAAACTGGAGATTTTTTTGTATCTAATAGGAAATTCAATGTACATTGTTCCAATATGAATGATCATAAACTAAGACTTTCACATCTCAGTAAAATAAATATATTGGGAATACAGCAAACCATGTGGTGTCGTAAAAAGAACACATAATTAGATAAGAAATCATTATTTACAAGAACAATCAAATCTGCACAATTGTATACAATGGACAATCTCACTGAATCACACAATATTTCAAATGGAAATGCAATTATTTTGCTATTGAAAACGTTAGCCACTACAAAAAGAAATTTCAGACATTAGTAATAGACAACACTCAATTAAAAATTATTATACAATTTGTATAAAAAGTTTCTTTCTCTGAATCATACAATGAGGACTACCGCGATTGAATTCACCACGAGGCGCTAGTGTTATGGTCAGGTACATGTGACTGAACGTTAATGTTTATTATGGCTTTTTAACACGGGACTTTTGTCTCTAAAACATATGTCCGCCTTTTGTTTCAGAACAAAATAGAACTGCACAACACTGCGGCATAATTAACAAATTTTTTTATTTACTGGTGTACGAAATAATAATAAAACCCTATAAACTTCCACGCCTAACAATAACTTTTGACAGCTAACTTACTCGCCAGTGGCGTTAACTGGTGAGCCTAATAACGGTAACCCTCATTATCATTCACTACCTTCATTCTTAAATTGTCACAGAATCTGTCAATAACCAAAAAAGCCAGTTTTTAATGTAAAAAAAAAGTAGATTTCTATCATATCTTGTCGAAATACTAACAAATTTTAAATTCAACGAATTTTGGACCACAGAAGTCGATTACATCAAATTTTAAATAAAAAAAATCAATACGAGGAACCTCGGTTAAGGCCATTTTATTTACAAATGCACATGTAGATATTAAAGGAAAAATATGTAAAAAAAAACATGATCCGGACAATCTCAAGACTATTAAAGAGAACTACAGTTGACACTCAGATTTTTTTTTGCATCCCGTCATCTAATAGGAAATGTGTATCATTCAAAAAGAAACGGTTAAATTCTCCTGCTTTTGATATGTTTGGTGGAAACATGTTGCAAATTACGTGTTATACGTTAAAATTGTAATTTCATGAAAGAAAAGCAGAAGTCTTTTTTCGCAGAAATACTCACTTCGATGAAAATAAATACTTTTGCTTTATGCTTTAAGGCTCAATTTTCTATCAAATTAAGAGATGTAAAAAGGCCACTATTTTTCAGAAAGTTTTAACATTTCACAGAATTATCTGCTGATATTTTTGATTTCATTTTCCAACTGTGTTGGACCATTATTATATGAATATTTTATCATCGAGCAAATTTTTTTACACAAAATAGTTTGGAAGTTGATGATCAAGTATAGGAAACTCATGGTCAACATTAATAATAACGGTGTAATTATTATTACAAACAAAATAATTTTTAAAAACACAAATTGGGTAGTTTACATACATTTTCAAAATAATTAATAAAGAATGAGCATGTGACGTCACAAATAACCCCAAAAATATTTTTTTAGTTCTCAACATTCTTATGCAAGTTACATTTATACATATATTCAGCTAGGAATAAGTACTGCTCTCTTTAAAAATCCTCTCCAATATAATGTCTACAAAGTTTGATTTACTGTCATATAAAAAATACATGCAACTTCAAATTGGAAACATACAGAAATAATGGATTTGAGATTATATGTTATATGATCAAGATGACTCAGTTCTATGGCCATTATCTAGCACTCGTACAAAAATGTGAAGCATATAAAAAAAAGCTCATTATACAGCATGCATTATTATAATGCACAAGCCACTCCTTCAAAATAAACCCTGGAAATATTAATTTTAACGTCAAGGAAGATAGAGAGACATTCTGAGATGAAAGCAAATATTTTTAGTCTAAGATCCGAATTAAAAACGACCTTCACCTATCCGTTTAATGGATGAAAAATATTTTATATTAATTTTAATATGTTATAAAATATATCGCGAGTGGGTTGGCTAAAAAATTCCTGGCAAGACTATGATTAATTAAAAATTCAAAAATAACTTTTTTTAAACATTGCACTCATTTGTTTAAGGAACAAATTTTATTCCAATCGAAACTATGAAGCCTATAGAATATGCAAACATTAGGTTGTCTATTTTTTCCTGGCGTAACTATTGGGTTGGCAGGTATAAACAGGTAATTCGATACTAGTAATTTACATTCATTTGTTTAATGAATAAATCTTATATCAAAATAAAGCTAATTAAATTACGAACAGAATGGTATAGGGTTGTCTGTGAAAAATCTGGTTTAAATTCCAGTTGGCGAGCTTTAAAAAAGCGAAATATTGGTGAGAATCAAAATGTGCCACAAAGAGGTCCGAGCAAACTATCCGGTGCGATAGAAGAGGACGCAACATGCAGCTGCACGCGGCTCGTCCATCGGATGAAAGAGAGTGCGTATACTATTTGTTTGTGCAATTGAGAAGGGTAGCGATAGACTAGTAAATACTCTGAGCATTATTTTGGAGCAGTTAACCTCAATATTCGAATCAAGAGAACGTGCTACTACGCATCGTTGTTATTGGAGCAACTGGCAGTAGACTTGAAATGAAATTATAAATATATAATAAATATAAATAAATAAATATATATATATATATATATATATATATATATATATATATATATATATATATATATATATATATATATTTATTTATTATATATATATATATATATATATATATATATATATATATATATATATATATATATATATATATATATATATATATATATTATTTGTGATATATATATATATATATATATTATTTGTGATATTAAAGTATATAAATGTTCTTCTAAATAAAAATATGACAGTGATATATACTTATCTTGAAAATTTTATGTGTTTTATCAGGAGACTAAATAAAAATAAACAAAGCAAATAGTCAAAAAATAAATAAAAATGATACTACAAAAATTTTATTATAATATAATATAAATACAAACATATTTTAATTTTTCATTTACTATGTACTTACTGTATTCTCCGTACAAAAAGTTATTAAATTCTTCATTATATTTATTTCCTAAAGCAGTGATTTTTTTATAACACGAGGTATGATAGCCAACAAAATCGAGTGACGCATTGGTTAGCTCAACTTCATTGTATTTAAAGTTCTTTTTTTTACGAAAAGCCAACTTCAATGAACAATTTTTAAAATTTCATCATTAAAATCAATTACAGAATCGTCCGAGTCACACAAAAAACACTTTTTAGCCATTTTTTATCATAATATATTGTCAATTAATAACAACGATGCGTAGTAGCACGTTCTCTTGATTCGAATATTGAGGTTAACTGCTCCAAAATAATGCTCAGAGTATTTACTAATCTATTGCTACCCTTCACAATTGCACGAACAAATAGTATGCGCACTCTCTTTCATCCGATGGACGAGCCATGCGCAGCTGCAATGCTGCGTCCTCTTCTATCGCACCGGATAGTTTGCTCAGACCTCTTTGTCGCACATTTTCATTCTCACCAATATTTCGCTTTTTAAAGCTCGCCAACCGGAATTTAAACCAGATTTTTTCGCAGACAACCCTATATCATTCTGTTCGCAATTTAATTACCTTTATTTTGATATAAGATTTATTTATTAAACAGATGAATGTAAATTACTAGTTTCGAATTACCTGTTTATACCTGTCAACTCAATAGTTACGCCAGGAAAAAAAATAGACAACCTAAAGTTTGCATATTCTATAGACTTCATAGTTTCGATTGGAATAAAATTTGTTCCTTAAACAAATGAGTGCAATGTTTAAAAAAAAGTTATTTTAGAATTTTTAATTAATCATAGTCTTGCCAGGAATTTTTTAGCCAACCCACTCGCGATATATTTTGTAACATATTAAAATTAATTTAAAATATTTTTCATCCATTAAACGGATGGGTGAAGGACGTCTTTAATTCGGATCCTCTACTATTTAATATACAATAGATTCTCTAATAGAGAATTTCTCTATGAAAAATTAACTCTTGTAAACACCTTTTAAACTCAAAAAAATAATTATATTCTGTGTACAGGGTGTTAAAAAATTATGCAGCCAAACTATTACAGTAAAATAGATCAACTCCAAAATCTTGATTGAATTGTAAGCTTCTTCTAGTATAATTAATTTTATGAAAGTAGGCTTCCATCGTTCAAATTAATATCTGCCATTGAATATAGTACACAAAAATCAACTTAACCTTTAAACATGTTAAAGAATGAAAGCCAATTTTACATTTAACGAACTTACAGACATGCTTTAACGTTAAGACAGCAGTGGGATAAATTTCCAGTTCGTTTTCATGAAAACAGAGAATGCCCTCAAAACATAAAAGTTATATCATTTTTTCTATAATTATGATTGAAAAATCATATTTCAAAGAAAAATTTTCACTAGAGCCAGCGAATTTAAAAATATTTATTATGCAACGTAAGTCCCATGCACTACCGCCCTGACCACTTTCTTGAAGAAAAGTATAATTTTAGGACACTGTTAAAATACTAAACAAAAAGTAATCCCTAAATTTTAATATACGTATCTGTTATGGTTTGTGAGTTACGGCACAAACAATATTTTTTTCCTCCTCTTAGAAAGGGTGTAACTCCTTTAATACATATTATTGATCAAATATATATACGAGTTCGTCTTATATTGAGGTCATCTACTTACTGGAAAAATATGGCTACATAATTTTTGAACACCCTGTATATACAGGGTGTCCTAAAAAAGGTCTGGACAGATTAACTGGATATTCTACAGACCAAAATAGGTCGTTTAAATCTAACTTACCTCTATACAAAAGTGCACTCCTAATGAGTTGGAGTCCTTTAAATGTATGCACAGAAAAACTTTTTTCTTAATTTCTCCAAGACGGTTTATTTTGTGTTGATAAAATTGTATACGTACTCTAATTTATTAATAGCGTTATTTTTGTGGCTTAAAAAAATCGCATATAAAAGATTATGCATAGGGGTTAATAGGATGCAACAATTTTTTATGTTCTGCAGAATCATGGCCGGTTTTTGAAACGTTCAACAAGAGTTATCGGTTCGATAGCTTAAAGAACAGATATCTGATCAATGTGGGTGGGATATCTATTCAATAAGTATCTGACGCACGCGCATTATACCGATAGTAATTTTGACTGTTGGATTTTACATTAGCTAATCTGATAAACACATAACAACAAAAACTATAATTTAAATTGTACTTTATATGTATGTTTTACTATAATTTAAGATAGTAGCTAAGTACTAATGTAAATATTAAAGAAATATGTTACAGCTATGAACTTTTTAGATGTCAATAATAATAAAGACGACGCTTGTTAGATTTGCTGCTAGTTATTAAATTTACTCTGCATTAATTGTTCTCGCCAATACCGTAAAATGTAAAATTTTCAAAATATTACGCCTCCTGTAATGTAAAAAAATTAAGAAAAAGAGTAATAGTATTACATGGTTTTAATTATGTGTTTTTGTTATTTTTCTACGCCACTATTTTCATATAACATTTTGTATCTTATATGATATAATTTTTTTTTAATTGGAGAACCTATAACTGGCGAAAAAGATAATGTACATTTTGTGTACAATTTTATCCTAAAAATAAAAGTAGACAGAATTTCTGTTACCAATGTTTAAGAAATATCCTAAACCACAAAAATGCACTAACTTATTTTTTGTACAGGTTTATTACTCTGTTAAGTTTTGCTTTTTCTAAATTATAACAATATATGTTTGAATGTATTCTATAAAAAAACAAAAAAGTAGGTAACTTTAATATTAATTTAATTTATACTTTTAACTATATATTATTCCTCTCTTTCCATTTTTAACTCAGTTTCTTTTATCTCTATTTCCCTTATTCTACTTGAATGTAGATAACAGTTCTTCATTTCTTTGCTGTAGTTCCATATGTATAATTTCAATTTATTTTTCTTTTAATTTTAATTCAGCCTGTTTGATTAAGATATCGATATTTGTTGCCTTCAGCTGGTTGTTTTTACTTTATTTTCTGCATCAAATTTTCTTTCTTCTTTTTCTGGACTTTTACATTTAATTTGTCTTTTTTTTCTGTTTACTATTCTTTTTGATAATAGTACAAAAGTCTATATTTTCTCTTTTTTTTTTCTACAGACACATTCATAAAGTAATCAATAAATATATAGCTGTTATTATATAAAACATGCCTTTGTCGGATAACTGTTTTCTCTAAAGTCGAAATAATTGATCTGTTGTGAATAACTGTTAAAAATACAAAAACATACGAAAAACTGAGAGTAGACAGTAAAGTTGACATTAGAAACAAAAGCGAGAAGTTGGCTTCAAGACCACGTCCATCTAGTAGACAGAAGTTCAACCGAGTTAACAGCTGGATAACTATCGACCGAAATTTATTGATCCATAAGTTACCAGAAACGCTTTGTTAGTTATCGGATATACAGGGTGGGGCAATAGTCCGTCGGACTTCGATATCTCGATTTCTACAATAGCTTGAAATTAAAAAAAGAAAATACAAGTAAATTAGAAAAAAGTCTATAATCGGAAATTATTTTCGAATATACAGGGCGAGCCAAGACGAAATTATGAATTATTTGAGGAAACCTCTACTATTTTTTTAAGTTTATTCTTGAATTTTGTACGTATTGCTCAATAAAACGAAAACGGTTGCAATTAGCCATAGGGATGTACTTACAAAAAATGTTTGGGTTTCATTTCTACATCACATTGTCGAAAAATATACAGGGTGTTCCATTTGAAAAAATTTAAAAAATTCAATTCAAAAAGTTCTTAATTGAAAAATAATTGTTGGCCACCTTGTACATTTTTTGGAAGTAAAAAAGGATTTAAAAACATTAATTAGGTAACCAGTATTCACATAAGTTTTTCTTAAAACCCATATTTGTGACTTTTGTGATTTTTTCAATATGAATCTGCAGATGGCATTATTTCAACAAAAAAAATCATTGCATCCAAGTGGTAGGAAGATAGTCAATAATAATATAGGAATGAATAGTCTAGAAAGAGGCTTCAAAAAATATACTGAGATACATAGCATTCCATTTAAAAAAAAGGCACTTGATCTTGTAATTTCATTTTGGCTCGCTCTGTATATTCGAAAATAATTTCCGGTTATAAACTTTTTTTATCTAGTTTACTTTTTTTTTTTTTTAATTTCTAGCTATCGTAGAATTCGAGGTATCAAAGTCCGACGCACTATTGCCCCACCCTATATAACTTTATTGGACCAATAGTTATTGCTCTGATAGTGAAATGTTTCAGAAACCGAATTTATATCACATTTCTAAACTGCAAAAACCAAGTTCACAACTAGAAAAGCATGGAAAAACGTATTTTTTATTTTATTTACATAAAACAGTTCATTTAGGTCCGTTAATAATCTAGTTAATTTTTTCCAGACTTTTTAGGGACACCCTATATACATACAACGCCTTCTTCATAGTTTAATCTCAATATCTTCACATCATTTAAAAAACTGCTGAAATCGTACTTACTTGCTTTCTTGACAGCCTAGTAGTTCTACTTCCCTGTATAACAATATCATGTGAAGTAATATCCATGCGCTGCTCCCAACCACTTGCTGGGTCTCTTTCTTGTTGCTCTATGCTGGTCTGTAGGTGTGCTATACAAGGTGCCGAATCCATATAGAGGAAACACAAGTTAACTTTATGACAACTGATTTTACCTCGATCGTCAAGTGCTATAACAATCTTATGCCTTAGTAACTGTTTATTTACATGTGCTAAGCATCTTTCTAGGTTTCTCTGCAATTTGAATTTCAAATACATGGAAAGAAAAATTGCGCCAGCGTTTAAAATCAACCATCCAATGCCTAAACCAAACAGGGCTAGCCCTGTTAGGCCAGAAAATAATAAGCCGAGCAGGACTAGAAAGGCTAGTGTTATCCAGACTACTAAGATTCTTTTGTAGCATACATTGTATAAGGAGAATCTGACATCATTCACTAATAATTCCATTGCTTGAACGTATTCTTCCACAGTTAACTGAAAATTATATTTACATTTTCTTAATATCATTACCAGAAGGCCTTTTTATAAATTATCATTTCTAAAAGATTAGATACATCTTTACAAGTAATTAGACAGTTTTGGAATAGTCATTTAATAAGTACTTTAAAAATTGGCTTTGCTATTTGCTATTAGGAGCTCAATTTAATATTTTTTTAACTGAGTTATCACTACATATTTATTAACAAGATATGCTAACATGAAGGAACAATATACTGGTCTCAAATTTAACTGAGTTATCAGGTTATCACTACATATTAGTTAACAAAATGTGTTAATATGGAGGCAACATTTTAATAAATGTAAAAAAATAACTGCTGCCAATTACTTGGGGATCAGAACTTCCTCACCGTAGTAAAACTCGATGTGTGGAGTTTATAATAAAAGTAATTTTTGACGTTTCAAAAAAAACTTTGTGGAATTCACTAATATTTTTTTAACATTTAAAATTTTTAAAAGTCAATCAAAATTCAAATTTTATGTTTCCAAAATTTACAAAATTTTAATAACTTTATTTAAACATTTGAACAAATATTGTTTACATCTATTTATAACTTTCATAAATAAATTTTTAATAGAAAAGAAAGGCCTGGAACCCACGACTCTCTCCCTTGACCTTAGACCAATGACTACCAAAAACACTATCACACACCGAACAGAAAACTTTTTTCTGATTGTTCCAGAAATGCAATAAAAATTTTCAAAATTTATTTCATTAACACATCTTCCTCACTTTGAGGGGTGAGGAAGTAATATGAATTTTTTTCTAAGGCTATGCCGATAGAATGTGAGAATTTACAGGGGTAAGTATAGCAAGCGAGAAACTTTTTTCTTTCGAAATAGTATATTGAGAATAAATAAAGATAAAAGATGGAGGCAATTGTTTTCTTAAAAATTTCTTTTTTAGGATTAGCAGTTTTTGAGAAAATCACAATAGAAAATATGGAACGCTTATGCGGGACCTAAACGGTCCACAAAGTTAGTAGACTTTGAACATAAATTTGTATACTTAACTCGCTTTGACTTCAAAACGCCACATATTGATGGCAACCTTTTCTATATAATTAATAATTATATATTTACCAATAACAGATAGAAATATAAAGGCACAATTTTAACAAACCTAAAAAATATCGTTTTTTTCTTTTATTAATAAATCTTGTCCAACAATACATATACCTGTTTACGTTCAACGTCTACTAACTTTTATATCGTTCTCTGCGCTGTTTCGTCCGTGTGGGCGTTCCGTTTTCACCTGCAATTTTCTTGAAAACTGCTAATCCTAGAAAAAGAAAAAAAAACAAAAAGTTGCCTCCATCCTTTATCTTTATTTCTTCTCAATATACTTGGTATCTATTTCGAAAGATATAAAAGTTTCCCGGCTTACTATACTTACCTCTGCAAATTCTCACATTCTATCAACATAGCCTTAAAAAAAAAAGTCCATATTTTCTATACTTATTAAAAATCTGATCTTCATATAACACCTTTTGTTAACAAATATGTATGTATTTTTTTCTCCTTTAATAAGCATCGTAAACCAGTCCGACCGCTCCACCATAGTGGCAATGAAGCGGTACATAGTTAACTCTCTCCTGCATATTTATTTTTGCATGAAATGGAAACCAGTGATGTATATTGCTGAGTTTCTGAAGACGTCTTGTTTCCAAATGTGAAGAAACATGCAGAGCATTGTTAAAAATTTTTTTAATGTTGGTGTTATTTCGGTCTAAACAGTCATAATATGTATGTATTTATTATCACAATAATGAACTATATCGATTTCCCTAATAATATATGGGCTAAATTTTTTAAAATGGATTTTTTGATTACACCTTGATATTTTTATTTTTTTCTCTTTTTACATATGGAAAATTGAGTGACCCTGTTAACGTTGTTCACCCACTTATTTTTACAAATTTACTGAAAAAAATTTTTTAATTTATATTTGTTATAAATTAAATTTTCATACAATCAGTGCTGGGAAATAACTAAGATAAAAGATACTTTTTAGTAACTTAGATACTTTTGGTAACTTAGATACTTTAACTTAGATACTTTTATTTTCAAGTAACTTGTATCTATTTTTTTGATACTTTTTACAAGTAACTAATATCTAAAGTTACTTTTTAAGTATCTTAGTTATTTTTAGGGTATCTAAGTTACTTTTTTAAGTGTCTTAGTTAATTTTATAGTATCTAAGTTACTTTCATAGTATCCTTAGTTACTTTTAGAGTATAGATACCTTTGAAAAGTGTCTAGATACTTTCAAAAAGTATCGAAGATATTTTTTAGCATGATACTTTATATCAAATATACAAGCTAGCGCAAGTCGCAAGTTTAGATATGTTTGTTGCCTGCCTGGCTGCATTCTACAGTTCTATACCATCAGTACAGATTTAATTGAGTACTAGCAAGCATCTATGCAAGAGTGCGCAAAGGCGTTTGTTAACGAACGATACGTAGTTAGTAACGTAGTAAAACGTAGTCGTACACCTTTTAATAAACAATTAAACAATTGTTCAAAAAGACATATGTTATACTACTTATCTGTGATAAGATTTGTAAAAGTTAGTAAATAATAATTAACAAAAAATTTTCAGTTAATATTATTTTTCATTCCACTCTATATTTTAACTTTTATCAAGAAGGGGAACTTAATTTGTTTTTAAATTATTTCATTGACCCTAAGGGGTATTTCCACTATATAATTTCAATTGTTCTGTTCTCTGAAGCCATTAATGTTTATTACATTAAGGTTTACAAGTTTCCTTGCTTTGGATTCTTTAAATGTGCCGGCTACCCTGATGACGCTATGGCAAGCAGAAACACGTGTCGGTAGATATTTTGAAGTTTTTTAAAGTGACTGTCAACTGGTGAGTACCTTGTGTTTTATTTATTTTTGATTTTACTAAACAGAATAGTTGAAATTAAAAATAACATTATTGAGTCAGTTGTACTGAACATAATGTTGCATATTATCTTTTTTTGTAATCCAAGTTTCAGCGTTTGGGCAAATAGCTGGGAAAATAATTGTTTAAAAAGATATATGTTACATTTATCTGTGATAAGATTTGTAAAAGTTAGTAAATAATAATTAACAAAAAATTTTCAGTTAATATTATTTTTCATTCTACTCTAAAAATATATAACAGCTATGAGCTATGACTAATTGATTAGTAATGTTGCTAAGTGTCACTGTGCCAGATTAATTTTCGAGCAAAAAAACCTTTTACTTGTTTAAAGTATTTTCAACAGTTTCAGCTGCGGCAGTATCTTAGTTATCCAAAAGTAACTAAGATAATTCCAGGTAACTTAGATATTTTAGGAAGTAACTAAGATACTTGAGAAAAGTAACTAAGATATTTTTACATGTATCTCGTATCTTAAGATACTTTTTGCAAGAAGTATCTAGATACTCAAGAGTAACTTAGATAATTTTCTAAAGTATCTTCGAAAAGTATCTAAGTTACTTTTTTAAAGCATCTTTCCCAGCTCTGCATACAATACCCCATATTTTAATATCAATTTTTTAAAACATATCTAGGATATAAGTACAATTTGGAATGTTTTCTTTTAAGGTACATTCTTATATAATGAAAGGAAGTCAAAGCAATGATTAGATACCTTCTACAGTCATGAATTCCTTTATAGAATGTCATTAATATACATACCAGTATTATCAGTGTGATTAAAATTTAAATGTACTATTGTTATTATTTTTTAATAGTGAATAATGCTTTATTTAATAAACTGTACAAGTTATTTACCTTACAATTTACATTAGGATATTTTTTAATTTTCACAAATTTATTTATTTGTTGATATTAATGCCAAAAAAAGCAGTATAAATATAAAAAGTATTTTTTATATAAAAATTAACGTTACAATTTAATGTAGTTAAACAATAGTCAATTAAAACATGGGCTTCCATTATTTATTCTATATTCAATCATGTACTTAACAAAAACCAACATTTCTATGTGTATTTATACCTTAATATGATGACCCTTTTTTGATTACCTGTACTTCAGTTTTTTTTTACAAATTTTACAGATGTTTTCAATACCTTTTGTACCAAAAATTTTGAAAAAATTTTTTATCTATGCATTTTAGCTTTCTGTTTCTAAATTTTTCACAATGTTTCTCAAAATTATCAGTTTGAAAACTGCCTTATAACCAAGAATAAAACCTACAAATATTACTATGCATAAAATTAGCCATATTTAACTTACAGTGAGACCTTGAGCCATTAATTCTTCAGGCACTAGTTCAGGACGGAATAATGCTGGGGTTATCCATGGAAAGCGAGTATTTACAGGAAGAAGAGTAACAATAATATCTCCATTTGCTGCAACATAAATAAATGATAATATTCCACATTTTACTTCTATCACAAAACTTACAGAATCCTTGCCTTATGGGTTCTACTGTAGCAACAGGTAACTCTACATTTCTTAAAGGTTTTGGATCCAGGATAGCAACATTGTTACTCTCCAACGACTTATTAAGGCTTCGTTCTAAATTAACTTGCACACTCTCTGTTGATATAACTGCAGGTGAATTCTTGTTTCCTGCTGAATCTTCATCAAACTGCACCCAACTTTTTCCAGGAGGTGGTTGTGAAACAGGTGCAACAGTACTGCCCTGGCCACCTTCATTTCTTTTTGGAACATTATTTTCATTCATTCTTGTTTTCTTTTTAGTTATGAGGAGGTACAAACCACATTATTAAATTCGGAAAGCGTATATTATACTAAAGAATATTAAATACAAAAGGCAACACCTACATTTACGTGTTTCGCTGTCAAAACGGAAAAGCAAACATTTCTCCCTTTCTCCACTCCCCTCGTGACACCACAGAATAACTATTCTGTGCTGACATTAAAACGTTCAACCAATAACTAACCCAAGGGCCACGACTTATTAAATCGTGCCCATGGGCATGATTTATAATCTTGACCCAATGGTACTATATACCGTATAGCCACAGAATTAAAGATCTCTGCGGACTGTGGTACTAGTGGTATGGTCGAAGAGTAGTACCAGTGTTTATACTTTATAAACACTGGTGGTACTAACGTGAATTGCAATCAGTTCCAGCTTGATCAGTTATGTATGTCCTCGTTCTTCTAAACTTTTTAAAACAGGATGGATACATCACAGAGCCTAGGTTAGGATTTCTGTTATTTTGCATATGTATATAATTTAGCACATTTAACCCCAAAATTAAAAAATCCCTTATATAAGAGGAAATATCCCTACATCTCTTTGTATAATCCCTCAAAAAAGGAATATATCCCTTCTGTTTGTAATATTGAAAAGGCATTGAAAGCAAATCAACGTAAACAGCCGTAAATCATTTACAAACTTTCTCGACCGCCCACCCGCAGCTCAAAAAAGAAAAAAAGCAAGGAAATGAGAAGATTACCGTATAAAGGTTTCTTTTTGAAAGAAAGTAGTTTTGACCATTCTTGTCCCCAACGATATTATTGACCTGATATCTCAATGAGGGCTACCCATAGACATAAAGAGGGTATGGGCACAGAATAACCAACAATGGTTGGTTATTCTGTGGTATGGACCTCCGATCATATCATGTTTATGATCGAAGGTATGGACCGCGCTTGAATTCAACACGAGAAGCGCTAGAATAGGGTAAGGTTCAGAAATTTCAAATGTCACACTGAACGTCAATGTTTATTATGGCTTTTTAACGGGGATTTTTAGTGATTTTTATAAAAATTGTGATACTTCTGATGAAATATGGGAGATGTACGGTACGGGTCGATGAATGTGTGTTTTAAAAGCAGAGCTAAGAAAAAGAGACGCAATAATAAGCGGGCCTAAAGTAAAGCTAATTCAGAGCAGGTGTCTTATGTCATTTAAGAATAGGTTATATCAAGCATGTGCATGATGAAAACATCGAATGTGCATAATTATTACTTACGATTTTCTGTAGTAAGCTCCCTTTAATAACGTATAATCGTCAGGATTAAAATGTTTCTTCGCAAATGTTTCGAAGGAGTAAAGTTATCCCTGCGAATCGCTACCAACACTGTTTTAGGCGAGTTTTGCCTCTCGAAAACATGTCCACTTTTGTTACCGAACAAAATGAAACTGCACAACACTAAGGCATAATTAACAAATTTTATTATTTACTGGTGTACGAAATAATTATAATAAAATCGTATAAACTTGATCCGAACGCATATAACAATAACTGTTGATAGCTACCTTATTCGCCAGTAGCGCCAACTGGTGAGCCTGAAAATAGTAGTCCCCATTAGCTGTTATTTTTACCGACTGGTGCAGCACAGGTACAGCCACAGAACACAAAAAAGGGTACAACTCAAGAGTACGCATAAAATGCAGTCCTTTTTATCGAGATCGTTTAACACTGGTGCTACCCAATTCTAGTTTTCCCTTCGCCACATGCACCATCTTTTATTTTTTATATATAAAAAGGCCTTTGAGGTTAGGTATTGTTATCACTAAAGCCGGCTTCAAAGAACTAAAACGTGTCGCGGCGACACATCCCCTCCGACTGTCGCTCGCTTTACTTTGTTCTTGAAGTTGAAATAATTTAACTACACAGCGAGTAGGAGTGAGGAGAATACACAGTGCTTGATCTGTATTGGCTAACGGGCTATCATGGCACAGATTTCATTTCTCTATAAGCCGGCTTCAGAGAGCAACAACTGTTGCTACGACACGCCCTTCTATCTGTTATTTAAAAGAAGCTGTGTAGGTGTTCTGTCGCTACCACAAATTTTCTTTGGTGTGACATAAGAACAACACATAACCTTTGTTATTCTGGCGACACGTGTAGTTTGTAGTTGGCAAATTCCGCGCTGAAAAGTAAAGGCATTACGTTATGCGGTTTCCTGAAAACGGTAACGATTGGTATCCACCAGATCAACCGCTCAAAAAGTTCGGTTGTTTGCGGTAAATTACGTATTTGAGGTTAGGTATTAAACGTATTTTTATTCGAGCAAGTTTGAAGGCCCTTTTAGTGGGAATTAGAGTAATTTTATAGGCATTTTTGTTGATCGTCGACTGCAAACGAAAGTGGAGGTATATATGTCTTCACATTTTCAAATTTTTGTAGTTATACATATAGTACATTGCACAATCCGTTCCGTAATTCAGTTAACGGAAACAACCGTCACCAAGCTTATTGGTAACATTTGTCAAATTACGGTACACGATATTGCGGGAAATTTAAAATACTTTATTCTGTGACAGTTCCAAAGATTATTAATTAATCTTTGACAGTTGTTTAAAAGATGGATCAAATACTTAAACCCAAAAAAACTTCGTAAATATCACTGATAAAAATTTGTCTGTGGTAAACATTAAACATAAACATATGTAACTTCTCCATAGATTTTGATTGATCTTTCACTCGTCTTCTTTTCATTTTAGCACCAGAGTTGCCACAGTCATAGTCATTATAACTGTAATGATAATTGTTTTCATTACAATTTGCATGCTGTCATTACGTCCTTACTAATTTTCAAATCTCCGCTTTCCGTACACTAGCACCTCTCGTGGTGAATTCAAGCGCTTTTACCCTCATTTGTTCCAATTGGGATTAATGGTATAATTTTTAGACCAAATAACAAAAAAATTAACAATAATCGATCATATTTTTGTCGAACTGGTTGCTAAGTAACTTAAAAAATTCAGTATTGGCTGTTTCAAATAAATTAAAACTATCAGAAATAAGTACTATTGAAAACTAGTAATGTCCAAACAAGTTAGGTTTTCTGGCATATAATATAAGCTACTTTTACCTAGTTTTAGTTCCTTATTATGTTAGTAAATGGATAAATGAATATATTAAGGTATACAAAATTGATTATTTCATAAGAGAAAACATTGTTTCAAAATTACTATTTGTTTCATTGAAAAATATGTTAGTATTTTCAAACTTGCCACCATTCATTACAATTGAAGCCCTTCGTGCAAAAGGGTGTTAACTCAATATTTGCAGTTTTAGGAAATTTAGAGTTAACACGTTTTTGCATGAATGAAACACAAGTTATAGACAGATGACACCTTTTTGATATCTTATACTGACGTAATGAGAGCCATATAAAATGCTAAAAACTTTACTACCAGATGGATACTGACTTTACACCTTCTTGCATGCACAAATTGCAAATTTGCTAATTAGTGAGTTAACACCTTTTTGCATCAAGGGCTTCAATTACAATTTGAGGTTAGGATTTGTGTTCTTTTGCATATGTTATAACTTAGCACATTTAACCCCAAAATTAAAAAATCCCTTATATAAGAGGAAATATCCCTACATCTATTTGTAAAATCCCTCAAAAAAAGGGATACATTCCTTCTGTTTGCAATATCGAAAAGTCATTGAAAGCAAATCAACGTAAACAACCGTAAATCAAAACATTTACAAACTTTCTCGACCGCCCACCCGCAGCTCAAAAAAAGAAGAAAAAAAGCAAGGAAGAGATACTTAAAACCAGAAAAACCTCGTAAACATCACAGATAAAAATTTATCTATGGTAAACATTAAACATATACATGTAACTTCTCCATAGATTTTGATTGATCTTTCACTAGTCTTCTTTTCATTTTAGTACCAGAGTTGCCACAGTCACAGTTATTACAATTGTAATGATAATTGTTTTCATTACAATTTGCATGCTGTCATTACGTCGTTACTACAATTTTCAAATCTCCGCATTTCATTACAATGAGGGCTAACGTTTTCAGGTTCACCGGTTGGCGCCACTGGTCGAGTAAGATCATGTCAAAAGTTATTGTTACGTGCGGGAAAAGTTTATAGTGTTTTATTATAATTATTTCTTACACCAGCAAATAAAAAACCTTTAATTGTGCCTCAGTGTTGTGCAGTTCTATTTTGTTCAGAAAGAAAAGGCGGACATATACTTCCGAGAAACAAAACTCGCCTAAAACAGTGGTTGATAGAGAAAACTTTACTCCTTCGAAACATTCGTGTGTTTGTAAGAAACATTTTAATCCTGACGATTATGCGTTACCAATGGAGTCTACTACAGAAAATCATGAGTAATAATCATGTACATTCGTTGTTTTCATCATGCTCATTCTTGATATAACCTAACTTTAATGATATGAGACACTTCTGATAAGTACAATAATTTTCCTACTGAGCAAGTAAATTACTACTTTCCCCTTCTACCATCATTGTGTTTAATGTTTTTCAGCTAATTTTTATAACAATTACTAAAGACTAGCGTTAAAATGCCATAGTATACATTAACGTTCAGTGACATAGACCTTTCCGTACACTAGCACCTCTCGTGGTGAATTCAAGCGCGTTAACTCTCATTTGTTCGAATTGGGATTAATTGTATAATTCTTAGACCAAATAACAAAAAAATTAATAATAATCGATCATATTTTTGTCGAACTGGTTGCTAAGTAACTTAAAAAATTCAGTATTGGCTGTTTCAAATAAATTAAAACTACCAGAAATAAGTACTATTGAAAACTAAGTAATGTCCAAACAAGTTAGGTTTTCTGGCATATAATATAAGCTACTTTTAACTAGTTTAAGTTCCTTATTATGTTAGTAAATGGATAAATGAATATATTAAGGTATACAAAATTGAGCAAACGTTGTTTCAAAATTACTATTTGTTTCATTGAAAAATATGTTAGCATTTTCAAACTTGCCACCTTTCATTACAAACAATTACAATTTGTAGTATGCTGTCAGTACAATATTTTTTCTACCAGTGGCAACCCTGTTTAGTACTATCGGAGGTTGTCTCTGTCTGAAAGTTGTGTTTTTATACTCTCAGGGTTCTGGCAAAGAATATTTACGTTTAAAAGTTCGTTTTTAAACGTAAATATTCTTTGGTTCTGAGAGTATAAAGATGTTTTTATACTCTCAGGTTCTGGTACTAGTAAACTATTCATGACGTTAGTGCACTCTTGGGAATTTTTTGTTTTCTGCTTTAGATTTTTTAAAACTAGTTTTGAATTTGCCGAGAAAAAATAAGATGTCCGAGCACGGAGCAGCTTTACAAACATATAATCTAGAATTAGTGAAATGTATTTTATTTTTAATGTTTATTTTAAAAATTATAACCTCAATTTCAGGTTTGGAGGATTTAAAAATTAAAAGAAACGAAATAGTTGATATAATATATAAAGAGGAAGCTGAAAAGGTGGTTCTAGAAAAAAATTTAGAAGCGTTGCAAAACAGATTAGCATTATTAAACAAAAGCTTGGAACATCATAAAAACATATATGAAAATTATGATAAAACTATAAACGATACGGAAAATGGTTTTAAAAAGGTAATACATCTTATTTTGGTTTCATTAATAAAAGTAAAAATCAGTTCCCTTTATAGATTTTGGAAAGCAGTCAGGCACTTTTACATTTAGCGCAACACGAGTCTAATAAAATAGATTGTAGTAATAGTTCAAAAAAGGCTGTTTTTGTGGAATATGCTCCGATAAATGAACCTAATTATTAAATTTTTTTTTTTAAATAATTTAATTTATTGTAATAAAGTAGGTATATTTTTAATACATTTTTTAAAGCGTTCTATTAAATTCTAAAAATGAAAGGTGTTTCTATTTAAACAATAAAATATATTACATATTTATTTATAACATAACAATATAGTCGAATTTCTCTAACTTGAACCTCCTAAATCCCCCCCCCCACGAGACTGATCGAGTTAAAATTTGAGTTAAAGAAAATACTTCTAAAACGAATTATATATCAAGGCACAGAAACATTCGAGAATATTTTGAGATATAGAAGTTTGGGTTATAGAAGTTCGACTAGTTCTTATAGTTTTTTTACCTATCTTTAATTTATAAATCTTGATCTCTACCTATACAACAGTTCTTTTAATATCTATGCATTTCCTAAGCTTTTTTGTTCAGTCCATATTTGCAGTAATTCTTCTGGATTACCATATCCATGACAAGCTACAGTGTATTCAAAATTAAATATATTATATGCTTTTTTGTAAAAACAAAATTCATCACAGTGTAAAGGTTCAATTTTAGCTTTATATGCTAACAGGCCTAGATAAATATCATCAAATTTAAAGTGTTTAGTGTAAAAGCTAGAGTAATACATATCGACTAAAGCTCCTTTTGATAAAATGTATGCACCAGCAGTTACGTAAGGAGGCCACATGTGATAGGGATATTCTTTTAGGGAAATGTACCACTTACTGGTATAATGTCTGTGAGGAGCAGATCTGAAAGCAAAACCTGTGTATAATCTGGCATTGTCTTCTAAATCAAAATCTATAAACTGGAGGGTTTTTCGGTTTTTTTTTAATATCTGTATATTTGCCATAGGCTCCTTGAGATATTTTGGATAGTTTGTTGGGTAACGGACAAATCTCAGTACATTTTTTGTGGAAACGTAGTAGTCATCATCAACAAACATATAAAATTTTGAATTGGAACAAAATTTCACTGCCCAATGTATACCCATCATTGTCTTATAAGTGTTATTATAATAACTATCGGAGAAGTTCCCTTGGACAATATCAGAAAACTTACGACTCTCCTCATTGATTGACTTTTGAAGATGTTCAGAATTCTTCAATCCTATTAGAAAACGGTCCTTATTTCGACATCTGAAAATCTATGCTCATACCCCCAAGTACTGCGTATTGCTATTCTGCGGTCGAAATTTTCTGGAGAAGTTTTTATTATATAAACCAGTCTTAAGTTTTGAACAGCAGCACATTTTAGGCGACAATCCGTGTAATATTTAAAGTAATACGAGTTGATTGGTTTCACATCTGGAGTGATATTATTTTTTAATTTTTGTACAAATGTTTCAATGTCGCCATCATAGGGGTAGTGAAAATCCTCATAAAAGTCTCTTTCAAAGGCATGATGGAATACACCAAAAATATACAATATCGAGCCAATGATTAAAACAAAGAAAATATGTTTTAACTTTTTTCGAGTTAAATGGCGCATTCTTAGCGGGTGCATTTGTTTAACAATATTAATCATTAATGAACTACATATTTTGGTAATTACATAAATCATAAAATCAATTTTATTTAGAGGTTATATTGACTTCTAAGGTTTGTTCCATAGAACAACTCTGTTCATTTGTCAGTACTAGAAGATCGGAATACGAACTTTTAACTATTTTCACCCCAAGAACACAAATATCATTCAAGTTTTTCGTTTAGAGTGAATAATACATTATTTTTGTCTTGTGGGTATTACATAGTGGCATGGAATGGAACTTAGTCTTAAAAGTTCTATCCCTTGAACACGGCAAATAATTTGCCGTGTCTTGAGGTTGACCCAAAACTCCATTCTCTGGGTGGAACTTGAAGAGTGGACATGCGCATTAATTGTTGAATTATCTGACCAAGGAAATTTAACGTTGGAAACGATTTTTTCCCAAAATGCTCTTTTTATTCGATCAATCATCCTCTAAGATCATTTCTCAAACAAAGTGGATTGTCGCTAAAATTCCGTTCATTCTCTAAATAAACAAAATGAAACTTTAAACTGCCGAAAAGCACAAAACATCTAATCTTAAACACACAGCAACTGTATATTTAAACTGTTGAAGATGAAAATATGATAAAATAATTGTTTAACTTTTGTTTTGACAGTGGGAGTATTTCCTATTCGTGTATAATCATCATCTTTACCCTATGACCACGTGATCAAAATTCACTACTACTGCACTCCAACACTGTGTAATACTCGAACCCACCTTTATGTGCTTTAGAACCCAAGATTCAAATCTTATTTAGTACCAAAGATTTATAGTTTATAAATCTTTAGTACCATAAACGTTTATAAGACACTGATGCTAGTGACGCCAGTGTTGCAGTAAAATTTATGATTCGTGATTGATAATGGATAGTAATTAATAAATAACGGTAAATTTACATTAAACAAACAGCCATTCAATGGATAGAGATGGTACTGAACAGGTATTTTCGATAAACAGGTTCAAACAGTTCAGGGCCTGACCGAGCCGAAAACCTGTTCTTTAAGACTGTTTAGCCAGAGCCAGTTGATAGATCTACTATTAGCCGGATTTTCGTGTTCGAACCGTAAATAAACAGTTTAATTTATAACCAATCATAGAATAGGAAATTCGCATTTAACCAATGGACATTAACTTTTAGTAAAAGTGTTTTAAGGCGTTCGCAGCGCAAAAATACGCTTATTAGCTCTGCGTTCACTGTTCTTCCTTGTCATCTATTTTCTAATAGAGGAATTAACAAATCGGTATGTGACATGCCTGATCTGTTAATTCTTCTATTAGAAAATAGATGGCCATACTAAACTGAAAGAAATGCCGTCACCATTTATTTCAGTTTCTTACAATTAGTTCTTACGACTCCCACTCTATCTTTTCACTCATCCTATTTTTACTTTAAATAAAACATTTTTACTTATATTAAAAACGTAAACGTATTTATTACCGTCGTATATTACAATAACTAATACTTCGCCATCTAGGCAAAAACTGCAAAACTTTGATAGCAACAAATATAGAAAACATGTCCACAAACTATTGATTTTGTATAGTTCACACAAACACCCATAGAGGTACACGAAACCAGAAAATTTTATCTTCTATTTAATTTTAAGATCACAAATATAACTGTGATTCTGTAATAACATCAAGTATAATTTTGTGCGATCAGCCCTTCGTCGTCATAAAACTTTAAATCGCTGTTAACATTTTTCTATTAATGTGAACGAAAAATGGAAACACATCTCATCTTAAATACTACATGAAGTGGTTCACTTCAGTCTAAAGAACAACGTTCACCGAACAAGCACCTAATACCTGTTCAGAAGAACCGGGTCAGATTTTTTTATTGCCATCATCCCTATCAACGGATGCTGCCATCTATATTCTAAATTAAAAGCAGTTACTACATTGAACTGTGGATATTGTTTATAAAATCTGATAAGTTTGTAACTGCTGTAGTGCAATAATTATACATACTAAACGCTTACTTTTAGTTTTAAGGAACAATATTGCTGCGTAAGTAATCTGTGAACATTGGCGATTCTATGTACCACATAAAATATGCCATGTATCCGGCCATGTTTACCGTATTGAAAGTAGGCTGTGTGTTTATTTGTACTTTTTGAGTGAAAACTTTTGTGTTTGATTCTTAAACAAGGTTGTGCATTTTGTGGGATAGTCATGGATACCACTGATAGAGGTAAGTGATAATTTTATGTTATTATTTTAGTAAAAATGTAATATGTTACAAACAGAAAGGGCAATGGCAAAGTCAGGGTCGACCTATTTGGTTCAGTGACCGCATTTCTGAACATATCGAGACCACCATGTCTTTAAAATTGATTTAAATATATTTTACACTGATACCTTAATCATATTCACTATAAAGTAATACTTAACGTTACTTAATAATCGGGAATTCAGGAAAAGGGTGGTTCTCTTGTTTTTAAGTTCAATCAAAGATTATTCCTTTTGACATTTTGCTATTCCTACGTATATAGTTAATAGTAAGTTGGATATTTATCAAAATAAAAATCATACCAAATAGATATGATTTGTTATAAAATTGGCTAGTTTTTATAAATACATTTATTTTATAATAAACAATACCTTGCATTGATAGAATTCTTCTATAATTCTAAAGACTAGTGAAATATATACTATTAAACCACAGGTGTCGCTGATCATTATTTTTAAGAGAAGTGAACTCGTTCCTCAGCAAAATATTTGTGTATGCCCATTTTATATTTCATAAATTATAATTTTTTATAATCAATGTAATCAATCATATAATACAGAACTTAGGGTAAATATCAGTGATTGAATTGAAAAAGTTGGCCTTCATTTTATTGACGGAAAAGGTCATAAACTGAACCCTACCATAAAGTTGTAAAATTTCCGATAGATCAAGACATGTTGGAAATTTTACACAATACACTGTATTTTCTGCTGGCTTCTGCCCACCTCGCGTGCCTCATATCTCTCATTTTGCGGAATATCCTGTGCCGACGACGATTAAAAACAAGCCCTAAAATGCACCTCAAAAGTCATGACCTCGTAACGTAATTGAAAGAACCCTTTCCAAACAAAAATTATGTGAAGGGTACAACGGAAAAATAAAAAAAATCTGTTTTTCTCGAATTTGTGATTTGTATGCTAAGTATATCTTTTAGATCATAATGGAACTTGTCGACTGACCAAATAATAGCTGCTTTCTTTCACCCTGAGGAATTGGATGTTGATCCAAAAAACACGAATAGCAATGAAGTATTTGTTAATTACTCAACTTCTATTGGTTGTTTTCGGATTAAAATTTGTTATGATTCTGTGATCAGAGTCGAAAGAAAGCGACTCATATCAATTAGGGGAAAAACTGAAAAAGTAGTTCAGAATTTACGTTTAAAGAATTCCCATACAGGGGAAGCAACAATAATTTCTTGACCTAATGAAAGACACTCGGAAAAGAAAAATATTTATGTTTATTTTAAATATATGAAAGAAATTTGCTTTTTAATGTTTCAAAAATATTTTATTAGAATCTCTACACGTGTTTCGGCTTTTTAGGCCTTTGTCAAGAGTACAGGGAATAAAATATTTTTGAAACATTAAAAAGTAAATTTCTTTCATATATTTAAAATATTTAATGATGTTTCACAAGGAGCCAACCGCAGAATCAGTTCAGTGTTGTTATGTTTATATGTATTTTTGTTTATTTATATTATTATTGCAAAATGTATTTCGCTTTTGCCATGTTCAGTAAAATTTGCTTCATTTTCCTTACCTGTATTTAACTTTACAGGGGAAAGTCAATAAAGTTCAGGGACTTTTCTGCTTTTCCCCAGATTATGGTAGTTTGCATATCTAAATTGTATTATGAATTAAATTTGCACAAGAAATATAAAATTTGAACCATGACATGATTTTACAATGTTTATAAGTTGTATGAGGTTTTAAAGTTTAAAATTGCCATGGTCCCAGTTAACATATTACTTCTATAAGTATTGTTACAGAAGTTTTTTTGAGAGTTAAAACTTCTTTTGTGACTTCTTGTGTAAGAATTATTAACTTCCGTTAAATTTATGAGTGTCAGCTACAAAATAATTTTTAGATATGACTTCCAGACATAGACATTGTCTATGCTTCCAGAAGTAACTGTTCATTTCTAAAATAATGGTGTTATATTACGAAAGTTTATTTCAAACATATTTGCAACATAAAAAACGTCGGCTTCTTTGATTCCTTTATCGCCGTCAAAGAAGCCGACATTTTTTATGTTGTAAATAAGTTTGTAATAAATTGTACAGGTTGGGTTAATTTCGATCTTTGTATAGGGTAACTCGGTAACTGTAAGAGATACAAAAAATGGAAGACACGTTCTCATCTCTTTTTTTGAGACAAATTCACTGGCGAAAACAAAAATTTGCTATCGTCATTTGTTTTCGAGTTATAAACAAAAGTTCGATATGTGGGGTCGCTTTTGTTGTGTAAGTATTTAATAGCGAAAATAATCTTTTAGTAGATTACTTTTGCATTTTTTTTTATATTTAGTCCAAGTAGGCGTGTGTCATCTACGACAGTGTTTATCCGTTTGTCAGCAAATTGCATATTAATAATTTTGTTTCCGTCACAATTACACCCTATTTAATCGTAAAAGTGAAGACGTCTTACGAAATTTACGAGAAATATGATATGCTAGAATGCTTTATTCAAAGTAATAACAAATGTGATATTGCATCCGAAATATATTTCAATCGCCATCCATAAAGAAGACAACCTAATGAAGCTAGAGAGGTTAAAAGAAAATCTCATTAATTGTGGGTCCTTCAGCAAGCCAAGACAGAGCATTGTGGTCACAAAATTTGTTAGACCAGTTCGTGGTAAAATTTGGGCATTGTAGGCCCAAAAAAACTTTTTCTTGTATTCACAAATGAGTTATTTAAAGTTTATTTCGAACCTGTGTAACATAAAAAAAAGTCAGTTTCTTTGAGGATGGGAAAAGAATCAAAGAAATGGACGCTTTTTATATTGCAAATAAGTTGAAATAAACTGTACACGACAACACCTAAATGATTACTTTTAAGCGGTTTTAAACTAAATTAACATGAGATTATCCAAAATCTGCTAAATTCACGTTTTTATTCTGTTTATTTTTGTGAACATCGCAATGGCGACGACAGCGTTCGTCCTCAAGCTGGTCTTAAAAAAAATAGCGGTGTTGTGTAAAGCAACCTCGGTCGTTCTGGAGTCTGCAGAATTCTTATATAAGTATAAGAACTATTTATGGAACATATACAGGTTATGTACCGAATCATTAGACATGGTAAGCCGTCCGTCGCACGTCAACGTAGGCATGCTGTGTTGCCTTGAGGGATATATCCCGATTCGAGGTATTATTGAGGTCTACAAGGGACAAAGAGATATTCATGTAATTTTGAGGGATTTTTTGCAACTTTGCAACTTTTTGCAACTTTGCAATAAATGTATTAAATAATATTTCTTTATTGATCGCTGCTTTTGTTTTATTTAATTGATAATCCCCACCATCTTGTGGTCATAAAGAGATACGACAAATATTGTGCTGGGTCAGTCGGGTGCCATTTAGGTCAAGTGGAAATGTAATGAACTTGAACCTTGAACCTAATATTATACGTATGAAATAGAGCATCTGCACATGACGTCACGATTTCAAGGTCGTTGCTTGAAGGAAGAACAAATAACAAATCATAACTTCACTTCAGTTCCTTATAATTAATGTAAAAATATCATTGTATTTATTTGGTAACTTTCAAGTTTTGTAAAAATTGATGTGGCCCGAGGTTATAAATAGGCCTCGGGAGATTTTCAGTGTCTGAATAAAGTCATACGTTTATTATATTTTACTAACTAATGTTTATTTTATATTTATTTTACTACCTAATTTAAACTAATCGGAATATAATTTAAAATTGGCGGGATTTTTAAAGAAAATATGGGATATTTTATGCTTACGCGTGGGATGGTTTGTTATATTCAGATGGCAACACTGGGAATTAGGATAGCAGAGAATTCATTTTCCCACAGAACAGAAAAAAGATTTTCCATCTAGCTGTCGTGTGGTCAACAGTGCACAATGCCCCCCGATACGATGCCAATTTTCAGTCATCCTTCAGTGTACTATATCTAATGAATGATTCAGTACACAACCTGTATAAAATCTCTTGAGGACGTTATTTTCCGTTGTCAGATGGCAAAAAAAAGGCTAAACATAGACTTTACAAAAGGCATTACTTTGAGGTTTATCGGGAGGTTTATGAAACTAATATAATCTGATGTCTTGTTCATAGAGTAATAAAAACAATTTACAGATGTTTTTTTTGCATTGCTGGTTGTACGATTTTTGTGATACTTATAAGTAGAGCTGTCCGATGTGCCTGGAGTACAGCCACGGTCTTGCGCTGTCGTCACACGTGCCGATTTAGAAGTGATTTACGCTGCAGTTTTATTTGAAAGGTGAGGTTGTACCTATAAATTATACATAATGTCAAACGCGCCAAAGGGTAAAAAACGACCGTACGCGGACACAGTGAATAAATTTATGCAAAATAATTTGTAAAGTTTGCAATCAAGACTTAATGTGCTGGCACAAAACAGATTGTCGTCGTCACATCAATACCGTGCAACATCAAAATAAAAAAATGGCATGCCTTTGACAACTCAGTTTATGTGTGATTTATTGTTAATGTTAATAGCCTGTAATGTTCCGCTACACATACTGGATAAACAACCATTTCGGGAGTTTTGGAATAAATACAATCCCCAAGTGAACTTACCAAGTCGTACATCGTTATGTAGATATATTCCAGCTGTTCGTGAAGACATTGTAAATAGGATTAAATGTGGATTAAAAAAATACACGGCTCTGGTTATGTATTGACGAGACGAAAAATTCTATTTTAAATATTATAGTACGTGTACTGGACCCTCTTAAACCAACATTTCCACGGCTTTTTATTATGCTGAATATTTTCAACAAATAAAAGCTGTGATACTACAGTTCAACCCTAACGAGGCTGCAGCTATTAGGGGAAAGCCAGACAAGCTTTCAAGGCGTTTCCCTTGAAACAGATTTAAAAAAGTATTAATAACAATTATAGGAGGACTACACGACGCAATAGAAAAATTGCAAAATAGTTCGTTGTCGTTAGTGGAATCGCTGCAAATAGTGGACGACGTAAAAACACAGCTACAGGCTATAAATGACGCAAAAAATAATCGCGTTAGTGAAAAATTCGAGAGTGTATTACAGAAAGATCCTGATTTTAGCAAATTAAGACAAATTTGTGATGGTGCATCTACAACTTCGTTAAGTGAGTTCACAGATTGTTTTACTTATGCCTGTATTACATCCGTAGATGTCGAACGGTCATTTTCAAAATACAAACATATTTTTTCACCAAAGCGAACATCGTTGAAAGAGACAGCTGTAGAAACATACCTGATGCTATTATACTATAGATCTTCCCCACTTTGTGATGACGACAACCAAACTACTTCATAAATCTGTTTAAAAGGGTGAGTTTTATACAAATTTTTATAAAATGTAACATTATTGTTAAAATTTATTTCCATTTAATATACTTATTCAAGTATTATGATATGATGTAAACATATGAGTCATATGACGGTCCTGGCGGCCAGGTGACCTCGGACAGGTCTACTTATAAGTTATAAATAAAGCTGGCCGAGGTCACCTGGCCGACAGAGCCGTCATATGACTCATATGTTTACATCATATCATAATACTTGAATAAGTACAAAGTGGGGAAGATCTATAGTATAATAGCATGAGGTATGTTTCTACAGCTGTCTCCGTCAGCGATGTTCGCTTTGGTGAAAAAATATGTTTGTATTTTGAAAATGACCGTTCGATATCTACGGATGTAATACAGGCATAAGTAAAACAATAACAATAACGGGCTTATTTTTTTGCGTCATTTATAGTCTGTAGCTGTGTATTTACGTCGTCCACTATTTGCAGCGATTCCACTAACGACAACGAAGTATTTTTCAATTTGTCTATTGCGTCGTGTAGTCCTCTATAATTGTTATTAATAGTTTTTAAATCTGTTTCTAGAGAAACATCTTGAAAGCTTGTCTGGCTTTCCTTAATAGCTTCAGCCTCGTTAGGGTTGAACTGTAGTATCACAGCTTTTATTTGTTGAAAATATTCAGCATATTAAAAAACCGCTTTCAACCACGTTCCCCAACGTGTAAGAATCGGCTCTGGTGGTTCAGGGATACCAGGACACTGTCTGTGAAATGCTCGAAGCCGTTTAGGAGATTTGAGAAATACTTTTTTTTGTATTTGCTATTAATGCATCTACCTCTGGAAAACATTTTCGAATCGTTTCTGCTACAAGATGTAACGCATGCATTTTACACGTAACATGTAAAAACCTACAACTAATTGTCTCTTTGAAGAGAACGGCCTAACACGCGCATTGTCGCGGCACCATCAGTCACAAACATCAATACTTGACTTGTTGAAAGTTCAAATTTTTCGAAGGTCTCTAACACCACACGCGTAATTATTTCGCCAGTACACGCAGTTAGTCTTTTACTAGCTAGTAAAAGTGGAAATGTTGGTTTAAGAGGGTCCAGTACACGTACTATAAAATTTAAAATAGAATTTTTTTACAATCTGTCATCTCGTCAATACATAACCAGAGCCGTGTATTTTTTAATCCACATTGTCTTCACGAACAGCTGGAATATATCTACGTAACGATGTACGACTTGGTAAGTTCACCTGGGGATTGTATTTATTCCAAAACTCCCGAAATGGTTGTTTATCCAGTATGTGTAGCGGAATATTACAGGCTATTAACATTAACAATAAATCAAACATAAACTGAGTTGTCAAAGGCATGCCATTTTTTTTATTTTGATGTTGCACGGTATTGATATGACAATCTGTTTTGTGCCAGCACATTAAGTCTTGATTGCAAACTTTACAAATTATTTTGCATCCGTCATAGAATAAATCCGGAAATTCACCGATAAATTTATTCACTGTGTCCGCTTACGGTCGTTTTTTACCCTTTGGCGCGTTTGCCATTATGTATAATTTATAGGTACAACCTCACGCATTAACCTTTCAAATAAGACTGCAGCGTAAATCACTTCTAAATCGGCACGTGTGACGCCAGCGCAAGACCATGGCTGTACTCCAGCCACTTCGACCAGCTTTAGTTATAAACGAGGTTATAATTATCCCATCAATTATTTAATTTTTTAGAAATAATAAAACCTCTTTTTGCAACTTCTGCCAGCGTGTGATAAAACTTTTCATAAGTACTCTCATTTATGTAAGTTATATTAGTTTTATAAACCTCCAGGTAACGTCATTTGTAAACTATATCTTTAGCTTTTTTTTTTGCCATCTGATATCGGAAAATAACATCTTGAAGAGAATTTATATACGTTTACATAAATAGTTCTTATGCAGATCTAGTTTAGAATTCTCCAGAACGTCTGTAATCCCGCATCACGAATTTCTTAATAGATTATATTGAGAAATGCTTGCCTCGCATGCTTACTGGGATGTAACGCCATCTCTGGGCACACCCTGGAACCAGTCGATTGGCGTAACAATAATAGGATCAGGCATATTTGTTGTAAACTAATTTAGGTAAAAAAACATCAAGAGTAAACTTTCTTTGATTGTGTAGAATTCAAAGATCTACATAGTTTAAATTTGCATAGCACATGGAAACTATGTGTATATATTTTTTGCTGATTTAGACTCCAATGTTCTAAATTCATTTTATTGCAGGTAATTTTGTCTTTGACCCACTGTTTTTAAACCCTCCAGTATAGAAAACAGCATTTTAGCCTCGATTTTTTTTTAAATACGAAATTAACTTGTTTAATTCATGTTTCAGCATCAGCCTGCTTAAAAGATTTTTTTATACACATAATTTAATCAGCTCGATAGACAGTATAATAGTAACAGCTTTGTTATATAAAATTGGACGGCTGGAAGGCGAGTATTATTATATGAAAGAAGGGTGTAGTGGTCTAGTAAACCTTGACACGCAAGCCAGGACGCGACAAGGTCAAGGTCAACAGTCTATTCGATGCAACTGGGTCAGTCGGATGCGCTTTGGCTAATTTGCCGTTGCACATGCAAGCGGGGTCCTAACGATGATGTACTGAAAGTTGGGTCTCGTGTTCATTATATTAATGCATTAGAGTTATTCGCTTTAATACCATACACTCCTTTCTGCAGAGCCTTTGCATTTGCAAACAGAAATATATTGAATAACATCTAGGATCACTATATTATAGTAAAGTAGAAAACATAATAAGAAATTAAATAACCGTAAAATTACTACTTTTACAAGTACAAAATATATTCACTTTTCAACAACTGCTTTCGCGGCTATTTGCTATGGATAAGTATTACTTTTAATACATACATACCTATATAAAGATGATATAGGTTTGCACGATGTGCGGTGACAAGTTCTGGTAAAAGTCTATAGACTTCCATTACTCAGTTCGAGGTGCAGTCAATTTTATAAATTGTCCAAAAAATGAACACACACACTTTTAATAATAGAGTTAAGGCATTTCTGATGAAACCGGACTGGGTAACACTCTGCCGAATACATCAAAGGGTTCTTAAGTACAGAATGTACAGAGCGCTAATATCCTTGGCGGCTTTGGCAATGACCTTGGATGGCAGGAGCCGAGGGTGATTATCTCTCTTTACTCCTATCGCATCGCTGTAGATCTGGACGAATATCGTAAAGAGTGGGCCTGCTCCACCGTAAATGCAACCAGTGTGGTCGTTTTGGCAGACCTTCCCCGATCCTGGCTCGTTGGACCCCGCTGACTGGGCACTTTTCTTTCTTCGTGTCGTTCTTCGTCGGCTGTTGGCTCCTCGGAACGTCGTCGCGTCGCGTCGCGTCTATCTATCTATCTAACAGTTACAGGACGAAATTGCAGTCATGCATTACCTGCAGCGCTTTGGCGGACTAAGGAGCACGGCTCCGATCGGGCGATTTGGTCGATTCGATGCCGCATGGTAGCGAGTATTTACATTCATTGAAATTTTCCACGTCTACCAATTCGACATTTTTTTAACAATAATTTCATGTATGGATAAAAAATAAATTAGAAAGAAGTAAACAAGTTTTTATCATTGTTCGATATATTTGTTTCTTGTCTGGACGTTATTGTGGCATTCTCTAAATTTTTCTTTCTTTCTTTTTTTGGGACTTACAACCACATGAATAATTCATCGTCTAACAAATATAGTGAGTTACCCAGTATGTTACCGGAAAAATGAACCTGATTACAGCAATATTTATTTTTAATACTTTTCGAAATATATTCATTCAAATATACATAATAATATGACAATAAATCCAGCGTGCGATAAAAAAGATTGTAAAATCTCGTATATATCTTTATTTGATTTCTGTCTACGTTGCCGGTATTGCTTGTTTTCAGTTTTAATTAAAGTTTTCATTAGGATAACCTTTTGACGTTAGTCTAGACAAATTATTGACACCTTGTATATGTTAGGTGTGGAACAGAAGTGATTCCGAAACTAGAAATGAGAAACTGTACAAAATAAAATGTCTTAAAGCAGCAAAATTACGATGAGTTGTTGCTCACCTTGAAAGTAAGTGTCGTCACAGATCGACGGTTATGTATCATTTTAAAAATTCCCTTGTGCACAGACAGGTACGAGCCAACTTTAGTCAGAAAAATTATAATTGTCCAAACATTTAAAATCGTTGACTTGAACATGTTTTGGCATAGTTTTCAAAAATGTTTATATTGTCCATATACAGAGTGTTCCGGAAATAGGTGCATTGACAGGTAGATTCCTTGATAAATGGGATTCTCACATAATCTTTTTTAAATTAGCCCTCTCTGGAAAATTACACCGCCGCCGCCGTAAAGGTTCGTCAAAATATAGTTGGAAATTATTTTCTCAATATCAATGGGTCCGTAATTGGATCCTGCCTGAAATTAAAAAATATTGTGTGTCTCCTAAGAGGAAATATCTAGGGAACAGTTATTAATAAGCCTGGGCAAGGTCATTAATCCTACAGAGACGTACTGGGTATGCATCATATAATATTTGAATAAGTACAATAATAAAAACAAAAATATTTTATATATTGTGATGTATGTTTTTGTACTATTTCGTTCGCTTTAAATTCTTTTTTATGTATTTCCTTATATTTTGGAAGCTTAGTGCTGCACATTATTATTAAACTGTTAAATGACATTCACATATGTACATTGTATATCTAAGTGATAACTAATAATAAATAAATAAAATAAATGGAAATAAATTTTATTAATACTGGTACACTTTATAAAAATATGTACAAAACTCACCATCTTAAGCAGATTTATGAAATAGCTTGGTTGTCGTTATCACAAACTGGCGATGGTCGCTGTGGTGAAAAAATATGTTTTTGTATTTTGAAAAAGACCCTTCGACATCTACGGAAGTAATACAGGCATAAGTAAAACACTCTGTGAACTCACTTAACGCAGCTGTAGATGCACCATCACAAATTTTTCTTAATTTGGTAAAATCAGGATCTTTCCGTAATACACTCTCAAATTTTTTCAATAACGGGCTTATTTTTTTGCGTCATTTATAGTCTGTAGCTGTGTATTTATGTCGTCCACTATTTGCAGCGATTCCACTAACGACAACGAGGTATTTTGCAATTTTTCTACAGCGTCGTGTAGTCCTTTCAAAATTTTTATAAATAGTTTTTAAATCTGTTTCAAGGGAAACATCTTGAAAGCTTGTCTGGCTTTCCTTAATAGCTGCAGCCTCGTTAGGGTTGAACTGTAGTATCACAGCTTTTATTTGTTAAAAATATTCAGCATAATAAAAAGCTGCCTTCAACCACTTTCCCCAACGTGTAAGAATCGGCTCTGGTGGTTCCGGAATACCAGGACACAGTGTTGAAATGCTCGAAGCTGTTTAGGAGATTTGAGAAATACTTTTTTTATATTTGCTATTAATGCATCTACCTCTGGAAAACATTTTCGAATCGTTTCTGCTACAAGATGGAACGCATGCACTTTACACGTAACATGTAAAAACCTACAATCGTCTCTTTGAAGAAAACGGCCCACCAAACGCATTGTCGCAGCACCGTCGGTCACAAACATCAACACTTGACTTGTTGACAGTTCAAATTTTTCGAAAGTCCCAACACCACCAGCGTAATTGTTTCGCCAGTACACGCAGTTAGTCTTTTGCTAGCTAGTAAAAGTGGAAATGTTGGTTTAACAGGGTCGACTAAACGTACTATAACATTTAAAATAGATTTTTTTTACAATCTGTCGTCTCGTCAACACATAACCACAGCCGTGTATTTTTTAATGCACATTTAATCCTATTTACAATGTCTTCACGAACACTTGGTACATATCTACGTAACGATGAACGGGGGATTGTATTTATTCCAGAACTCCCGAAATGCTGGTTTATCCAATATGCGCAGGGGAACATCAGAGGCAATCAGTATTAATAGTAAATCAAACATAAACTGAGGTTCCAAGGAAGACACGTCATTTTTTTTATTTTTATGCCAGTTACTATTGACATGAATTTTGCAGCCGTATTTATTCCAGCACATTAAGTCTTGATCACAAACTTTACAAATTATTTTACATCCATCATAGAATAAATTCGGAAATTCACCGATAAATTTATTCACTTTTTCAGCGTACGGTCGTTTTCTACTCGTTACGCTCAACATTATTTATTATTTATTAGTACTCTATGCATCGACCGACAGATAACAACTGAAGTGTGTCGTGTCATCGTCATCGTAAACAAGCGCGCGATGGCATTGGTATTGCGTCCGACCCTGAATCTACCATCGCTTGGCCGGGCTTAATTATAACTGAATAAATATTTCAATACTTTGCCACAGAAAACCATGTTTTATTGAACCTTGAAATATTGCGCTCTTATGGAAACACCCTTTAGTTACTATTTGTCTGTTTTTGCAGAATAGTTATTCCACATGGGAATAAACTTCTCTGTGATCAATTTTTTGCAAAAGTAGGGACGTAATAATTAATATAAATAGACCAGTCAAATTAAGCAAAAATCAGGCCATTTTCATGATAATTTCCAACCATTCCCGACAATACCATTCGATTCAGTTTTTCTCTGAATTCTCATGGTCAATTTTGCCTAAGTTATATAAACAAGAATTTAATTTATAAACAATTAAAGTTGTGAAAATGATGAAAATCGATGTTTCTAAATATTCAACTTCAAACTGCGAAAAGGCAACAGATAGAGAAAAATTGCTCAGAACATTTTTCATAGAGCGTTAATTCCCTTCAAAATCAACGGCATACTCTCGAAAGTTAACACTATTCTATCGTATCTGTATCCGCTTTTGAATACCGAGCCATTTAAAGTGGACTAACAGACCAAAGAAGTGAAAACATTATAATTGTAAAAATAAGAAAAAGAATAAGCAAGTATTTAAAATGTTCGCAGGCGCCATTACGCGGCGTACGGTTTTGATCGCCATGCGCGTTACTTGTACAGTGACTGATATACAGCAGAAAAAAAAAAATTTAACTCGTGACCTGAGAGTGAAGGGAAAACCTCTTTTCTTTTAGTTTAGGAAAGAATCACAATAACAACGCAATTACCATGAGATCAAAGGGAGGTGTTGAATGGCTAAAATCTGTTTGGTAAGTAACAGCCATTTTACCAGAACGTGAATATACCGAGCTTATTGATATTCCGTGGTGGTGCATCTTGCCGATAAAACGCATTGCAACGTTTCAATGACTGACTCTGTGCACAAATAATGCGTAACCCACGCAACACGCTGCTGTGCGGTATAATTAATTTATAATTATTCATGACGATTATTATTGTCAAAGAAATTCTCACGCTTGATAAAAATTAAATAAAATCGGTCCGTATATGAAAAAGTTATTCAATATAAGTAATGAAAAAGTTACTTCAATATGACAAACCGTCAGTGCATTTTGGAATTCCCTGTATATATTAATTGAAAGACCCTAATCAATTTTAAATTCATTTTTGGGGTTTCTTGCAAATTATTCGAAAATTATGCTTACTCGGCCAAATTATAAAGAAAAACTAGATATTCTAAATAAAATTTTCAACAACTTTTCCCTTACAGTATTACCAGTATTGATATATGCAGCATCACACATAGCTGTGACCTAGTTATATAAGCTGTATCAGCGGGAATTCAGCCTTGCAGCATCCAAGGACTCTCGCAAGGACGCCCCTCATTGAATTTAGCTCGTGACATCGAAATAAGGCCGTTTCAGATAATATATCTACCAACTAATATTTGTATTGAATACTGTGTGTGCGATTAAAACACCTTATTTGTGTTTCAAATAATAAATTTTTATTTTGCACAATCATAAACTTAGACACAATGGCGTTTGTTTTCCAATCACGTGAGTAATCTTTTTTTTTAATTTGTACTAGAAGAGTGTAGGAGCATATTAGTATATTATACGCGTTCATATATACAGGGTGTCCCAGATTTAAACGGACATACTCTAGTGGAAGGTAGAGCACACTCAGCTGAGTTCAAAACACCCCTATACTTACCGTTGAATGTGAACCGTTTTTGAAACGGGGTGTTTTATGGTTTTTGCCAGAAATTTAGTCCGCCATATTTTTGAAATGACTGAACATATTTAGATAAAATTTGGTATACATATTATACTCTTTTAGGTTAATAAATAGCTTAAGTAATTTTGGAAAAATTCCAGGACTGACCTCTATTTTTTTAATATGGCTATTAGGGTCGTTAACGTCACACTGTATATTATTTTTTGGTAAATGTTAGTAAACTTTTAAAAAGCCTATGGACCAGTTTATGAATATTGTCATAATATTTGATGGCACGTTTATGGTTATTCTTCAATAAATTTTCAAAAGTATTGAAATACCAAATTTGACATTCTACAAATAACACAATCCAGTTGCTAACATCATTACTTTATTAATTTTAGCTAAATACCCCGTAGAAGAGGTTGTTATTTGTTTTTGTTTTGACAATTAGTGTTTCTAAGCTTTTTTTTAGTTTAAATTTCATCCAAAATAATACACATTCCATTTCTTTCATGAAAGAAAAATAATGTTAGTGAAGAGGCTTGAATTAACAAGCACATTTTAAAAAAATATTAAACACCTATTGAGAATAACTTGAAAATATTAAAGACAAATGTTTGCAATTTTATTTAGACAAAATAAATTTATTTAGAACTTTAAATAATTGAAAAAAAAAAATCAAAAACTCTGCATATAATTAAAACTATAACAGGTTTTCAAAATGAATGCCCCTAGCGTCAATACATTTTCGAGAACGTTTTAATATGTTTTTCACTGACCTATCAATCACTTCCGGGTTATTTCTAATGTTATCACATACAGTAATAATTTTTTCTAGAAGCTGTTCTCGTGTATTGAACTCTTCATTGTACACCTCTAACTTGAGATGACCCCATAAAAATAATCCAGAGGTGTAAGATCAGGAGACCTCGGTGGCCAGTTTACCGGACCTTCGCGACCAATCCATCTGTTGGTGTAATACTGGTTCAGATGATCTACGGACCGGTACAGAAAAATGGGGTCCTGCACCATCGTGCTGAAACTACAAACCCCTAGTATTGATGCCTTCTAATAAATCTGGCAAGATATCTCTAAGGAAGTAAACTTCACCAGTTAGCCTTTATTCAAAAATGTGGGGCCCTATTAGATGATTATTGTAAATACCACACCACACATTAATATTAAATCTGTATTGGGAATGTTTCTGAATCACTGCTGTGGATTTTCGCTTGCCCAAACATGCTAATTTCTACAGTTGTTAATTCCGTCACGTGTGAATTGGGCTTCATCCGTGAATAGAACTCTCGATATTGTACTTCTGTGAGCCAAAATCCACCTACAAAATGTTAAGCGGGGAACGTCATCGCCGTCTTCTAGACGTTGAACTGTTTCAACATGAAATGAATACAAATTTTCCTTCTTTAATGTTCTCCATAATCTTGTCTTAGGTACTGCTAACTCATTACTTATTTTTCTAACATTTATGGATCGATTATGTTCCACAACCTGTAATATTTGCTCTTCTTGTGTAAAAGCTCTGGAAACAGGTTCATGCTTTGTCATTGACGGAAATTGTCCATGATCCCTACTAAATTGGTATACCTCTGAAAACGTTGTATGATCTGGTACACGGCGATTTGGAAAACGCCTTTGATACTCTCTTTTTGCAGCTCTCCCATTTCTGTCGCAAAAGCCATACATAAAAATAATATCCGCATAATCTTCATTACTAAATTGAAACGGCATCTTAAAATTTTTAGTTTTATAACTGGTTTTTATCACTTATTCTAATAATTACTAAGAGCGAACAGCAATTCTTATTTGTAAAATTACACATTTGACATGTGCCTACTTAGAACTTTTAATGCAACAATGTCATATGTTAATCGCATCGTTTTATTACTTATTTTTTATTCGTGAAATAAATGGAATGTGCTTTATTTTGGACGGAAAACACTGAATGTCAAAATAAAAACTAATAACAACCTCTTCTGCGGGGTATTTAGCTAAAATTAAGAAGATAATGATGTTAGCAACTGGATTGCGTTATTTGTAGAATGTCAAATTTGGTCTTTCAATACTTTTGAAAATTTATTGAAGAATAACCATAAACGTGCCATCAAATATTATGACATTATTTCATAAACTGGTCCATAGGCTTTTTAAAAGTTCACTAACATTTACCAAAAAATAATATACAGTGTGATGTTAACGACCCTAATAGCCATATTAAAAAAATGGAGGTCGGTCCTGGAATTTTATCTAAATATGTGCAGTCATTTCAAAAATATGGCAGATTAAAGTTCTGGTCAAAAACCATAAAACACTCCGTATCTCAAAAACGGTTCACATTCAACGGTAAGTATAGGGGTGTTTTGAACTCAGCTGAGTGTGCTCTACCTTCCACTAGAGTATGTCCGTTTAAATCTGGGACACCCTGTGTGACTACGATTTATGACTTTATGAGGTATAAAAAAAATGTAATTAAAAAAAGTTGTTTAGTTATTTATGATGAGTTATGTAACTTTTTTCGTTTTGCTTTTGCATTACGCGTTCGATTATGCGATTCTGTTGGTACGATATTTAAAATAAAACAACAGTCCAACTTAACCTATAAACTCTAATCCCCTATTTTGAATAACTTTCAACTCGAAAGTCAAAGTGTGCATCGCAAAAAGTTGAAAATATTTAGCTTTCACCCGCCAATTTTAATTTAAGTTTACCCCGCTAATAAAATCGCGTTATGAAAGAAGCAAAACGCAAAAATGATTCCTATGGTTTTTGAATTGGAAAAACATTTTTAATTTTGCTTTTGCATATTCTGTTCTTTAACTTTTCTCTACCATATTACTGAAAATAAAAAAAATATATATAGTTTATTATAGAAATACGGTGGTGTACATAAAAAGGTCACAAAAAAACTGCCGTAAAACCTCAAAGCTAATGATTTCACATGTCGACCTAAATTAGCGGCATACAGAGCCGTACTTTAAATTTCTGTGTATTACAATGAACACAATACAGATTTATAAGTAGTGTCTTATATAAATAGGTATTTGATACCACTTCTGTTAAATTAAAAAATTATACTCTGTTTTACTATCACTTAAAATCTATCTCTAAATTGAAATTAGCAAGTAATTCTCTTGTTGCTCAGTGTCGCCAATAATAATAGAATTTAACATATTAAATTAAATTATTGTTGCCTAGCTTTTCGTTCATATTGCCCTTCCTGCATTAATTTATAAACAGTTCGTCCTGGAACTTGTTTAGTTGGATGTTTTTTCCATGGCACCTGTTTCTCTTTCACTTTTTCATATTTCTGTAAAGATTTAAAACTATAGTAAGATGAAATATATTAATGCTGACAATTTTTTTGCTAATTATTATTTTCAAACTTTTACTTATCACAGATAAGTATAACATATATCTTTTTAATCTGTGATCTGTGATAAGTTTTGTAAAAGTTAGAAAATAATAATCAGCAAAAAAAATTTTCAGCGTTATTATATTTCATTTCACTCATATTTTAAACTTTTACCAAAAGGAGGATACCCAATTTGTATTTAAAACTATTTTTTTGTGATTGCTGGCGTTGCGTTGTTTTAAAACTTATTTTGTAATTTGTGAACATTACCATCGTCCACCATCTTCCTGATATCCTTTGCTGGTGGTGGGTTGAGGCTCTTCCCATGTTTTCAGTGTTATTTTGCCACAGCCAGTTGTAAACAGGAAACACCCGAATAGTTTATAAAAACACAAATGTGTAAAATACACTTAAACACAGAAAAAAATATCATCTACATTCCTATTAAACACTTTAAGTCGTCACGATCTGCTAAAATACATAATGTAAACACAAACTGTATAAAACACACTTATAGCACTGACACACCGATGAAAATTTCTAATCTAATTCTTAAAGCAATATAAAATACCTTCGAAAATACCACCTACTGGCCTACTAGAATATTTTATTAACCCGCCTAGTACTGATACACTTCCGTTCTTCGCAAAACTGAAAAATTCGAAATTCGGCCTTATATCCAAAGGATGACGCGGGAGAAGGAACAAAGGGACCGCGAAGATAATTAAGTGTATTGTTTATAGGGGCGATTCGCGCACTATTATTACAAGTCTTAGTTTTCTTAGTTAAAACAAATATATTTCTGCTAATTTCTTATTTTAATCATGGCAAAACATATTTTGCATAAGAATAATGTTGTTTTATGTAATATGTAATAACATATCTTATTTATTATTTAACATGGGTAAAAAATAAACCATGCCCCACTCACCCTTCAAATAACTGTCAGTAGCTGGGTCAGCCTATGAATTTTATATGTACACAGTATTTCTGTAATAAATAATTAATAAACTATACTAATCGTTTCGAATAAAATATTCCCGGCAAACAAGCAAACTTGAGAAAAGAAATTGTCGGGGCCAATGCTAATGACAAAATATCATGAATATACAGGATTTCGATGGTCAGTTCAGGGTGTTGTGACACAAATTTCAAATGAAAAGTAAAAACAAGGTATGCTATAACTATTGGGTTAGTCCTCTTTATTTTATCTATTACTTACAATTTCTTTTTTTAGTGTAAATAGAGATATTTGTCCATTTTATTAATATGATATAATTGATATATGTAAAAATATTGTACGGGTTTTCCAGACACGTAAACATTTTATATCAGCAAATACTTGGGGCTGCATATCGATTTATTTTAGTCTAGCCGTGGTCTAGCCGGCTTTAACGATTCCACGAAGCTGATAATAGAGGAATGCATTAATTTTGCATTTTTGTCCTTGAATTTTGGTGATATAATTGTTCTGATATTATGGATTTTATTTAATTTAGTTATGCATTGCTTATGGAAGGAACTCACCTTACTAACTTTTGAATGCATTAAACGGGAGAACACCAGAAGGTAAAGTGTTTCCAATATGAATTAGAACAGCATAAAAACGTCAACAACGGGAATTTAGTCATATCCATGAGCGTGGATCAAAAAGGTTTAGAATTATCTTTTAATTCTTTAAAATAAATCGAATATTTTTTTTACTATTTTATATGAGTTTATATGTATGTACAATACCTATAATAACCTTTTTTATTTATTTACTTGTTTATTTATTTATTTATATTAGTTGAATAAGCAATTTTGATGATTGAATAAAAGTTAAGAATCTTACTCACTTAGTTAATGACATTTTCTACAAACTGCAAAAATTGATATTGAGTCTTGTATAAAATGTCACCATCCGGCAAAAACCAACATGGAGGTGTGAGTATTTTTTGCCAGGATAGGATAGGAATATGAAAGGTGTTAGTATGATGGAATGTTAGAATTAAATAACTTTTTCAAATAAAATATAACACAACAAATAAAACAAAAAGAAAGAAATAAATAAATATTTGCATTTTGTCAGAAACTCAAAAAAATCAACTCTATAAATCTCCTCAACCGTTCATCGCCTGAACGTAAAAAAACGTTTAAACAAAAAATGCTGCGTGGCAATTGAATCACAAAAAAACAAGAAATAAATATTTAAAATTTGCTAAAAAACTCAAATAAAATCAATTATAATTCTCTTGAACCGTTCAAGCTAAATTGCTTCGATTAAACGTAAAAAAAACATTTAAACAAAAATACTAAGTGGCAATTGAATTAGCAGAAGAATATTCTGAACTAGAATCGTCACTGGCTTGAATAACAATTGGTGCTACGGGAGGCAAAATAGGATACTCGTTTTCTTTTTGTATAACATGACTTTCGCATTTTCCCCATATGTCGCTATTGCTCACTTCATTTACTACTTGTTGTATATTATCAAGTACTACTGCGCTTAAAGTTGGTGACTGATTGCGTTTCCGTAAATGTTTCTTTATAGTACCCCAAACCGTCTCAATTGGATTAAATACGCAATAATACGGTGGCAACCGCGCGAGCGTATGACCGTGTCTCTTGCAAAGATCATCAACTACATATTCGTTTATAAAATTATGCTCCTTTATACGTTTTAATAATTCTTTCTTTATCGGAACCTTTTCAGGGATGTCCATATTTTTATTCCTCATAAATTTTAAATTGTCCTCCATTTTGGTACTATTATTAGGTATTTTATGTAATAAACGCGAATGATACGAAGCATTGTCCATAACAATGACCTAATTTGGAGGAATGTTAGGTAGAAGCTGTTCAGCGAACCATTTTTCGAACAAATCAGCAGTCATGTCTTCATGATAATCAACAGAGGATTGTGTTATGTTTTTGGCCTACAAGTGCAATGCGTTGGGTACAAAACCGTAGTTGCTTCCAGCATGAAGAATTATAACGCGCTTTCCTCTCGAGCAAGGTGTATTCAAACTACAATTTTTAGAGTCATCTACCCAACCGTAGTGAACAACATCGTGTGTGACAAACCAGGTCTCATCGAGATATACTATGTGCCTATTTGATTCACGGCATTCTTTCATTTTATGTAAGTAATCTCGTCGAAGTTCAACGATACGTCGCGATTCCATTATAAGCATTCGATTATCTATTTCTTTGTGTTTAAAGCCGCAATCTAATAAAATATCTCGTAGCGTTTCTAAAGATCTGTAATTATAATCCGGATAATCACAGAATTTTTCACGAATCATTTCTAAAGTTGGTACTTCATTTTCCTCATAGAAACTATAAACCGTTCGACGAATAACGTCTTTCGAGATATCGTCAATTCTACAAAATTTTCGTTTTTTTCCTTTCCGCTTTCTAGAGTGATCTATAACATCCCCTTCCTTAATAACGCTATAAATCGTAGAAGTCGAAAGTTTAGTTAATTCATGAATTCTATTTACAATGTCCCTATCTGTCGTTTCAATATTTTCTCTCTTAAACATTCATAAATATTTAAAATAAGACGCTGACATTGAACATGTAAATCCTTGTTCTTATTAAACTCCGAACTAGTTTCAGTTAACGGCGCCACAGGTTCAATATTTTCTTCAGATAATTCATTTTCATGCGTTTCAAAGGGCCTCCAAAGAGCCATGTTAATAATAATAATTAATGCAAATATTGAAATATTACTAAAACCACTTAATATAATCACTAAAATGCTATAAATACCTCACAGAAAATAATTCTATTTATCCAAAATTATTACATGAACTGCACTGTACGGTGAATATAAACAACTAGTTCAGTAGCCTATTCAACTTAATTCGTCAGAGTTCGGGCACTATCGCCCCAGTTTCACATCTGGTCCACTGCATTGCCACATTCTCATATCGAATGTAATGTAGAGGTATCGTTCAATAAATACAAGCACGATTTACACTCTATTTCTTTGACGATGAGAGTGGAAATGCGCCTTCCTAATATAAACACTTTGGACTGAAGTGTTTCAATTCACATTGGATAAACTATACTTAAACGGAGTTAACAGAATTGTTCCATTCCAAGGACAAAATTTGTCTCTCGATTTTTGCGATATTCTGTGACATCTAAACCTGATTTATTTAAATCAATAGGTTGTACTACGTTATAACTTTGTTATATTAAACGAACACTCTGTATATCATTCTATTTTGGATTTCTCAGAAATTGTATTATTTTTTTTTCAATATCCTGTATTAAACTGAACACAGTGTATATAAGAAAATAAATACGCGTTGTGTGTCTTAGAACAGCAAACAAATGCCATCCAGTTTTTTACTTATATTTTTTAGTTTATATTTTATGTTAGTATCTGTTCTTTTCTGTTGTCAATTCCCAAAAATAGGCATGAATTATAGTGTTATATAAATAATTAACTCAAAAAGGGAAATTAAAACAATTGATAATTGTGTTTTGTTTAAAGTTTTATAATCTCGGATTCGTGCTCTGATTTAAAATATCTCAAAATCTGGGTCATAAAAATCACGCCAGTTATTTCATAATATACATGGCATTTTCGAGATTATAAACAAACTTTTGAAATAGACGAACTTATTTCGCAAATAAGAATTAATTATTCATTTAATTTTATTAAAAAAATAAAATTATTGTATGTTTTTTTGTCCCCGGATTGACAATATATGACAAAATAATATATGAAAAAAGTTTTCAATATATGACAAAAAGTTTTCAAGTTGAAATTTAATGTTTGCGAATGCAGGTTTGCTTTATTAAAAAGTAATTTGTGAACAATCAAGTAGGACTCGACGGGATCCAAAAACTTATTTTCTGTGTAAAAGTGCATTTTCCTTAAGAAATGTCGAAAAACTTTGCTTAAAGAAGTCGTTTAGAATTTAAAATCGTGATAGGATGATCAATTTCAAATCAATAGGCCTATCGTAACTAGCACCAAAGTGACGGGAACTGTCATCAAAACTTTAATATAGTAGGCATTACATAATTGTCACTAAATTTTCGACTGTAAAATTCACCATGTGGTGTGCCCTTGTAGCAACAATTATGTAAATTCTACTGAATTCAGGTACTGTATTATTACACTTTCAAGTTCAAGTAACTGCTAATTTATTCCTCTCCGTTGTATTGTTGATAATTTTATTTGTTGTATTTTATTCAAATTAATGATAAAGTATGTCAGACCTGTCCAAGGGTAAAAAACGGCCCATACGCTGACAAAGTGAATAAATTTATCGGTGAATTCCCAATTCTAATTCCAATTTAATCCGCTTTATTTTCTATTTTCTGTACATTTCTAATTAAGGCGTCTTTATTTTATTTATTTCATATATAAATATATAAAAACGAACAAACAATATGACAGTTTACAAAGAGAACATATGGGTGAAAATATTCAAAAAACCTGCTCAAAATAATGATTTTTTTATTTTGAAAATAAAAATTGACCTTACGTCCGCGGTGGGGTTTGGAGTAGGGAAGGCATGTCTACGCATTGAAAGGCGTGAATTCCCGGATTTATTCTACAATGGTGCTATAATAATAGTTTGTAAGATGTGCGAGACAGATTTGATGTGCTGGGACAAACGTGATTGTAAACGTCACGTAAATTCTGTGCAACATAACTAAAAAGAATGGCGTGCCTTCGACAACACAGTTTAGGTTTAATTTACTCTTAATGCTGATTGCCTGTGATGTTCCTCTGCACATACTCAATAAAGAACCATTTCAGGAGTTTTGGAATAAATACAATCTCAAGGTGATGTTACCAAGTCGCACAACGTTGCGTAAATATGTACCAACTTTAAGCGAAGATATTATGTGCGTTCTTTCTAACTGATATCTCATTTAATCTAAGTAGTTTTACGATTACGGAAATTATGCTTTTATTTATGCAGCGTAACCGTAAAACTACTTAGATTAGCTGAGATCTCAGATAGAAAGAACGCACCTATTGTAAATAAGATCAAATGTGTACTAAAAAATACACAAAAATTTTACCTGTCAAAAAGTCAAGTGTTGATGTTTGTGACCGATGGTGCCACGACAATGCGTTTGGTAGGCCGTTCTCTTCAAGAACATGGTTGTAGGTTGGTACATGTTACGTGTAAAGTGCATGCTTTACACCTTGTGGCAGAGACATTCGACAAGGTAGATGCATTAATAGCAAGTACAAAAAAATGTGTTTCTTAAATCTCCCAAACGTCTTCGTGCATTTCATAGCATACATGATGCTGCAAAAGTTTTACAAATCTTTTCCAGTTTATGATAACTAAAGCTGCAAATCGTTTCCGTGTATCATGGTCGTAGAGTACAGATGTACTTACTGTCGCCGGCATTCACCTTGACCGCGAAACTCTTTCTTCAGTCCAGTCTATTATTAGCTTTCGAGTTGTGTACACGTTAAGTCACTTGGACGTATTGCATATTGTTTTTGTGTTTTTATTTTATTTGCTGTACTGTATTGTTGGTATTAATTTAATAATAAAGTATAGCAGACGTACGCAGGGGTAGAAAACGGCCATTTTCTGACAAAGTGAATAAATTCATAGGTGAATTCCCGGATTTATTCTATGATGGTGCTAAAATAATTTGCCAAGTGTGCGAGAAAGATTTGATGTGCTGGGATAAGCGTGTTTGTGGACTTCATGTAAATAGTGTACACCATAAAAATAAAAAAATGGCGTGCCTTCGACAACACAGTTTCTGTTTGATTTACTATTAATGCTGATTGCCTGTGATGTTCCGCTGCACATACTCGATAAACAATCATTTCGAGAGTTCTGGAATAAATACAATGTCCAGGTGAAGTTACCAAGTCGCACAACGTTATGTAACTATCTACCAACTGTACAAGTAGACATGGTAAATAAGATGAAATGTGAATTAAAAATTACACGGCTGTGGTTATCTGTTGATGAGACAATAGATTGTAACAAAAATTCTATTTTAAATGTTATAATACGAGTACTGGACCCTCTTAAACTCACAGTTCCACTGTTACTAGCTAGCAAAAGACTAACTCAGTGTACTAGCGAAACAATTACCCCGGTGGTGCTGGAGACGTTAGAAAAATTTGAACTGTTAAAAAGTCAAGTGTTGATGTTTGTGACTGATGGCGCCGTAACAATGCGTTCGAGGCCGTTCATTGCAAGAACAAGGTTGTACGTTTATACATGTTACGTGTAAAGTGCATGCTTTACATGTTGTGGCAGAAACAGTTCGAAAAGGTTTTCCGGAGGTGGATGCGTTAATAACAAGTAAAAAAAAGTGTTTCTTAAATCTCCTAAACGTCTCCGTGCATTTTATAGCAAGTGTCCCGCTATTCCTGAACCACCACAGCCGATTCTTACACGTTGGGGAACATGGTTTTTATTATGCTGAATATTTGCAACAAATAAAAGCTGTGATACTACAATTCAATCCAGATGAGGCGGCAGCTATTAAGGAAAGCCAAACAAAATTCGAAGATATTTCCGTTGAAACAGCTTTAAAAAATATTGCGAAGAACTATAATCCATTACATGAAAGCATAAAAACATTAGAAAACAGTGCGTCATCGTTAGCGGAGTCACTGCAAATAGTGGACGAAGTAAATCTACTGCTACACGCTATAGGCGAAGCAACAAATGAGCGCGTTAAAGAAAAGTTCGCAAGTGTGTTAAATAAAGACACCGGTTTTACCAAATTAAGACAAATAAGTGATGATGCAGCCCCAGATCCGTTAAGTTCGTTCAAACACTATTTTACGTATGCGTGTATTACGTCAGTAGATGTCGAACGGTCGTTTTCAAAATATAAGAATATATTTTCACCAAAGCGAACATCACTCATGGAGACAACCATAGAAACATACTTGATGCTGTAAAATGGCTACACATCTTCTCCAGTTTGTGATAAGCAGACTAGTTCATCAAGCTAGTTAAGAGGGTAAGTTTTACATACATTGTTATAAATTGTAACAGTTTATTGTTTCTCGTATTAGTTAATTTCGCGTACGCCACTGTCCCACAGAACATTTTTGACAGCCCTAGTGATAACCAAGATAGTTAAGAGGGTAAGTTGTGCATACATTGTTCTAAATTGTAACAGTTTATTGCGTTTATTACAAGTTAATTTCTTTTATTACAATTACTATGATGCTTAGCCTGTGTCCTGCGGCGCATTTTTGCCAACTACTTATTAGTGACATCTTGAGTACAAAAAAGGATAAATATCAGAGTAGGCCTATTGATTTGAAATTTGTCTCACTATCATTTTTAAATTCTAATTCTAATTCTTTAAGCAACATTTTTCAATATCTCAAAGAAAAGACACTTTACCTATTCAGAAAATAAGTTTTTATATCCTGTCGAGTTCTACTGATTCTTCATAAATAAAAATATATATTACAAATTACTTTCTAGTAAAGCAGGCCTGCATTAACAAACACCAAATTTCAATTCGAAAATTTTTTGTCATTCGCACCTATATTGCAGTTAATTCGGTGGACACCCTGTATATAAGACAATATTGTTTAACCTTCGTTTAAATGTGTTAGTAATAAATTAAAACCACGGGCAATTAATCAAATAGAGCGATGTGATACGAAAGATATGTATATAAAGATGGGATTTACGTGAGATTTCAGGAACCTTCATCTTTTTTTTTTTTTTTGTAATATACAACTGAATATTGGATTAACATGGCACATTGCTTTAGCAGTTTTTAACTTCATACATTTCTATATTTTGTGCTGTTTTGATTTTGTCGCGTCTAGTTTTTTCGTGGTGTACATTGTTCATATTAAAAAGAAACAACGTTAACTGATTTCATAGTGAAAAAAGTGCATTTAAATCTGTACTTTATGACAAACGAAATAAAACTAAAACAACTGTTGTCTAGACTATATATCCCGCGAGCATTGAATTACGGGAAATAAATTGGTATATTTTGTAAAATAATTACAGGGTGGTGCTCTTTCAGAGGCACAAACAGGAATGTTGTGTGGATATGAGTAATTTCATTTAAGAGCATCTTAAACGTCTGCACTAAATCTTTTAACCACAAATAAGTCGGAAACAGCTTGTTTTATCAAAATTTTACAAAAAACTATTCTTCAAAATGCCATGGACAATTTAGCAGCGGCGTACAAAATTTTAAAAAAATTGCTTCTGTCTTTCCTTAGATTTTAAATTACATTTTCCGAATTATGTTCATAGAAGAAACTGCTATTATTTTTACATACGCTACACATTCCTGAAGTTTGTGCCTCGGAAACCGGACCACTCTATATGTGTCAAAAAACGCGACTAAATTATGACAAACCCGACATCTATGGCAGAGTTATGTTGATCTAAGAGCTGTCGTTGGTAGGCAACTAACTACATATAGTTTGCCATTTCGACATTACAGTTCACTTTAGGTCTGTGTGACATAGATACGGTAAAAACAGCACTGAATTCCGTTTTAAGATAGCCGCAGGGCATGCGCAGTTACATGACATGTCAAAATGTATTAAATCCTTTTGGAATCGTTTGTCAGCAAGGAACTCATTAGACGATAGAGAAGATACTCGCCTAGCACGCGCTAGGTCCGGGGTTCGAATCACAAACTTATTATTATTATTTTTTTTTTAAATAAATATTTTTTAGTTCGTTAGTAAGATTTTCCTTGCCCTTTATTATAGTTTCTTTATTTTCCTTGCTCCTTTATTATAGTGTTACGTGTTTGCTATCCCCACAAACACCTATATTCGTAGATTCGTTAATTGAAAGTCCAGGTAACACTAACTCACTACTTTATTTACTAATTAACAATTAACAACAATAGATTAATTACTGTCTTAACTATAATCACACTTGAACACTTATAAGTCTCTTTCTTATTTCTTCTTTACTCGTTCACGTTCAACGTAAGATTAAGACTCGGCACACCGTGTGTCTTAGGCTGAAAACAGACTAGGCGTTTTGTGCCGAGTCGGCCGCCGATTCTGCAGACGAATCGTCGTTTGCTTCACTCATTATGAATGTATTAAAACAGACGATACGTCGGTGACGAATGTCACCGCCTACGCGACGAGCGTACGGTGTTCCCAACCATGTGCCGAAAGCGTTTTTATGACTTTAAGCGGCCCTTCATAAATGTACTAACTGGTGTTCAACACAGACACCGGCGGTTTTTGATCGGTACGTATACTGATGGTTGCCATTTGACGTGATTTTAAATTTTTTTAATTATTTTAGTGACAGATATGGAAATAAATATCGAACAATTAATAAGAAATTTAATAGTTCATTAAAAGATGTCATAGACATTCTAACGAAATTAAAAAACTTCTCATCAACTTGTTTGATTTATTGTACAATGTTAAAAGTATCCTTTATTTTTTTTCACTAATAATTGGGTGTGTCCACATTTTACGATTTTTTTCTTTTAATCTGCAGTATAATACCCTAGATGTATCACAAACTCTTCATCGGAATCCATTATTTCAAAACGGGTATCTGAATGAACTGACAACAACGTACTGAGGATATTTACTAATGCTTATAAAACGCTCGGTGTGTTTTGATCATACGGTGTCCAGCCGCCTCGTTTGTTTTGATGTTTCGTCTGCAGAATCGGCGGCCGACTCGGCAAAAAAACGCCTCGTCTGTTTTCAGCCTTATTTATACATCCATTCACACGATCTAGAGGAGTCCAGAATATTCCCGGCCATTAGCGTACAATTCCAGTCTCATTAACCAGTCTACACAGACCAGTGGCGTAACAATAGTTTGGTTATTTTCACGGAAAGTGCGGAAACGGCGGCCATGACACTGTGAGCGGCACATGCGCACTTTATGGAATTCAGTGCTGTTTTTACCGTATCGTCTGTGTGACAAGGGACATTGGTTTTTGACATTCGCATAATAATTCTGTACAGAACTATCAAATGACTTTAGGTGTTCCACGCATAATAATGTATAGATACATGTTTCGTATCAAACTGACATTTTGGAAGAGGAGGCAGTAAGTGTAGTTGCTTATGTTACACATTAAAAAAAATCGCGCACGCATGATTTAAAAGGTGTTTTTATAAGAGCGCAAGATTTGAATTGCGCGCCAGTTTGGCTGTCATGATGTCACAAGATTATGTCATGCCAGGTCGATAGGAGACAGATGGGAGTTAGTAAACATGGAACATTACATGATAGAACAACGCGTCCTGATTGTTAAACATTATTATCAAAATGGTGAAAGTTTGATTGCCACGATTCGTAAAATGCGTCCAATTTTCGGTCGAAGTAATGTTCCTCATTCATCTACTGTGAAAAGAATAATCGAAAAATTCTGAAGTATTAGTTCGCTTAGTGATGTGAAACACACGACACGAGCTCGTAGAGGTCGTTCAAAACAAAACATCACAGCAGTTCGCGAGAACGTGGCCGAGAGTCCAGTGACGTCGATTCGTCATCGTGCACAAGAATTGGACGTTACAACAGCCACCCTTCAGCGTGTTCTTACTAAAGATTTGCATCTCCATGCCTACAAAATCCAATTGACTCAATAACTTCTGCCAACAGACCATGCACAGCGAGGTGAGTTCACCAATTGGATCCTTAAACAACAAGAAGTGAATGTGGATTTTGCAGACAAAATCAGTTTCAGTGAAGAGGCCCATTTTCACCTGGATGGCTTCGTAAAAGGCAAAACTGTCGCATTTGGGGCTCAGAAAATCCACGAATGATTCATGAAAAAGCAATGCATCCAAAACGTATCACTGTTTGGTGTGCATTGTGGTCTGGAGGAGCCATTGGGCCTTTTTTCTTCGAAGACGAGGCAAGTAATGTAGTAACGGTGAATAGCGAACGTTATTGTGCTGTGATAACCCAGTTTTTGTGCCTCAATTGGAAGATATTGCTCTCGACGACATGTGGTTTCAGCAGGACGGTGCCACTTGCCATACCGTCCCTGAAACAATGACGGTCTTGCACTAGTCTTTTCCTGGTCGTGTTATCTCTCGGTTTGGTGACCAGAATTGGCCACCACGCTCTTGCGTTTTAACACCTTTGGACTTTTGGCTGTGGGGTTATCTGAAGTCACAGGTTTATGCCAACAAGCCCGCGACCACCGAAGCACTGAAGGCCAAAATTAGACGCTATATCAACGAAATACCACCACATGTCTGCAACACCGTTATTCAAAATTTCGCCAAAAGAGTACGCATGTGCCAGCAAAGCCGTGGCGGTAATTTACCAGATGTGTTGTTCCGTACGTAACTCCCAAATGTCTGCATTATAACTCTATAATATTTCAATACTTTGCTACAGAAAACCATGTTTTATTGAACCTTGAAATATGGCGCTCTTATTGAAACACCCTGTATAAAACTCATTCATTTGAATACAATTCCTCAAATATTCAATTTATAAACACATAAAATATACAGAATGTCCCAGTTTTAAACCGACAAACTATTGATAGAAATTTGATTTTCGATTGTCGAAAAAAGTTCCTATGACCCTATGCCCAGAAAAGCTTTATAACCGAGATACAGGGTGTTAAAGTTTTTTTTTTTAAGGTTTTCCTCGCCATCGACATGTTTCAATTAAATGGTTGCCATTAACTTGGTGAAAGATGATAAAAAATAAGATACTTAAACTTTGTTGTTTGGATAGCCATTTTCGAATAAATCGTTTTGTTTACCAGGAATTTCCTTTGGCGGCGGGCGGCTTGTAATCCATCCAAATAATAATGAATTTTTTAATCAGAATCTAACAAATTTATGAAGTTTTTACAAACAAGAGTTCTTTTTCGTATAAAATCGACTGGGGAATTGAAAAATATTGGAGAATATAACATAGATGCATTGGCGTCCAAGTTCTAGTTAAAAAGGGGTATCCATTTACCTCTCTATACAACGCTGGTGAATAAAATTATAATTTTATTCACTATTTTTATTGGGCTAGATAATTACAAACAGCACCAAATTGGCAGTCGATAGTAACCATTCCCTCCAAGATGTAAAGTGAAAATCCTTAAAAAGTTATAAAGCTTTTGCGGGTACAGGTTCATAAGAACCTTTTTCTCAAAATCGTGTTTGCTTTCGATGGTTACAGTTTGTGGGTTTAAAACCAGGACACCCTGTATAAAATACTATAGGGCTTAATTTCAACAGTAGTGATTAACTTCATAAAAACACAAATACAGATAAATAAATGTAATCAGGGTTCCCACCAAAATAATTAGTTAAATCTCATTACTTTCCACAAAAATGACATAAGTTCACAACAAGGAAGTTTAATAAACAACAAATTCTTGATTAGGCGTTTTTTCTTTGCTTAGACATTTCAAAACATACTAATATTTTCTGTTAATTACTTGACAAAAATGCTAAATCTTCAATGTGTCATCTGGAACTTCAAACGCAGTTTTAAGTGGGGGGGGGGGGGCGGGGGGGGGGGGGGGGGGGGGGGGGGGGGGGGGGGGGGGGGGGGGGGGGGGGGGGGGGGGGGGGGGGGGGGGGGGGGGGGGGGGGGGGGGGGGGGGGGGGGGGGGGGGGGGGGGGGGGGGGGGGGGGGGGGGGGGGGGGGGGGGGGCGGGGGGGGGGGGGGGGGGGGGGGGGGGGGGGGGGGGGGGGGGGGGGGGGGGGGGGGGGGGGGGGGGGGGGGGGGGGGGGGGGGGGTTTTTTTAAAGAAAAAAAAAACCAAAACCCCCCCCCCCCCCCCCCCCAAAAAAAGGGGGAGAGAAAAGGGGGAAAAAAAAAAAAAAAAAAAAAAAAAAAAAAGGGGGGGAGGGGGGGGGGAAAAGAAAAAAAAAAAAAAAAAAAAAAAAAAAAAAAAAAAAAAAAAAAAAAAAAAAAAAAAAAAAAAAAGGGAAAAAAAGGGGAAAAAAAAGGATTTTTTAAAAAAAAAAAAAAAAAAAAAAAAAAAAAAAAAAAAAAAAAAAAAAAAAAAAAAAAAAAAAAAAAAAAAAAACGCCCGCGGGGGGGCGGGTTGTGGGGAAAAAGAGGGAGGGGGGGGGAGGGGGGGGGGGGGGGGGGGGGGGGGGGGGGGGGGGGGGGGGGGGGGGGGGGGGGGGGGGGGGGGGGGGGGGGGGGGGGGGTTTATGGGGAGCGGGGGCGGGGGGGGGGGGGGGGGGGGGGGGGGGGGGGGGGGGGGGGGGGGGGGGGGGGGGGGGGGGGGGGGGGGGGGGGGGGGGGGGGGGGGGGGGGGGGGGGGGGGGGGGGGGGGGGGGGGCGCCCGCCGCGCCCCCGGGCGCGGCGGGGGGGGGGGGGGGGGGGGGGGGGGGGGGGGGCGCGGGGGGGGGACCAAAAAAAAAAAAAAAAAAAAAAAAAAAACGGGCGGAGGGCGCCCCGGGGGGGGGGGGGGGGGGGGGGGGGGGGGGGGTGGTTGGTGGGGCTCTGTGGCGGGGGCGGGGCGGCGGGCCCGGGGGGGGGGGGGGCGGGCCTAAAGGGAAAAAAAAAAAAAAAAAACACGCACAAGAAAAAAAAAAAGAGAAAAAAAAAAAAAAAAAAAAAAAAAAAAAAAAAAAAAAAAAAGGGGGGGAGGGGGGGGGGGGCCGGAACCCCGGCGCCGCGGGGGGGGGGGGCCCGCGCCCGGCCCCCCCCCCCCCCCCCCCCCCCCCCCCCCAAGAAACGGGGGGGGGGGGGGGGGGGGGGGGGGGGGGGGGGGGGGGGGGGGGGGGGGGGTTCCCGGGGCCCCGGGGGGGCCGGGGGAAAAGGGGGGGGGGGCCCGCCGCCCCCCGGGGCGCGCCCCCCCCCGGGGCGCCCCCCCCCCCCGGGGGCGCCCCCCCCGGGACCCGGGAAACCCCCGGCGGGGTTGGGGGGGGAAAAAAGGGCCCCGGGGTCCCACCACCAGTTTTAAGTCCATTTATGGACCTATTTTAAATTTTAAAATTGTGATGGAAAGCTAATTTAAAGCTCTACCTAAAGCATACAATCTACAGTACCATTTAAAAAAAAAAACCTTTGGCCATTTATGTTTTACAAGATATTTATAAATGATTAAATTTGCAAAAAAAGTCATTTGTTTAGGGGTGAAAATGTTTAAAAATACCTTTCGGTTAATACCTACTGTATACTTGGTATTATAAACTTTAATAATATGACTTTCATGACCACCTAATAATCACATACAATTCAATTTTTCTTAAGGTCATGTCTGATTCGATTTTGATTTGAAAAGCCCTTTATAAAGGTAATTCAGACCTCTATCGGATAAAATTAAAAAATACAGGGTGCTGTTTAAAATAAAAAAGTCACTAGTACTTCCAGTTAAACCGGACGTTTTTGGTTAGTTCAAAAAATGTATTTGTATACCAAATATCCTGCACCCTAATTTCAAATTTTTATTTTGAAAAAAAGGAGGGGGGGGATACCTGGTCTCGTGATCGTCCAGTAATACTTCTTCAGAATATTTTTACTTTTGTACGTAAAATACTTATTCCTCTAAATGTTTCGCCAATGACTCTCTGCTGTATTTAAACTTAAACAGCGTCTATAAATCACTTTAATAGACAATTTAATGTGATGTTTGCAGCGGCCCAGTATAGCAACAGCCTTAAATACATTCAAGTTGAATGGGTGTTTAATTTGGTCCATTTGTAAGCCAGTTCTAAGTTGTGTTGGACACAATAAAGTGGCAATAGTAGTTAGTACTATACAGGGTGTTTCCGTTTTAGTGAGCAAGACTTCACCAGCGTATAGAGAAGGCCATTTTAAGTAAAATATTCTCAGTGAACATACTCTTCAAACCTCTTCGTTTTCGAATGTTTTTGCCCCAAGCAAAAAATCGAGAGGAGTGAGATCCGGAGAACGGGGCAGCCATGAAACTGGTCCGCCACGTCCGATCCATCGATTCGAGGAAGTTGCATTAAGCCATTTTCGAACTAATCGTCCGTAATGAGTCGGACAACCGTCAAGGTGAAACCAAGCATTTCGCCTTGATTAAGATCAAAATTATCCCACATATCTCCATGCGTTATTTCAAGAAATCCCAGAAATAATGCTGGGTAACTGGGGAGGTAGAAAATAAGGACCGATAATATTGTTTTCCCATAAACCAAGCCATCACATTTATGCTGAACTCAATCTGAAAATTTCTTGACATGATTCTATGTGGTCGCAATCATGCAGGTTGTGAATATTAATTACTACTCCTGGTGAAGTAGGATTCATCAGTCCACAAATCCTTCAAAAAATTTTTATTTCTCACAGAATTCAACACTAAATGACCAAAATTTAAACCGTGTTCACTATCACCTGGACGCAGCAAATGGTATGCACGTCGCTGGTCTTTTCGTAAAGTTTTCCATACAAAAGTATTAGGAATGCGAAGAATTTTTGAGGCTCTTCGAATACTCATAGATGGGTCCCTATCAAACATATGAAGGATCGTCCTGGCATTTTAAAAATTATCGCAATACATAAATAAGTTATAAAAATTGCCAAAGAGTTTTTAATACTATTGAATGAAATTTTGTTGCAGATTAAATAATTGCAGTGTTCCTAATATAACTTCAGTTTTACACGAAAACCGTGTAACCTAGGAAAAAAATTAAAGAATATTTTTTCTTCTTAAAATATCTGAAAATTCCAAAAATAGTGGAATATTGTGTTATTTTTTTAAGAAAATTGTAAAATGCGTCCAGTAAGTATGCCACTGATGAATCTATCAACGTGAAAATTGACACGTTTGTAGAAAGCAGTTCAACAAATATGTATTTCCTACACGCAAAAAAACGATTTTTTTTTAGAAACTTCAACACCCTGTACCTCGAAACCGAAGAGATTGGAAGAGTATATATGTTAATTGAGAATATTTTGCTTAAAATGACCTCTATACGCTGGTGAAGTCCTGGTCATTAAAACGGAAACACCCTGTAGACTTATAATAAAACCGGGACCGCTTTAAACATGCAATAGCATGAGTTACCTGTGTAAAAAACCGCAAGATGTTTTGCTTAACTTTGCGCTTCTAGAGAATACACTTTAGCCATATGCGCTGCCATGCCCGGTTAAAAATATACATAGTTTTATTAATTTGTGATAGATATAACATCCAAAATAGCAGAATGAATTACATTTTGCGAAAAATTGACATGTAAACATTCAAGCTCTTGTTTTGCATCAAAATCTGTAGACAATCCTTTTATCCCTGCATTAAACACCGATTAGGCAGATGCTGTTACATAGTTCGCCATGGCGCAGAATGTCTAGCTAGATAATCTCTTGTTTTTATTAATGGCCTGGCGGAAGTTTGCAAGGTTATTTTAAACGATGTTCCAGGAAAGGACCCGCTGCAGCAACTGAAATGCGTACCCTTGCAGCGTCTCAAGGATACTGCCAAATTATTTTAATCAGACCGTTTGTAAGCAGATGGTATGCTTATATTAATGGATGTATATTTGTGCTGTTTGTCCGGTTATATCCAGATACAAGTATTTGTTTACTATTAGAAATGACGACGTATATACATATACAGTATGGATTCGTGAGATATTTTATTTTCCGAGAAAAACTCCTTATAATAATTAGACAATGGATTTTTTTTAAGGACAAGGTCAAAAAGGTAGGGGTGGCCTCAGGGTCACTCCTTGGTATCATAAATAAATTCAGAAAAATTGCGAGTGCATACCTCAGTCACAGATTAGCTACTAATCTGTGCCTCAGTCTAACTTTGACCATATGATTATAAAAAAACACAATGGCATGAGTAAAAATGCAACTGCATAATATGAGAAAACTACACCTGGCTGCATACTTATGTTTCTAATCGGGAATTAAATAAGTAACACGGTAAGCACCGAGAGATTAACAAAAAATGCGACCAAGGGCCTCTATAAATTTTCGAATGCATATCTTTGATTAGACTATTTATACTGTGATTTCATTGATATATCAGATTGAAAGTAGAAGTAAGGTTAGGTTAAGAAAAAAATTCTGAAATAAGTGTCTAATGAATATAAAACCAATATATATGTTTATTGATTAATAAATAACTAAAAATCATAACTAAAGCTGCAAATCGTTTATGTGTATCATGGTCGTAGAGACTAGATGTACTTACTGTCGCCGGCATTCACCTTGACCGCGAAACTCTTTCTCTAGTCCAGTCTATTATTAGCTTTCGTGTACACGTTAAGTCACTTGGGCGTATTACATATTGTTTTTGTGTTTTTATTTTATTTGTTGTACTGTATTGTTGATATTAATTTAATAATAAAGCATGGCAGACGTTAGGTTAGGTTAGGTTTGTTATGAGTGGGTCTCAGTAGACCCTCCACTGCGGCCATCAGCAGGCCTATTGTGGCTCACGCCTAATTATATTTCACCCAATAAGTTCAGTCTCTTAATGAAACTGATAACTTTATTGGATGAGAATGTGTCCAGATCCTCTGGCAGCAATTGCCCTTTGCCAAATATTGAGAATCGGATCCTCTCCACAGCGGGACAGGTGCATAAGATGTGGTCTGCCTTCTCATCATCCTCCAGGCATAGACGGCACTCGGCGTTTTCCGCTAGGCCGAGTTTATGCAGATGATAGTTTAGTCGGCAGTGCCCGGTATATAGGCCTGTTAGAGTTTTCAGGTTTATCCTGTTTAACTCTAAAAGTTTCTTAGCTCTCGATTTCAAAGGGTATTTTATAGACGCCTTCGAATGAACTAATCCTGGTAACTCTTGCCAATACTGGAGAGTTTGCCTTTCAGCCCAGGTTGAGATAGCCATCGTGGCAGTACTTGAGGATATGCCAAGTATTGGTTCTGGTCCGATGAATCGTGATCCCGCTCTTTCTCTGGCTAAGGAGTCCGCTATTGCGTTACCTTCCATACCAGAGTGGCCGGGTATCCAGACCAGAGTCACTTTGTTGTTCTTGCTCAAATGATGTTAGAGCTTTCTGACAGTTCCATACCGTTTTGGAGTTACACCGGTAGGAGCCAAGAGCTTTTATAACTGCTTGGCTATCTGAGAAAATTTTTATTGATCTGCATGTAAGATGCATATATTCCAGCCTTCGTACACACAGTTCAATGGCATGAACCTCAGCCTGAAAAACAGTATTCTGACTATTCACATAACCCCTCAGTTGAAACCATGCCTCATATCGGTGTAAAAGTTAGGTTCAGAATATCATTATTGTTTATATAGTTCAGGAACTAATCACAAAAATTCATTCTCGGAACGAAGTCCCTTTTCAATATTTGATGATGTAGAGGAATTTTGTAGTTATTTAATGATATTTAAAACAATTTTTTTTGTTTTTAATTTTTAAGATTTTTCAGTTCTAGGCATTTTTATATCATTGCAAATCTTGTATCTTATGAAATGAAGCCGTTTAGGATGTAAGTGTATATGAAATTTTTGACTTATTTTTTTGCAAAAGAACCATGCTTTATAATTTGACCGACGTTTTTTGAAACATCCTGTATAATTGCCGTCCTTTATAAATGTGTCTAACAGAACTACATTATTTTTTATACAGGGAAATTCTTAATTATGGTAAAAAAATTAACCATATGAAGAGGAACAAAAATTGACGACCCGTATTTTTAACACGCTTTTATTAGATTCACCTGTATGTTTGCTTGCTTGCTTGCTTGTTTGCTTGTTTGTTTGTTTGTAACCGACTCTTTGGACTCGATTTTGACCCACTTTAAACGGACAGATTTAATTGAAACTTTGTACACTTACGAAGGATCGCCAGTCCTTTCCTCACGTATCCTCTGCGTGAAAGCAAAGGCTTAATATGTAAGTACATTCCGTGATTGTCAGTTAGGTCGGTGGTCGAGCGGGCTAAGGCAGTCGACGCGAAACGACAGACTCCTCGGGCGTGAGTTCAAATCCCATGGTTGAAATAAAAAAATATTTTTTTGTTTTCAGAAATATCTGTTGGATCGTAATATGTTATAATATCAGCATCAATAAGCAATATAAATATAGTTTAAAAAAAACTACAAAACACGCTTTCATAGCACATCAAACTAAAAAGTGAAAAATAATTATTAATATAAACTGAAAACAATAATGAACGAAAAATACTAGTATTATTGTGAAAAAAGCGTGGGGCGCTTTGTGCAATATTTTTCGTATATCGAGCAACCCACGCTTTTTTCACAATAATACTAGTATTTTTCGTTCATTATTGTTTTCAGTTTATATTAATAATTATTTTTCACTTTTTTAGTTTGATGTGCTTTAAAAGCGTGTTTTTTAGTTTTTTTAAACTATATTTATTTCATTTAGAAATGAGAAAATACGGATTCCCTAATTTTAGTTCATTTCATGCGATTAAATATTTTTACCATAATTACGAATCACCCTGTATAGGTTTTCAATCTGTTGAAAATTTATCCGATTTAAATCTGACTTCTTAAATGTTTATGAATAGGGTTGGAATGGTCGTTGCATTTTTAGGATCAGTACGACTATATTTTTCAGTAATAATTTTTTGTCTATTGTTTCGTACAAAATAATTAAATTTCCCTTCGAGAAGTCTCTTTGTTAAACGCTGGATTTGAAAAGCTTGCACTAGAGCGAATTTACTTGGCGTGTTTAAAAACTGCTTCAAGGAAAATGTGATAGTAAAGTTTTATAGTTTTTTTTATTATTATAGCTATACGGGAAGGTCGCAATAAAGATAAACGCGTTTACAATTATGTTATACCATATTCAACCAACGTTGTAAAAATATTAGCATTATTTATAGAATATAGACAATTTTTTTTGTCTGCATTCTGATATTCTACATTTCAATTTTAAATTAATTCAAAGAAAATGTTGAAAATGTCCCCCATTTATGTTGATGCAGCCATTCAAACTTTTTTGCAATAAACGCCGAACTCTTCGGAATACTCCCTCTTGATTTCGAATAGTTTGAGCCCTTAACGTTGTTTACGGGTGCTGCATAATTGAAAAATTTCAAATAACTACAAGCGAAATAATCCAAGGGATTCATATCCGGTACGCGAGCTGGCCGGGCTACTGGTCCACCTCGATTAATCTACCTTTCAGGAAAGACATCTTCCAAATGTCTACACTAGCATGTGGTAACGTTAATTGAAAATGTGTCCTGGCAGCGTGATTCGAAGAAGGCATGAGGGTTTCCTTCTGATCGCACATGGTTGTTGTGAAAATTCCATTTCGATTGAAGCCTGCCTCATTCATTAGTGAATAGGATTTAATTAGTAATTATTGGACTTATGCGGCATTTTTCCTTCAACCATTAACAGAAATCTAGTCTAGACTGGTAATCTAGTACTTTCAGGGCTTGTACCCTCTACACATGATATGGGTAGAGCAGCTAATCTTCTAATACTGACTGATTCTGGGATTATTGGCCATGGCCACTCTTTGTAAGATTCTCTCTTCAACATCAGATGTCGGAATCGTCCTCTGTACCTCTTGTTTTCTTGGCTTTGCAATATGTACCGGTTTCTCTCAGTCTGTGATGGATGTTTGATAAAGTTTGGGCGGAGAGCAATTGGCGGTTTAGGAAATCCTCAACATACAATCTACTGACTAGCAGTGCCTTTTCGTTGGCTTTTCCATAATGAAAATGGATATCAATCAGTTCTTAATTGAATAGTTTTGCCGATTTCATGTGACAACTCAGAAATGCAACAAAGAACTTGTAGTTATAGGCATAAATAGATAATTATGTGTTTACTTTTCCATTGACAGACTAAAAATAAAAGTACAGACACTGTGAATTCCATAAGATGATTGTAAATGCACTCGATCGGAAACAATATGCCCTGGGATTATTTATTGACTTCTCCCGTGCTTTTGATGTCGTTGAACTACTGATTGAGAAATTAAATAGATATGGAATCAGGGGAACTCCTTTAAACCTACTGTCCTCGTACCTTGATAATAGAAAACAAACTGTCAAATTAAACGATGATGCTACAAGTGACATATGTGACATAACACAGGGTATTCCTCAAGGATCTGTTTTGGGTCCCCTTCTGTTTAACATATTTGCAAATGATTTAATAACATATCTAATTGTAAGTAAGATTCCAAACGTTTATACGGTATGTTACGCCGACGACACGAATCTCCTAATCAGATAAAGACCTAAAGAATATTAAACATACTGCTGAACTATTGTACTCAAACATAATCAAATGGTCTGAAAAAAATAAGCTTAATTTGAATAGAAATAAAACTGATATGTTATTATTCACTCTACAAAAAAAATAATGAATTTTGTCCATCTGACAGTAACATAAATATCTGTACGTCAGTTAAAATATTGGGAGTTACATTTGACAGGCATTTGCAATGGGGTAGTCATATAGACGTACTGTGTAATAAATTACGCAGCAATTGTTATGGTCTACGTTTCATGTCTAACCACTGTAGCAGAGATGTTCTCGTGCCTCTTTACTATGCAAACTTTCATAGCCATTTGAAGTATGGAATAATAAACTGGGGGAATTGTGCATATACTAACCGCGTATTTATTCTGCAAAAATATGCAATACGAATTATTTCTGGATTCGGTTACCGTGAGAGTTGCCGCAGTACTTTTAAGAAATTAGGAATTTTAACTGTATCTAATTTATATATACTTGAAGTATGCATATATGTATACAAAAATAAGCATAAGTTTCTTGCTAATCAGACCGAACATGATCACAATACAAGGTCAAAAGGCCTATTACAACCAAAGTCGTGTCGAACGATGTTGTACCAAAAAAGTTTCTTTTTATAATGGCTGTAAATTTTTTAATTTTCTATCAGATGATATTAAATGTTCTAGAAACATCCATATTTTAAAATCTAAATTGAAGAAAGTGCTCTTGGATAAAATTTGTTATAAAACCCAGGATTTCTTTTTATAATTACGTTGTATGTTTTACTTTTAAGCTGTATGCTCCACTTTTTGGACCCATTCTACAATATGTGTAGACGTGTAGTACAAATGTTATATGTGTAATACAAATGTTATATGTAATGTATATGTCTATTATTGTTTTCATTTTTGACTCTATACTTATATTGTCATGTACATATCTTGCTATTTATATGTTCGTTGTTCGTTCATCTTTATTTTGACTTGTGTAAAACATTTTCTTTGTTATATACATCAATAAATATTATGGTTTATTTGAAAAATGGAAATGATAACTTGTTCGATGCAGTAACTTATTCAATGTAATTCTACTTATAAATGGTACATGGTACATCCCGGGGCGTTCTATCGAGAGTACCTTTTTTTACATGATACTATCTAAAAAATCTAATGTCAGTGTAGAAAAGTCGAAAAAGTTTAGAAAGACAAAATATATCAAACTTTGGGAAGACCCCCCCCCCGTTCGTTCGCACGCCTATGGTCCTCTACGGTTTTTACTTTCTTATAGCTAATATAAGAAAGTATAGTAATCGTGATTTTTTTTCGACCTCGAGATTTTGATTGATATATACGTTTTGAACCCTTCTGAATCCATTCTGACTATTTTCCGAATGATGTCTGTCGGTGCGTGTGTGTGTATCCGTGATAACTCAAAAAATACCAATGGGAGACTTTCCAAATTTAGCAGTTAAGATTGTCAACAACATTTCAGGTGACACATTAAATTTGGTGAATGTGGTACCACCAGAAGAGACATAATGAATGAAACAAGAAAAAAGTACAATTTCGGGAAAAAAAAATTAAAATTTTATTATTGCATTTCTGGACGAATCTCGACGACTTATAATGAAAAAGCATTACTTTATGAAAAGAGAATCTGTCCGCATGTCTGTAGTATCGCGATAGCAGCCACAGTTTTTGAGATAAAGCTTTCAAATTTGGTACACTTGTTCTAACGATTTCGGTAAACTGGATCTTCACCTCACAATCGTAGAGTTGCCCCCCGAGAAGTAAACATTAATGGGAAAGGGGATGTAATTAATACGGTAAGGGATAACGGGATAACCCAGGAACCAGCACTCGACGGATCTGGGTGCAATTAAGGGTATCGCAAAACTTCGTATGGAGAACTCTTTATACTGAGGCATTTCATCATTATCAGCGTATCCAAGCTTTAAAACCAGAAGATGCCGAAAGAAGACTCAAGTTTTGCCACTGGATTTTGAATAAATTTGTTGATAATCCCAATTTTATTAGGAATGTTATGTGGACTGACGAGGCCACCTTCACCAGGAATATCATTAATAATCATCATATTCATCATAATAAGAATTTGTGGTCCTTGGAAAATCCACACGCTATAAAGCAGGCAAGATATCAACGTCGAAATTATTGAAAAACGGCTGGTGTCACAATAATTTTAAGAGATACTTTTTTTGCTGAGTCATTGTGTGGGAAATAATTTTATTTAAAAGTTTTGCTTCGAGTAACGTCTAAAAATTGGGGTAAAAACTACCCCCACCCCTCAGAACTACCCCAGTAAATCGAACTGTTATATATCAAATTTCTAATTTCATGCGCCTACATCACATCGAGCCACTAATGTATGAAAATTTCATTTTTTTAGTCTACATCATAACAGAAAAGTTTATATTCATCTCCCTTCAAGAGGTTGTAGCTTATTGTGCGATTTAGGATATACATTTATTAATGAAAGTCTATTTTAAGTTTGGCACACTTGAGATAGATCATCCTGTAATATTCACATTTCAAGTGTATTAAGAATGTCAATTTATACACAATTTAATTTTAGAAGGAAGAAATAAGATTTGATTTTACCTATAACTATTCATAATTTTGTTTCCAAATCGAATGTCGCTGGTTGGAATACTTTGTGACAGATATTCCTATTATATTCTTTGTTCCATCCAGAGCAATCTTCTTATTATCAGTAATAAGTATTAAAGTAATTTGTTATCGATTGACTTGTATATTTAGCGACCGGTGAGGTGTGGAGCATAAGGTTAAACAACGTGCATTTTCTAAATACTGGCGAATGCGCCCGGTGAAATCGATTTATTTAAAACGTTTGTCGCTCATTTCTCCATCGAAAAGAATATGTTCATTGGAAACAATAAAAATAAACACTACGACATTTCAAATGCTGTTTTCAGAGCCTAAACACTCGGTAAGTGTGGTGGAACTCCAAACAGGTGAATCAGAGAGACCGTCAGTTCGGCGGATGATTTCGTGGCCGGCTTAGACCAGACGGTCCGCGACTTGCGAATCGCTAGCACGGTTTCCGGCGTTGCCTCCCTGTCACTGGCAGCCTCATGTGTTTTGTTTACGAACTCGCATGCTTTGATCTATTTTGCGCCGAGAATTTGAGAAGTAAATTTCACAGAAGAATAATTCTCGGAAAACTGATGCAGTGCCAGACGAACAGAAAAAGTTTTATGAAAATGAATAGCTTTGTGAAACGCGAATAGGATTGTGCGAATTATCATCATCATCTACGATGCATTTAATGCTTTGCTGTTACAGTAAATATTTGCAACGTTTTAAAAATGTTTACCCAAGTTTACAAATCAAGTAAATAGATTCTGTTGTCTCTGGCAAAACAGCGCGTTTGTGTTGATTTATTTTTATGTGCTCGATAAAGTCTGCATTGATAAATTCTAATCTGTGTTGTTGCAATTTTTACTATTTGTTATTGTTTTGACGGGTTTTTGTTCTTAACCAAAGGTTTGGAAGTATTTTCTTTGTGATATTTTGTGTATTGGTCTGTGATAATCTGTGAACGAAAAAAATGATGAAGAAAGAAAAGCCGATGATGTCTGTTACTGCTATTATTCAGGGAGCGCAGGCCCAGCACTGGGGCAGGACCCTGGCGGGCTTTGGGGCCCCACACGTCCCCTTAGGTAAAGATACATACATACACCCACACATCATGCTTATTAATGTTAATTTTAACGATTATCTAATGCATGCCTTTAACTATACATTCATCGACCGAATCACTTAATGATACATTTTAGAACTGGCTTCTATGATTGAGACACAAATTAGAAATACCTACACATAATACTAGTTAAATAAATACTTTGAGCTATAAAATGGTTTTCCCGTGAAAAAATTTGAATATCAAACAAAAAAATTTGCCACAAGCCCAAACGAGTCCCTAAATTGCCTCCAATTTTGTAGTGAAAAGTTGGTTTTTGTCGGTCAATTTCTCGACCAGAATAAAAGTTATTTTTTATTCGTTGATATAGAATAAGTTTTTTTTCTCAAAAAAATTCTTTTTGCTACGGGTTTCATAAATTACATATTACTCTACATCTTCAGGCAACAAGGAATTTACTTGCTGAGAGCAAACAACGGTTTTTGCATTTTTTTATTATAAATATTAAGCTGAACAGTGACAATGTGACGGTTAATTTTCCAAGAAAATTTATTGAAGATGTCAACTGATACCGATAGGTTCAGTTTGCAAATATGATTAAAATTAAAATAATGTAATTGCCAAAAAGAAATAGTTATATAGTTTCGAGAGAGGTATACACAAAAATCCGGTAGCTTATTTAATCTGCAGAAAAAATTAGTTGATAAACAAGATGTGACTTTTGTGACTATAAGCATTTTATTTAATGAGGGAGTTACTTTTTTAGTTTTTAGTTACTCTATTATATGTGTATATAATAATCAAGTCGGCCTTGCTTTTGCATTTTTTAACGGAACACCAAATATTTGTATGTTATGACGATATTACTAAAGTTAAACAGTGAAAACTAGTGGTAACAAGTCTCACATCAAATAGTTCGAGGAAATCTAGTCAATAATAATTAAATAAAAATCATATAATTACAGAATTCAGAAGATGTGTTTTTTTCCTTCCTCGTTACTGAATCACTAAAATTTTAAAAATAGGGTTTCTAATTAAAAATGCGTTGAGAGCGAAATTAAAAATTCAATTTTCAGTTACGTTTACGTTTATGATTATGGCTATAAAGGAGTAGTGATGGGACTCGAGTGACTTTTTTTCACTCGAATAACTCGGTAGGTTTCTGAATTTACTCGAGTTGAAACTCGGTTTCATTGTTATAAAACTCGAGTCAAAAGTTAGGTCGAGTAAAATTCAAAAAATCGACTCGACTTTTGACTCGAGTCGCTTTTTGACTCGAGTAGATTTTTGAATCGAGTCGATTTTTGAATCAAGTCGATTTTTGAATCGAGTCGCTTTTTGACTCGAGTCGCTTTTTGACTCGAGTCGCCTTTAGACTCGAGTCGCTTTTTGACTCGAGTCAAGTTTCTTTAATTTAATTGTTTATGGTTTTATTAATATTTTTAAATATTCTTTAGTGCCAGTGTGATTTGTTTATATAATATAAATATGAAAGATTATTTACATGAAGGCACTGAAGGCACTAATCTTGTAAAAGTAATAAAGATGAAAACCTGTAACCATGAATGAAATCACTAATCAATTACTATATCATCGGGTCATCGGGATCGGGAATTCCCCTCCAGGTTTATTGTTTCATGTTTGTAGGTCAGATTGTATAATTATTAATTAAAAGGTTTGTTCGTAGAGCAGTTTCCAACCGTTTGAAACTATCAGAAGCATGCGCACATTGTTGTAGAGATGCGCTTGTTCAATCAGAACGTTTGTTATTGCAGAGCTCACGTAATACTCGCATCTCTATAGTCAGAAAACTATCACAAATCGCCTCTACGTACAAACCTATAATTGTTACATACGACGTTATTACGACGTATTAGAAAATTAGAAATTAGAACTTGGAATTCTTTAAAATCAAGACTCACATGACTGCAGCAACCAAACTGGCACATTCATGTTCATAAAGATTTGTTTTTTGATTCAATTAGTTCGAAATAAATAAAAAACCGTAATCGGTATGTATTAAATATTAAATACTGTATTTATTTAATATTTTGTGTTAAACAAGAGTTTAATTTAATGTTAATTTAATATAAAAAAAAATATATATATATGTTGGTTTTCTTTAAATGTCAATGTTAATTAAATACCTATTTAATTTTGTATTTGAAATGTGTTGATTTGCCGGAAAAAATAATATTTGACCTGGGTCCATTTATTATTTTGTATTTCAATTATTATGATTTATGTTTATTCTTTCGATTTTTCAAACTTGTGTTGGAATTAGATGGTAGTGTTTTAAATGCTGAAAGATTACCAAAAGAAAAACCTAAATACACTTTAAAAACTTACTCTAGAGTTCGCCTCGAGTTTGATTTCGACTCTGCCCCTGCCTCTGGACTCTAGTCAAACTCAACTCGATTTAAAACTTAAATCATATTAACTCACTGATTCGAGTAGCAATAACTCGACTCGAGTAACAACTTTACTCGAATTGCAACTCGACTCGATTTAAAACTTGAATCATAGTAACTCACTGATTCGAATATCAATAAATCGACTCGAGTAACAACTTTACTCGAATTGCAACTCGATTCGAGTTAAAACTTGATTCGAGTAGCAATAACCCGAGTCGAGTAACAACTTTACTCGAATTGCAATTCGACTCGAGTTAAAACTTGATTCGAGTAGCAATAACTCGACTTGAATAAGAACTTAACTCGAATTGAACAGCCATATGACTCGAGTCACTCGAATCGGATTTTGACTCGAGTCACTCGAGTATTTTCACACTCGAGTCCCATCGCTATAAAGGAGGTGTTATTTTTGTAATGTTAACCATCCTATATACCTACACTTCCGATTTAACCGGACAAAACTTAAAATAAAATAGGTTTGTTTCTATTATTGAGTACTCTGAATGTTAGGTGCTATCAAGAGGTTAATTTATATTATATTAATTAAACAGTGAGAAATTTCTTTGGTAATTAATTATATACGAATACGAAGTAGCTCATACATTATTTATTTGTCATTCAAAGTGCATACGACTGTTGACATTTGATCCTTTTTTGTACTTTTGCCAATTATATTCTTCCTATTCGATTTTTAATAGAACCTAGCGTATACACAAAAAAGTGAGGATACTTTTCTTTTGATTTATGAAATATGTAATAGTTTATAGAAATAATTTACTGTCATGTGTAAAACATAACCTAATAATAAAATGGCTTACTTTTAATTTTTAAAATCTAAGTATTCATTATTTTTGTATAATATCATAATTAATATATTTTTTTTTATTTAAGGCTATCCTTGTACAAATGGTAAGTATTTATTATTTAATTATGGGCACAAGATTTATTCTGCTTCAAACGCTACTTTAAAATGCTTCGCTTTCATTTTGAAAACATTTGTCGAAATATATTCTTAATGTCGAAAAATCTAGGTGATTAAATTATCAAAATTTGTTTATCAAAGCTTAATGTTTGCAAGTATCTTGCACCTAATAGTTTATAATCATTAATAATAGTTTTTTTGCGTCTAGAATACATAGGTCAAGGAGTCGTGGTGGATTCAGTATTTTTTTCATTTTATATTACAAGTTTTTTTAGATAAAAACATATTTGGGACTTAAATTGTAGACAGTATACGTTCCTACAGCTTATGCCTTTAAGTACAGTCAAATGATTACTTTAAAGAAGATGCTTCATAAAAAAATTGTAGTATTTTATGTTGCTTCTTTTTTTTGTATTTTTTTCATCAGATTAGTATGCAGATTTGCACATTTTTACATATTATTTTATAACCCATCATAAAGTATAATGAAAAAAATAAACGATGGATTACCTTAGTGCTTTTTTGACACCTGCACAATGAATATGAAATATTTTTAAATAATAAGGATGTTGTGCAACAAACGTTACCAAGTATATTTTAAAAAAATTCTGCGAACTGCTGCCTCTTAATGGTCAAATAAATTATATTTTTGTCGAGGACCGAAAGTGTTAACGTGCGGCACATCGCAAAATCAGCACCGTTCTGTATTCCTTTAGAAAAGTAATTCATGTACAGAAATGCTCTGCCCTCAGATTAACAATTTGGGATATACAAGAGTGTTTTCTTAAAGTATGTGTTTTGTTCTTTTAGTAGCCGATAGTTATAGATATACAGTTATTCTAGTACATGATTGGAATTGAAATTCCTAATATGGTCTGTTTCTTTTACCAAGTTCTTTAGTATTTTTTAGGAAGTTTCCAAATTATTGCCAAAACTCTGCGAGTTCCATATTGGACCCCCCTGTCTCCCAAATGCAGCACTGAGTCCAATGTTTTACTAAGAAAATCCTTATATCTTCATGAAAGGGATACATTATTAAACTATGTCTCATGCCATTCAAGTACCCTGTAATACAGTTGAAATTATTTTATAATATGGACAGGAGGCTGGTTTAATATAATAAGTGTTCCATCAAAAACGAAAATAAACATTAATATTTGAACGCGTGATGCATAATAAAGCAGAATTGCAAATCTAAAATATGCTAATTTTATGGAGGCCTCACATCACATCGCAGATTCATGGCCCCCAGGCATTTTATTAAGTTGAGGCCCCGTATAGGAAGCCAGCCTCCGCTAATCTTGCATTTTTTTTGCGTATTTGTTTGATTATGCGATTAACAACGATAAACAGAAATGCACATAATTGTTATCTGGATGAAGGCTATGCAAATGTTTAGAGAATATTTGTACCTCTTGCAAGTTTTGTTAAACGTAGGTATACAGAGTGTTTCAGGTTTAAAGTGACGAGGAAATAGAACATACTTGGCTTAATTCAAAACACCCCCAAACTTACTCTTGAATGTTAACTGTTTTTGAGATACAGGGCGTTTTAAGGTATTTGACTAAAATTGTAGTCGACCATATTTCTGCATCGACTTTAAATATTTTAATAAAATTTGGTACAAATATTATACTCTTTTAGTCCAATTAAAAGCATAATTTATTTTGGAAAAAATTCCAGAACCTGACCCAATTTTTATACTGTTGCTCTTAGTGCCGCCAACATCACCCTGTGTATCATTTTTTGGTAAATATTAGTTAACGTTTAAAAAGTCAATGGACCAGTGTATAAAATAATGCCTTAATATCTGATTTTCAAAAATATTGGTTGACCAAATTTTAAATTCTCCACACAGTGTGTCTCGCCTCTTGCCTACACATTCGTATCTTCCTCATTTTTTTCAAATCAACTTCAAATTTTTGTCAGTTATGCAAACAACAAAATTGATTATTTTTTTACTTACAAAAAATTTACTTCGTCGATCATGACCTGGCTAAAAAATATGAAAATTTAAAAAAAATATATAGTAGACTTTGTTTAATCGAAACATTTCATTAAGAAAAAATGTTCAGAATTGCAAACGGCATATACAGGGTGTCCCGAAATTAGTGTGCAATATTTTACCAGCTGCTTCTACGGCCAGAAATAGGAAAAAAAGTTCATATAAACATTGGTCGAAAAGTGCTTGCTAAGGGACCTACAGGCCCCTAAAGGTGGGCCCTTGAGAAAGGTTTTTATCGAATATCTCAAAGTCAAATATTGAAAATTTATACAGCCGCTACTCTTCTTATGTGTAATAAGATGAAATGGAAATAATTCGAAAATTTTATCCGAGTCTGTCCCAAACTAGGAGGTTGTGGGGTCAAAATAACCCCAACTTTTTTGTATGTAACTTTTTTCTATTTTTGACGGTAGAATATGAAATTTTAGAGTTTTATACGTAAAAAAGGTAATCTTGATGAACATCGATAAAATGCACCGTTTTTGGATAATATCGACTTGAAAATTTTATAACATGGTATGAGATAGGTATTGGGAATCTAAACTAATTTTTTATTAATAGTAGGCCATGAATAAAAAAGAATGCTTCATGCCGTTATGATATAATTTGATGTTTGAGCTATCAACAAGGTTAATAAATTTGTATAAACAGTTGTATGATATAAAATCCTAAGAACGCGTATCGGAAAAAAAACCGTTTTGTCCCCTTTTCTATCAGTTATTTCATTTGTCCGCCTTTAATCACGATTTTCATTAAGTCGATTTAAAATGCCAAGATTTACAGATAGGGAAATGACTGATATCCATTTTGTGTACGGTTTTTGCAATGGTAGTGCATTAGCCGCAGTAAGGGAATATCGACGAAGATTTCCCAATAGTAGAGTACCTGGGCGTCGAATATTTGCAGTTCTTCACCAAAATTTGGCAGACCATGGGGATTTTAAAAGGTCTCGAGGCGCAGGAAGGCCACAAGGAAATCATCGTATGGATATACTTAGTTTTGAATCATTTAGAAAATGATCCACAAATAAGCATTCGAAGAGTTTCAGAAATTGTCAACATACCTCGCTCAATAGTTAATAAAAAATGTAAGTACCTAGATAATTATTATCTTCATTAATAATTTCAGATAGGAAGAATGACGGTAATGCAAGGAATACACCCATACCATTTTAGACGCGTGCAACATTTAACGGAGGCAGATTTTTTTACCACGACTCCAGTTTTGTCAATGGATATTAGCGAACAATATTCTTCTTAGCATATTATGGACTGATGAGGCAATGTTCACTAGGAACGGAGCTTTTAATATGCACAATATGCATCATTGGTCGGATGAATATCCACGAGTTGTTCGCCGCACAAATTTCCAACATAGATTTTCGGTGAATTTATGGGATTGGGGATCAAGTAATTGGCCCAATAGAATTCCCCAATCATATTAATGCAGAAGAGTATTTAAACTTCCTCCAAAGCGACTTTATCGATTTATTACCGTTGAATGTTCGACACGAGGTTCGACAAAATATGCATTTTCAACATGACCGCGCGCCTGCTCATTTTGGGCGCAATGTTCGAACTTGATTACATCAAAATTTTCCAGGCAGGTAGATAGGTCGAGGTGGTTCTATAGCTTGGCCACCTCGTTCACCGGATCTAAACCCATTAGATTTTTACTTTTGGGGTTATATGAATAGTTTGGTTTACGCCACTGAAGTAAATACACGAGAAGAACTACTTCAAAGAATAAATCAGGCCGGAAATTAATTAAGAAGAAATACGTTCAAGACTTTACGGGCTTCTCAGAGTTTAGAACGTCGGGCTAGACTGTGTATCCAAGAAAATGGACATTTGTTTGACATCTGTTACAATAAAACTATGTAAAATTCAAATTTAATTTTGTTGATATAAAAAGGTTACTGGATGATTTTCATATTGAGTATGATAGTTTCGCTTGAGTTATTCATAAAAAAAAATATTTTTCACCTATTTTCCAAGCAACAAATTGAAAATATTAGCATGTACTTTATATGGACATGAAATAATATACAAAATTCATCTGGTACAATGTATTTTGCTCCATATATTATAAAATTTAAAGAAAAATAAAATTAGTTAAATTTTAATATTTTCATGTCGATATTATTCAAAACGGTGCATTTTATCGATGTTCATCAAGAGCACCTTTTTTACGTATAAAACTCTAACATTTCATATTCTACCGTCAAAAATAGAAAAAAGTTACATACAAAAATGTTGGGGTTATTTTAACCCCACAACACCCCAGTTTGGGACAGCCCTGGATAAAATTCTCGAATTATTTCCATTTCATCTTATTACACATAAGAAGTGTAGCGGCTGTGTAAATTTTCAATATTTGTCTTTGAGTGGTTTTGGAGATATTCGATAAAAACCTTTCTCAGGGGTCCACCTTTAGGGGCCTGTAGCTCCCTTTAGGAAGCATTTTTCGACCAATGTTTACATGAGCTTTTTTTCCTATTTCTGGCCGTAGAAGCAGCTGATAAAATATTGCACAGTATTTTCGGGACATCCTGTATAAAAATTTTTAGGAAAAAATATTCATTTTTAATATTTAATTTATCAAGTAGTTAAAATATCAATTAATCATTGTTACAAATACTATTACTAGTATCAAGAAATTAATAAAATTTAACAGAAACAACTTAAATAAGCTAATTAATACGGAATTTTTTCCTTTCTGTATAATTTTCCTTTGCAGAAGTCAAATATATTACCCATACAACCGTTCTTTATATTTTATTTTATATGTATATTGCTACACTAATAAAACAGTGAAGTAGAAATCATTTTAAACCAAAAAAACCGGTAAAGCTAAAAATTACGTATATTCAAAGAATCCAAACACTATCACAGTTATTTTATAAAAAGAAAAGAGGTGATAAACTACAACAACTTGAGATTAGCCACAAATTAAGTGACATGTGCCATTTGATTTTTATAGATCCTAATTCGTGTTATTGGATATTAAATCCGTTTTTAATATTAATTTATTAACACTGACGTAGTTTTCCATGAAACACCAAAACACCGTATACTACATTCGAAGCACGTTTTGCCAACCACCTTAAAATTGAAGTTTTAATCATCTCCAGATGATGCCAACTTGGTTGGCGAAACGCGTATCGAGTGCAGTATAGGGTGTTTTGATATTTCGTGGAAACAAAGAAGGTTTAGTGCCATATCCCCAAAAAAAAAACAATTATGCAGCTACGGACACGTGTTTCGGAGTTATTGCCCCTCATCAGCGTAGCATAGCTAAAGAATTGGATCTAGGATGGGGCAGATCAGAAACAAAAACTAAAATAAGGCTAAGGCTGCAAAGTACAGTACACAGTACTCAATTCGTGCCTTCATGTTTTCATGTGCCACAAATGGGGCCTCGATGAACACAGTCGACACACAGAACTTTATATGTATTGCCCGTTTCCACCTGGTACATACAAACAAAACAAAATAGATTTATTGGGGTTCAAAATAAAACAAAGAAGGTTTAGTGCCATATCCCAAAAAAAAAACAATTATGCAGTTATGGATACGTGTTTCGGAGTTATTGCCCCTCATCAGCGTAGCATAGCTAAGGAATTGGATCTAGGATGGGGTAGATCAGGAACAAGAACTAAGATCCAATTCCTTAGCTATGCTATGCTGATGAGGGGCAATAACACCGAAACACGAGTTTTTCTAAGGTGTTTAACATTGTACATAATCGAACATGTTCTGTGCCATATCCCAAAAAAAAAACAATTATGCAGTTATGGATACGTGTTTCGGAGTTATTGCCCCTCATTAGCGCAGCATAGCTAAGGAATTGGATATAGGATGGGGTAGATCAGGAACGAGAACTAAGATCCAATTCCTTAGCTATGCTACGCTGATGAGGGACAATAACACCGTGTTTAACATTGTACATAATCGACCATGTTCTGTGTGTGTAAATTAGTTACTGAAAGTTCTTAAATATTTCCTCCAAGGGAAAAATAAAATTCTACGCTGTGTTTAACCCTCAAGAATATCGCATTTATAGACATTTGCACTAAGGGTCAAGTTCCATGGTGATGTGTATGCAACTGGTGTGTCAGTATGTAGATTGCATAATTACGTGACGTCACAACTAATAAAGTCCATTTCAGCACGGTAATTAATTTACGATTCACACAGTAATGATGGGTGACAACCATATATTTATTTGATTGATTTAAATAAACAGTAATTATTTTAATAACGGTTTTAAAATTTGGATTTATTAAATGTGATTTTTGACCGACAGAACAGCGAAGAGTATCAAAATCCGTTTATTGCCTCGAACATTTCACATAAATAATAACATACACGTAATAAATTTAAGCTTGTATACATATATTGTTTAATTTGTCCCATGTAGATTGTTTCCTTGCGCAAATTTGATATCTTTTAGCAAGTTTTTTGTTTTGAAGCGGGTGTGGACTTTTAATTTCGTTCGTTATGCAAATATCCATATAATAAATAATCCAGGAGTAGTTAAATCTGGCGAATGCGCTGGCAAATAATACTTATTCCTTTTCAATATTAATTTTCCCGGCAATGTGCTTATGAAGAAACATCGTTCTATCCGCAATGTCACTTTATGACCGTATAAGAATATGCAAATTTTAAATTTCCCTAAAAAAAATACCGGACAGTTTTTGACCTTTTCATTGTTCTTGTCATCATACCCATTTAATTGTTTAAGATTGTTCACCAAAGACTACTTTGTTGTTGCATAAGTTTCTTCATTTTGAATAATTTTTTACGGGAAAATTTTAATTTAAAAAACATGTCAAAAAACAACTTTAAACTATATTGTTTGATTTAATTATTATTTTTACTATTTTTAGAAATATCCTAGTAGTAAAATCTGTCTGGTGTCACGATAAATGAGTGTGTACTTACAATTTAGACGCAACTGATTTGTCCTCAAAGTGCTTTTGATCTAGAATTATAGCAGCGGTGTTTTTGTAAACCCCTCTTTCGAATATATGTCTAGACTAGAGATAAATAATAATTTTTTATGCTATCATTACAAATTGTATGTTGGAATTTTATTTTCTGATTTAATTCGAACTTTTGACGAGTAAATTTGACGACGTAAAAGATATTTATTTTTATATACTAGGGGATGCGTAATAAGTAAAAGTAGGATGTTTGAATTAAAACAATAGTCAGCCATTTAGATTTAAAAAATTATAAACACTTTTTATTACTTGTCTAATTTTCACTTTATTTGTTATTTTACAACTAGTTTCATCCTATTCGGACATTTTCAAGTAAACTAAATTATACAGATTTTACTTTCATTTAAATATAAACTGAACTGAATAGAAGGATGGGTCACTTTATGGTTGATAGTATAATTCAAATTTGTATAGATGTTATGTCTTTAAATGTAGGGGTTTTTTCAAGATAGTAATTATATTATGGTGTGATTTTTATTAACAGCAGGTTATCTGCATAAGTTTAATAACGGAGACTTGTTATATAGATTTTCTTAAAAAAATCTATATATACATTTATGCTCGGCGACTTTGGGCCCCCGTATCTCGAGAATGGCTGATCGGATCGACCTCAAATTTGGGATCTATCCGAATCTTGAGATTTCCAGAAACTTTCCGTCTGTCCGGAAGTCCGGAAACTTTTCTTTAAAATGCGATAACTGTCCCAAATATTGACCGATCGACTTCAAACTTTTACCAGGGGTAGACCTCCATGGTCTACATATGCCTATTGATTTTGAGCCGGTTCCGAAAACGGCAAGTGGGGCAAAAACGGCCCAACATCCAATTTTTTTACCTTCTTTGAAATGCGATAACTGTCCTAAATATTAACCGATCGACTTCAAATTTGGAACAGGGGTGGACCTCTAAGGGCTACATATGTCTATTGTTTTGGAGCCGGTTTCGAAAACACGAAGTGGGGCAAAACGGCCTAAAAGCCATTTTTATTTCTTTTTTTTTTTTGAAATGCGATATCTGTTCAAAATATTGACCGATCGACTTGAAATTTACAACAGGGATAGAACTTTACGGTCTACATATGCGTGTTGATTTTAAGCCGGTTCCGAAAACGGGAAGTGGGGCAAAAAAAAATTAAGAATTTTGATTTTTTTTTGGAAATGCAATAAATGCCCCAAATATTGACCGAATTGGTACAAATATAGGCACATTAGCATAAGACTCAATAAAATGGATCACAAGGAACCGATTCCGACTATTCACGAACCGCTCCGATCATTCCCGAAGGCGTTATAAGCACTTTTAATAGCGGAATCGTTTTCTAGGTAATCGGACCCAAGGAATCGATTGGAATCATTCTGGAACCGATCCGATGTACTTTGTCCGTCTTTTGAAAATCTATATGGCATCTTCACCGCAACGGTGAATGTACCTCACTTGTTTAAATCTATTTGGTCGTTTTTTTTTTAATAGTTAGCCAGTTCTCTGGACCTCGGATATAATAATATTAGTAATGTGATTGCTAAAGCAGTGTAGAAGTTAAGATTATACGTATGCGAATAACGTGTCTTTATTTGAAAAAAAAAATTAAAATAGTTTTTTTTACATATTTAACGCCGATGTATTTCCGCTACCAAGGCCAATCAACGACACCAAGAGATAAGTTTATGGGTGCTTGTGTAAGTACTGGAACCCCTAACCTGGAAAATTTTCCGACCCTGACTGTCGAGAGGTGAGGATCTTTAATGTGTTCATATCATAGATACACAAAACCGACAGTTTTACATTTCGATGGATGGTAACAAACTGGTCCGCTTATATATACAGGGTGTCCGGAAAAAGAGGCCAATCCGGTAACCATGGATTCCTTGAGCGAAAATAATAGGACTTTCACAATGCCATTTTTCATTTTAGACCCCCCATGTTCTACGACAAGGTGTCAAAAGTTTCAAGTTTAAAAATTTTTTTTTTTTAATAACTCGAGTATTTCGTAAGATATGTATTTAAAATTTGGTACAGTGCTTTAACTTAAAGAGTCACATCATTTGAAGAAAAAAAAACAAAAATTAATTGTCAAATATTCAAAATAGATGTCAGTACCCACTGACCCCCCAGTTTCTTAGAACCTGCGCCAATGTCTCCCAAGCTATCTTTTTAAATTAACCATTCATTTTTGATTATTTTAAGTCTCAACAAATTTCGACAAAATGCTTCGTTTTAGAGATGTTGAAAAATATTAGTGTCTACGTGGCTTACGGTATTCTCATAATTTTCAAATATCTCTAAATCAAGTGAGCCGCTTTCGTAAACAAATTGCAATACCCTAGATACGATAGAATTGTTTGTTTACTGTCCAAGTAAATCCTTACTTTTTACAAGTTAAAAGTTTTTTATAAGCTAGAAGTGTTCTTGTAAGTAAGAAAAACCAACATGGCTCGTAGACAAGGAATAATTGTACCCTTTACTGAAATGACGGATATGATTTTAACCATGGGTAAGATTTAAATATTTCTGTAAACTGTAAACATTTATTTATATTTCTCGATTAGGAAAATGTGAGTCCAATTTTAAATCGCCGGCGCGTTGCCCCGAAAATTTCCCAACGATTTCATCCCAAAAGAAAATATTTTTCGAATATGGTTAACCATCTAAGGGAGACTGGAAATTTAAGGGAAAACGGAGGAAGTGTCTTTTAAGAATTGTTGAAGAAACAGAAAATTAATACCAGGGTCTTGACTAAGCAGGTCAAAAACATGGGGAAAACTCAGGTACACACAATTTTGCGGAGTCAACAGCTGTACCCATTCCATCTCCAAAAAGTACGGCTTTTTTGTCTCAAGACTTCGAAACAAGACTTGTATTATATAGATGGTTATGTGAAATGAATAACCGAGATCTACGTTTTATCAGAAACATTTTGTTTACTGATGAAGCTACATATTCATAATAATCATAACACACACATATGGGCTGAAAGAAATCCTAAAGCCATAGTAGAGCCGCATCATCAAGTAAACTTTAAAGTCAATGTGTGGCAAGTGTCGTAGATAATATTCTTTTGAGTCCTGTATTTTTACCAGGAAACTTAACGGGTCATTCATTTTTGCAATTTCTTCAAAACACACCGCCCTATTTACTAAATGATTTGCTTTTACATGTAACACAACATATTTGGTTTCAATTAGATGGTGCTCCTCCTCATTTAGTTTGAAATCTTAGAAACTCTATTTTCTCGCTGCATTGGTCGGGGTCGAGGTGCTCCTGTTCGGTGGCCACCCTGTTCCCCAGACCTTACTCCCTTGGACTATTCAATCTGGGGATTTATGAAAGAATTTGTATATATGGTTCTGATATTGAACGAAAATCATTTAAGAGAAAGAATCCTTCAAGCTGGAAGGCAGTTCAAGTTGAAGCCAAATATTTTTCAAGGTTTAAGATTTTCTTTAAGTAAAGAGAGCTCTTATGTGTTTACAAAAACGAGAACGAACAATTTCTTTAGACTGGCTTTTTTTTATTTCTGCTTTTTTTTTGTTACTAACGAATTATGATTAATTTCAAGAAAAGTAGATATATTAAATTTGTTATCTTGTTATAATGCTTTTAATTTATAAATAATTCTAGATTGTTGAATCCATTGCACTTACCAATTTTTTGTCTGACTTTAGAAATAGTTATTTTTGGCTTGTCCGATATTTTTATACCTATTGCAAAATTTTAAAAAAATGTTTAGTTCTAGTATTACTTATGTTTATTATTATTATTATTATTAATTATATTTAATATAAATTATGAGATTACCATAAGCAGCATAGGCACCAATATTTTTCACCTTATTTCTATAACGAAGTATTTTCTTGAAATTTGTTAAGAGACATTAAATAATCCAAAATTTAACTTAACTTTAAGTTAACTTAAAAAAAGATAGTTTGGGAGTCATTGGCGCAGGTACTAAAAAACTGGAGGGTCAGTGGATACTGGACCCCCTCTATTTTGAATATTTGGCAATTAGTTTTTGTTTTTCTTCAAACGATGTGACTTTTAAATACTTGAGTTATTTAAAAAAAAAATTTTAAACTTCAAACTTTGACACCCTGTATATCGAACATGTGGGTCTAAAATGAAAAATGGCATCGTGAAAGCACTTTTATTTTCTCTCAAGGAATTCATGGTTATCGGATTGGCCTCCTTTTTTCGGACACCCAGTATACTACACCTTATCCATACAGTCTGGCCTGGTTTTAAACCCATGCTATCTAGGTGGAAGCAAGCGCCACCACTGTCCTTCGCACACGAATACGATTGATTACAGTAGATAAAACTAACATTTTTAAAACGGCAAATGGAACTTCCTATATAAACGGACATTTCTTTTTATTAAATCACAACTGTAAAGTACGAGTACTTAAATTATAGCCACATCGAATGGGTTATATTTCTCGGTTTTAGTAACAGCCACATTTTGCTACATTCATATGTAACGTGTTATAAGCGTATCAGTTTTAGAGATGATTAAAACTAACAGATTTAATTATCTCCAGATGATGCTAACTTGGTTAGTACAGTATATAGTGTTTTGGTGTTTCGTGGAAAACTACGTCAGTGTTAGGTGAGCGTTGTATACCTCGGAACAGATTGAATATTGTATAAGGAAAACAGTCTTGTACACGTGTTAAAATAATATATTTGACAGTAAAATAATGTATAAATGATTTATTCCATGTTGGTAACTGTCGATTCATTGCACCCAAAATAATTATAACAGCCTGTATTTGCTCGTTTTAATTACTACGATATGATTTGAATTACAATAACATCTAAATCATAAATATTTTATAAGGTACTATATTGTGGTTTATACGAAGCTTTAATGTGATTAGAATTAAAAATGTGACTGATGAAATGATGCGGTCCAAAACAAAATATGGTGAGTATAATGGACTCAAATTGTATTAATAAAACTTCGTATTCTGTTATTAGACTCCTGTCCTCTTGAAATATGTAAATAAAGTTTGTACAATTTTTAATACTGATCCTGAGAAGGTTCATGGTACGTCTATGCAGACTCTTCGAGATAGTTAGTGAAGTAGTGGTAACATTTGTATGCAGTTGCAAAATATAAAACTTGTAGAAAAATTAAATATATAGATTAGTGTTTCCGACACTTCAAGGTCGCGGTGGCCGTGACGTTTTTTTTGCATGCGGAACCAATGGAACGTGATGAAAAGGAATGGGTTCTATTGTTAAACAACCTTGAAACTGGAGAATGCCCATTTACTGTGGCGAAAAATTATTAGGTTATAATTATTGTTATAAGAGGGAACGTATAAAAAATGTAGTTTCGTTAATAACAATAACAATAATAATAATAATAAGTCCATAGTAAGTAGCCTACTGTATGCTATGATTTCTATTGCAGAGCAACCTTTAAAATATACAGTGTGTCCACCGTTGAGGTTGCCGAGAGGAAGAACTTCTTTATTTAACTATTTACGAAGAAAAGTCAATCTATTATCATAAATTCTGCTTCTCTAAAAACCCTTAAATAACTATTCAAATTTAAGTTTATATACAGTGTGTCCAGGGATGAAGTAAAATTTTCGGTACTTAGTGTATTACGAAAAAAAAGTCACTCTTTATTTAAAAATGTGCATCTCTTAAGGATTCCAAATATCTCTAAAAATGTTATCAATTACGGGGAAATCATTTGTTTTTGGTTTGTGCTACTGTATTATGGTGCCTGTTTTGATATTCTGAGGTGATAATAATATAATTAATATATATGTTGCGTATTTATATCATCAGAAATACAATGGCATACGGTGTTTTGAGATAAGAAATTATTTTGTCTTTTAGTGCAGAAAACTGCTGAATATATCCAAAGTATACACAAATTGAAATCCAATCCTGACAAAACGTTGACAATAATAGGGTTTTTATATTTGTTTAACGAACTACCTATACATAGATAGCAAATTTGTATGTGATTTTGCTTCTCGGACTGCTGATTTTTGAAAGGTTTGAAGACGACACTCCCCAATGTATAACAAATAGGTACCATAGCTGGGCTATCAATTTTCTCAAATATAAAAGACCGGGAAAAAAGACCACGTCTTCTCCAACAATACCAGTAAATTGCGAATACTTCTTGTAAATGTTCATCTGTCTGCAAAGGATACACATTTATTCACGTTAAGGGAGAGACTAATTTTGAGATAGATAAAACTTTTGTAAAATCATCAAATATCACAATAATTGGAGGAGATAGTGATCTCCTCATTCTAGTGTTGTTTCATTGCAAACCCCCAATCACTTTTTTGTACGCTACCGTAGTAAAATTGAGCGAGTATAATGCTAAACGACTCGGATTTTATTACTAATCAATAAAGCTGGCCGAGGTCACCTGGCCGACAGAGCCGTCATATGACTTATATAATAATAATAATAATAATAATAATAATACTTTTATTGCCCAACAGGTAACACCCAATAACAGGACAATTTTGCATAATATATATGTATACACATAGAAACGATATATAAATACACCTGACTATATACATTAATTTATACAACAAACAAGAAAGCAGAAAAGAAGAATAGATTCTTATAATATGCATTATACAATATAAAGATACAATACTAAAAAATATAATGATGATTGTTTAATGATTGTTCATGGCTATGTTTAAGATTACATTTTTTGTACAATTATTAATATCACATAAATGGCAAATTTTGTTAAAGTTTATACACATTGTATGAATGGGTGATTTCAAAAGAACATTACTTCTAGCATGAGGATGAAAAAATGTGGTATAATGTCTAGAATTGTAATTTGGTACATTAAAACATATTTGAGACAACAATTCAGGACAATCAATATTATTATGTAATAAATTGTATAAAAAAGAAATAGAACTGCATTCCCTCCTCAATTCCAAACTAGTCATTTCAAACCTAGTCAAAAGAAAATTTTGATCTATACCTCTTTCTGGGTACGCCGTATCAGTTCTAAATGATAAAAATTTTAAAAATTTCCTTTGGACATTTTCTAAGGCTAATTTATGATTTGAATAATATGGATACCAAATAAGCGACGCATACTCGAGTTTAGATCTTACATATGAGAAGTAAAAGAATTTTTAATGAGCTAATATTGGTAAATGATTTACAATTTCTAATTATAAAGCCAAGCATCTTTGTAGCTTCTTTTACCTTTAGGTTAATATGATCAATAAATGAAAATTGTCAATCAAATGTGACTCCAAGATCTTTGATGGAGCTATGATTAGACAATATCGTGCCATCAATAGTGTAAACATTTTCGATACTAGAGTGCTTCTTTGTAAACGTGACAACCTTACATTTGGAACCATTAAGATGTAATCTATTATTTATACACCAACTTTGAACACTGTCAATGTCATTTTGTAATTGTGCACAGTCTTCACAACAGGAGATTCTCTTGTATAGCTTGAGATCATCAGCGAATAATAGTTTATTACAGTTGCTAATGTAAGAGGTAATATCATCGATAAAAAGTAAAAAGAGAAGTGGTCCAAGGTTAGAACCTTGAGGGACACCTAAAGTGGCTATGAATAATTCGGAGTTAAAACCATTATATGAAACAAGTTGTTCACGGTTAGAGAGGTATGACTGTAAAAATGATAATAAAGAATCACTTAATCCCCAGTTGCCCAATTTATTTAATAAGATGACATGATCAATACGGTCAAAGGCCTTTGAGAAATCAGTATAGATCACATCCACCTGTCCAGCCTCATCAATAACTTGAGAGATAAATTGTGTGAAAATGGTCAAGTTGGTTATTGTTGAACGATGACTTACAAATCCATGCTGGTAGAGTGATATCCTATTACTGACCGACAGGTAGATGCGATCATAGAGGATAATCTCAAAGACCTTTGCAAAATTGGAGAGAATTGCAATCGCTCTGTAATTACTAATAACTGTAGAATCACCTGTTTTAAACACTGGGCAAATTTTTGCTCTTTTCCAAATATCGGGAAATGTTTCTGTCCTCAAAGCTAGATTAAATAATATTAATAAAGGTGCACTTAGTGCGTAACTGCAATCTTTGACTAAAAAAGAGGGTATTAAATCGAGGCCAGAGGTCATTTTGTTTTTTAATTTTTTAGCTGCTATTTGAATTTCAATATCAGTCACAGAAACAATATTAATCGGACAGTTATTTTGCACAGTTAAGGGGTTCACAGCAATGTTATGGTTATCGCGCTTAGGTAAGTATACATTTTGGAAAAACGCAGCAAAAGCATTTACAATAGACTGTGGACAATCAAAATAGTTTCCTTCATACTCCATTTTTCCTGGAATTCTAGATGTTTTCCTTTTTGAGTGAATGTATGACCAAAAATTGCGAGAATCAGAAGAAATTGAGGATTGAACCTTCTCAATGTAAATTTTGTACGCTAGCTTAGACTGTGTTTTTATAAGTGCCCTTAATCGTTTAAATTCTTGAAGGTGATAGTTTAATTGAGTTTTTTTGTATTTATCAAAATGCCTTGATTTTTTACGTATATTTCTTATTATATCTGCCGAGTACCATTTTGGGTAATTACGCTTAAATGTTCTATACTGGGGCACATAGATATCAATTATTTCGTACAATTTAGAATAAAACTGATCAGTGGCGATATTTACATCATTTGTATAAGACAGAAAGAACCAATCAGTTTCGAATATGGCATTATATAATCCAGGATAGTTGGCTCTTTTAAAATTATATGCCTTTTGTTCTGCATTTGGAGTAAAGTTTACAGAGCTAGGTAGAAAGAAGGTTGGCTTAATAAAAAGTGCGGGATGATAGTTATCCTCTAGCACGTGAGGCGTATTATCATGAAAAATTTCACATTCTAAATTTGAAAAAAACTAGATCTAATATACGGCCTGATGAATTAAGAACACTATTAAATTGGCGGAGGTTTTACATCATATCATAATACTTGAATAAGTACCATAAATGGAAATAAATTTTAACAATAATACATTTTATAAAAATTTGTATAAAACTCACCCTTTTAAGCAGATTTATGAAGTAGTTTGGTTGTTGTCATCACAAAGTGGGGAAGATCTATAGTATAATAGCATCAGGTATATTTTTACAGCTGTCTCTGTCAGCGATGTTCGCTTTGGTGAAAAAATATGTTTGTATTTTGAAAATGACCGTTCGACATCTACGGATGTAATACAGGCATAAGTAAAACAATCTGTGAACTCGCTTAACGAAGTTGTAGATGCACCATAACAAATTTGTCTTAATTTGCTAAAATCAGGATCTTTCTGTAATACACTCTCGAATTTTTCACTAACGCGATTATTTTTTGCGTCATTTATAGCCTGTAGCTGTGTATTTACGTCGTCCACTATTTGCGGCGATTCCACTAACGACAACGAACTATTTTGCAATTTTTCTATTGCGTCGTGTAGTCCTCTATAATTGTTATTAATAGTTTTTAAATCTGTTTCAAGGGAAACGTCTTGAAAGCTTGTCTGGCTTTCCCCAATAGCTGCAGCCTCGTTAGGGTTGAACTGTAGTATCACAGCTTTTATTTATTGAAAATATTCAGCATAATAAAAAGCTACCTTCAACCACGTTCCCTAACGTGTAAGAATCGGCTCTGGTGTTTCCGGAATACCAGGACACAGTGTGTGAAATGCTCGAAACCGTTTAGGAGATTTGAGAAATACTTTTTTTGTATTTGCTATTAATACATCTACCTCTGGAAAACATTTTCGAATCGTGTCTGCTACAAGATGGAACGCATGCACTTTACACGTAACGTGTAAAAACCTACAATATTCTCTTTGAAGAAAACGGCCCACCAAACGCATTGTCGCAGCACCGTTGGTCACAAACATCAACACTTGACTTGTTGACAGTTCAAATTTTTCGAAAGTCTCCAACACCACCCGCGTAATTGTTTCGCCAGTACACGCAGTTAGTCTTTTGCTAGCTAGTAAAAGTGGAAATGTTGGTTTAACAGGGTCGAGTACACGTACTATAACATTTAAAATAGAATTTTTTTACAATCTGTCGTCTCGTCAACACATAACGACAGCCGTGTATTTTTTAATGTATATTTAATCCTATTTACATTGTCTTCACGAACACTTGGTACATATCTACGTAACGATGAACGACTTGGTAAATTCACCTGGGGATTGTATTTATTCCATAACTCCCGAAATGCTGGTTTATCCAATATGAGCAGGGGAACGTCACAGGCAATCAGCATTAACAGTAAATCAAACATAAACTGAGGTTCCAAAGAAGACACGCCATTTTTTATTTTTATGCTGGTTACTATTGACATGAATTTTGCAGCCGTTTTATTCCAGCACATTAAGTTTTGATCACAAACTTTACAAATTATTTTACATCCTTCATAGAATAAATCCGAAAATTCACCGATAAATTTATTCACGTTATCAGCGTACGGTCGTTTTCTACTCTTTACGCTCAACATTATTTATTATTTATTAGTACTCTATGCATCGACCGACAGATAACAACTGAAGTGTGTCGTGACATCGTCATCGTAAACAAGCGCGCGATGGCATTGGTATTGCGCCCGACCCTGAATCTACCATCGCTTGCCCAGGCTTATTACTAAAGTTACAATCAATCTGTCCGTTTAAAATGTCAAAATGAATATGACAAATGTTCATATTTTGAATTATGTAATTAAAATATTTTTTTAAATATGTTTGTGTTTACCAGCCCCCTGAGAAAAGTTCCAAAAGAATGAAAGACATTATATAGCGGCCTAGGGGCTTTCGTTTTTGTATTGTAACTGGAGGGAATCGTTTGTTAAATGCAAACAATTTTTTCTTTTTGGTGTCAATATTTTTTTGTCAGTATTTTTTGCGTCTAATACTAAGGTCCGGTACTTTCAGTCTCGGTTAACTAATCGGATGATGATTAATATGCAAGGAAGTCATTGTTGTAACAATGAGAGAGGCCAGCATCTATCACACGATTAGTGTTACCTGAGACTGAAAGTACCGGCCCTTAAAATACTATTATTTAATCCAATGTCATTCTTGCTCTTAGATGAAGTACATAGTTGTTTTAATAGGTTCTGCGATAAAATGTATTTGAAGTGTCGTGTTTGATTTATTATCTATCTAAAACTTTTATACTAGCACGTTCAGATAATAATGAGTAATTACAGTATAAAATGTAAGAAACTTGGGTATTTATGATTAGGTTTGAAAGGATACTTATAATAATACCCAATAATTATTTTATTATTTTTTTTCCTAGAAATTCATAAACACGAGGCAAATAAAATTTCAGATTTAGTACAGTACAGTATTTTGTCTAATAAGAAAATGTGAGCGATTTTTCAAAATTAGGTTCAGAGACGGTCAATCGATTTCTAGAATTTGGTTTGTTTTAAAAACTTATTGAAAGTAGTTTTAAGTAACTCGCTTTTTTTTTGGCTCTTATATGGAAGTCATATATTTTATCGATATTTTCATAAGCTCAAGAAATTTACCAACCTTGAATTAAGAATTAAAGTTACCAGATTTGAAAAATAAAATTAACATTTATGTAAATGTTCATTAATTTTCTAGTCATTTATTTGATTATAGTATATCTTATCTTGCACAATATAACATCAGACATGTGTAATTACTGTGATTAATGATTACAATCTATAATTAAAACTACCTTGATATTGACATTAACCAGTGGGTTGAGAGTCCTAGTTCAATAGTTAGTGTGTAAGTGTTTCGTGAAATAATGGATTTTCATCTTGTTTACGACTGTAAGTACTTTAGTAATCTATATCTATCTTTCTCATCATATGGTATTTAAAAAAAACTCTTGGGTTTTTATGCAGATGTGTCATATTCATATTTCTAGATTTTTTTTATCTTTACAATGTAACTGATTATTTAAAATCAAAATTTGTTGTAACTTTCAACCGGAAGTTTTTAATACAATCACAAATTTTATTTCTACTTTTCTTAAAATGCCATTACAGGACATCCGAATGCCTTTCATTAAGTTATTTTAAAGTTTTCAAATCATTATTTAAAAATGTGCTGGATTGGCCCGCCATTTTGCAGGCTGGCATTCCTTAACCTGAACTTAAACCGCAGAATAGTCCTTCTAATAAAATTTCCAGAAATGTCTGGCCACACGTGGTCTATTTTGCCTCAAATTTATAGGTTTTCAAACGATTCTCTTCGCTCGCCCTCGACTTTTTCTTTGGATATTATTCCATATTGAATAATCCAATGGGTTGCAATCTGAAGAGTTTGGTGGTCATTCATTTGCCCTAATTGTCTTGGATGAAAACGTAGTCATTATGCTGATATAGGCGTCAATATTTGGGAAGCAAATCGTTATGCAAATGAATTACGTAATTATCTGCGTTGGATTTTGTAAGTTGAGGATTCGTAAAGATTAATATGCTTTTCCATTCCTTATTTAAATTATACCTTTTATGGTACAAGCGGTTTGGTTTGATTTTGTTTTTTTTTCTTGTTACTGAGTAAACTCGGTTGTTTTATCTGTTATAAAGAATTTGAAGAGTGAAATCCCTTTCATCCAAAAATATCAAACGTTGCATGTCAGTTATAAAATCATCAGTGTGATCTAGAAACTCGCAGATCTGATCGGCCTAACTTTGCATCAATTGTAATTGCTAGAGAATTGCAGACGTTTATATCAGAAGTAGTCGATTAGTTGTTTTTAAATACTTCTTCGTGGAAGTTAAAAACTAACCGAGTGACTTTCTTGAATCCACAAACGATCACTAACGTGAGAAACAAAACTATTTTAAAGTTAGAATACAAAACCAGATGTCAATTAATTTTTATGTTAAACTAATCAAAAGGTGTAACCTTGTTGACCGCTTAACATAGATTTAAGAAAGTTTGATTGAAATTAACATAACACTCAAAAACAAGTAGGTAGGTAATTATATTTTGTACAAAATTTATTAAAATCAGAAAACTACAAAAAAGCAAATTTAGGATATTTTGTCAATATATTACAGAAAATATCAAGAACGCATGATAGTTATTTATGCAACAAGACCGGAAAGTGATTCTTTACTGGGTGAGCTGGCAATTTCCATTGTAAAAGCCCTAGCGAGCCCAGTAAAGTCACTTTCTGGGTTTTGTGTACAATGTTTTTATTTAACGGTTCCTGCTAGTCTCAAAAAACTTTTTAACTTTAATAAAATATAAAATTCAACTGACAGACATCAGACGTTACTTTCAAAGAAGACTGGAATAATCATTTTTATGCGGATACTTTTGTCAAAGAATAGATCATAAGACTTTACAATCCTTAGTCACTTTGCCGGGTAGACCTGTAAATATGTTTTTTCTGGTCAAGTTAAATTTCTAGAAGGTTGCAGGTTACATCATATTGAACATTTTCCTTAATGTCCATTTCATCAATAGCAACAGACACAGTTTATTTGCCCATTTGTTAAACTGTTGTTGTGCTAAATAAGTGATCATTAATGCCAACATGAAATGGGACCTTTTCCAATAGTGAAATTAATTTTTGAAGGTCGCGACATCTTTACAATAGTTTGTAACACTTTGGACTCCTTTAGAGTGCCAATAAACCTTTTTTGAAGTCCACCTCCTACCTTTTTGTCTCGTTTGGCAGTTTGGGAAATAGGAATTGTTCATCCCTTACTTTAATTTTATGAATTTATTCCCATTTTTGTTTGAAACAACTAAGGGACAGACTCCCTTTGAGCTGTCTTGACTATTATATATTTGTCAAACTTATCACCTTTGCATTTACTTACAACTTATGTTTTCGTTTGCATCATTTGATAAAGCACATTAAAACACTTACCAGCTAATCAGTATAAATTGGATGCCTGACAGTGTAAAGGCGAATATCTAAATTTTACTCATCCTTTTAAACATTTCTATGACATCAGGTGGATTAAGACTGGTTCTTCAAAGCGAACATAACTCCAACTTTACATCGTGACGGGTGGCCACCCAAACAAAAAAATAACAACAAACCAATAAAAGATTATGAGGAAAAAGCACATATTTTAATACTGTTTATGCTTTCTGATTAATATAGATATGAGACAAAATTATTTATGATTTTATAACTTACCAGTATATGAAATTGTTAGTCTTTAAGAAGAGAAATAGTCTTTAACACACAAATATCACAAAATACAAACACTCCTTTCGTCAGTTCAAGTTGACAGATAAATGCCACGGAAAAAGCTCGAGATAGAACAGAAATGACAGCAGTAAGTGTACCGTTTCACCTTCCATTTTATCGGACTAGGACAGCTATATTTGACTATTCTTATATTAATAGAGATAGCGAAAATGTTAATATCGGACAAATTTTCTATCCACTTGCACGTCCCGGGTTGTCTCTGAATGCGGTAAATTGGCCTCAACTAAAACAGTTCTTGATCATCCACTGTCAGATTGTCCTGTTTGCTAAAACGTTTCAGCACTCACTGAAACTGTCCACAGTTGATTGGAAAACAAGTCATTAATAAAATTATGTGACCTGTCGGACGCAGTTTCGTATTGTCAAGATATTAATTTGTGTTAAAATAAGTTAGGACACACATTATTTTGTTTTGCCTCCCTAGAAAACAGTACTATAGAATTTAAAAATCCAAATTAATCATTGCCCAGATCACATTGAAAGGCGCAGTTGACCATTTTTTGTAGCTAGCCGGTATTTTATTTGTGTAGCTATGTAAAATTTATACGTGTAAATATTATACATATAGACACAATTCGCAGCAGTTAATTAGTAAATTGTATGTAATTGAGAACCTTAAAATGCTGCCAAAAAATAATGTTTTCTTTTAAAGATAAAAAATATAGAGGTTTATATTTGAAAAAAAATGTCAGGTGATTTTAATTGTGAATTTTTGGGATGTCTTGATTTTTATATATTTGTCAAACTTATCACCTTACATTTACTTACAACTTATGTTTTCGTTTGCATCTTTTGATAGAGCAGATTAAAAACTTACAGCATAATCAGTTAAATTCGATGCCTGACAGTGTCTAAGGCGAATATTAAACTCATCCTGAACATTTCTATGACATCAGGTGGATTAAGACAGGTTTCAAAGCGAACATAGCTCCAACTTTACATCGTGTCGAACATTTATGAAAAAAAGCAACAGCGTAGACAACCACACCAGCTGTTGTAGAACAAAAAAAAAAAAAAAAAAAATAAAAAAATAAAAAAAAAAAAAAAAAAAAAAAAAAACAAAAAAACAAAGGGGGGGGCCACGGAAAAAAAAAAAAAAAAAAAAAGGGGGGGAAGAAAAAGCGGGGGGTGAAAAAAAAACTTTTTTTTTTTTTGGGGGGAAAAAAAAACCAAATTTAAAACTTCAAACCACAATTTTTTATCTCAATTCTCCGATTTTTAAAAGCCGAAATAGTAAAATTAATTTTCATTAAAAAACCGCTCCGCAGCATAAGCGCGACAGCGAGCGCCGCGGTGCATTTACAAACATTACAATGACCAAAACATAAACAATAATTATAAACCGATCTGAACGATTTTACTGCAATCCTGCAAAATCTTAATTTCAGTGGTCGACAGAAGCAAATAATTGTCAAAGGCCAAAGCCATCATAAAATAGTAAAAGCTAATGTTCTGCATTTGTATCATATATTTTAAAAGATGCTAGTCGCACACACTTAAAAATTAATTTTTGCAAAATCAGTTAAATAAATAACAATTAATATCAAAGTAAAATAGTTTAAGACAAAATAATAATAATAATTTCTGGCAACAATCATTGTTTCCACAGCGCCTAATTAACCGCCAAATATATCTATTACGAGACTTAAACTTGTAAAATTGGAGTTTGGTATGCGGTGTAGACCATTCAGATAGACAAGCCGTGTCGGAGCTTTCACCAAATCGGAATCTTTAGAACGGGGCAGTTTTTGTCCTTACTACACGCTCTTAAAAACATGACATCATGTTAATATCGCAAAGGATGACGACACAACCCCCTATAAATATAAAATTTCAGATAAGTTAAGACAATTCTACCACTCGACACCGACAAGAGATCATCGTGGTACTAAATTCATTTTCAAAGTAAAAATTTTTCATTTTTGCATTAATACAGACTTGATGTACCTTCGTGAACGATAAATAACTAATTAAAAACCAGTTGTGAACCTCATTATCACACACCAACTGATCTACAGCCCTTACGACAGTCTTTCGTTGGCTGTTTCACAGGTAATAGATCTCAACGGGCCCCAGAAGTTGTAAGATAGGCACTAAAAAGTTTCTCCACGGACCAAGCTGGTTTATTATTAACACACTTTTTTTAGCTTCACTTGTATGTTTGTTTGTTTGTAACCGACTCTTTGACTCGATTTTGACCCACTTTAAACGGACAGATTTAATTGAAACTTTGTACACCGAGCCGGCAACAATACAATATTTGATAAGTTTATATCATTATCCTGATCAGGATCGCCAGTCCTTTTCGTCCCTGGGATAGCAAGAGGCTTAATGTAAATTCCGTGTGGGCCGAGCGGGGTTACGACGAGACGGACTGCAATCCCTGGTGAAATAATTTTTTTTTTCAGAAATATCTTCGTAATATGTTATAAATCAAAAAACATATAATGTTTAAAAAACTACAAAACACGCTTTCATAGACATCAAATAAAAGTAAAATAAATTGTTTAAAAACTACACGCTTTTTAAACAATCAACTAAAAAGTGAAAAATAATTATTAATATAAACTGAAAACCACAATAATACTAGTTTTTGTTTTGTTTTCAGTTTATATTAATAATTATTTTTCACTTTTTGTTAGTGCTTTAAAAGGTTTTTTTAGTTTTTTTAAACCATATTTATTTTTTGTTATATAAGGCATGAAGACGGCGTCCATCACCTATAAAATATTTTCACAACATTCACCTCAGAAAACCAGAAGCACTTCTTCGACAACTTTTATCATCCTGAAGAGTCTTCTGTCATCAGGTTTTACTGTAAAACTCAACTTGGTTTTTTATTTATTAAACTTAAAAACCATACCAGGACATAGAAAAATTAATTTTTAAATTTTCAATAACTTTGGAAAACAAATTTTAAATTTATTTTCATTTTAATAAAATAACATTGAGCATAAAAATATACACTGCTCAAACGAATTTTTTTCGAATCCGACTTTTTTAATAAAAAAATTTTTTTTGGTTTTACAAATCATTCATTATTAAGAAAAGTCGTGAAGTCTTGCGCAACCTTTTAGGCAGGCTAGTAGTATCCGAGTTGTAGGTCAACTTGCCGTCCAGTGTGTCGAATTGTCGAAAATGTTTTGTGATTGTGAATTTTACGTTCATCTAAAGGACCTCATGTCCAATTTTATTTTTGGTCTTAACGACAATCAAAAAAAAGATTTTACACAAGCTGATCTCGTTAGTAAAAGTCAATTTTGTACGGAACCCTTTGTACAAAATATTTTTGGTCTTCAGCGACTGCAAAAAAAAAAAAATTTCATAATTCTAAAAGGGAAGTAAAAAGACATTTTTGCACAGACCTCCTGTCCAATTTTATTTTTACATAAAAGCTGACTGAAAAAATATTTTTAGTGTTCCAGAAAATCATTTTTAGGCTAGAAAAAAGCCTAATTATCACGGTGGACTAAACTACTGTTATTAAATATGAACACCTTTGATCGAAACAACTACTCGGCGGGCAAATACCCGCCGACCTGCATTGGATTATACCCTCAAATTATGATAGATAGGTAGCCAAAGAGAAAAAAAAAAAACTCAAAGAGAAACGTAATCAAAATCGACCTTGAAAAAAAAATTCCAATCCTACAATCAAATACCAAGGCAATAAAACAAAGAAATTATTTCGTGGCAACAAGTCACGTGTCGCCCAACTAAATAAAAGACCCAGCTAGGGAGAAATAAAAACCCAGGCCTTCAAAAACACAAACAAAGCCTTGTATACAATTTGTGACACAGCGAAACACAGTAGTCTCACCCCCAGTCTTTCAGCAGCTTGTATATCAGCTTAGAACGCAGAATTTACGCAAACTTAGATGAGGATTGTGTAGAATATACCATCTTTCGGAGGAGATGTAAAGCAAACGGTTCTAGTCTATAAAATATTAGCCTAATAAAATATAACTACTCTTTGACAAAGAAGAGGTTTAGCTAAATTTCCAGGTTGTGGATAGCTCGTCTCCAGGCGTCAGTGATTAGCCTTGGTAGCAGATATAGGCCGACGTTAAATAAATGAAAATAGTAAGATGGATTTCTTGTCGAATTTACTCTCAAGTTTCCTATGTTAGCCCTGTCTTTGTAGATCTTGCTCTTTAGTAACCCCCATAAAAAATCAAGTAGGATTAGGTTTGGTGACCTTGTAGGCCACTCTGTAGGTCTTGCCGTACCTACCCATCTATTTGGGAATGTTTGTACCAATTATGGTTAACGTTGGTGGTATAGTGAGGAAGAGCACCATTTTGCTGATGCCAAAGATTGCTATGGATCTTCTTAATTGGGGTATAAAACTACTAAGGCGTGAATAAGTTTCACTCGAAGAAGTAAGGTCCTAAAACTCTATTACTTACAATTCCTTTCCATACATTCACTTTTGGGGATGTTGTATGTGCGCCTGCAGCTCTACCCCCCAATACCGACAATTTACAGTGTCGTGTAGAGAAGAAGTAGCTTCGTAGGAGAAAACAAAATCTGAATCTGGGAATATTTCCCAGGTTTTTATTAACATGATCTTAAGTTGCCTAAAAATGTTTCCTACGTAACCACCTAACGTTTTTACACTATTACGTCTAAAAAGATATGCTTATTATGTCAAAAATTCTCCATTTCATAAAGTCAATATAAAAAAATCTCCAGATAAGAAGTTATGCACTACACGGTTCAGGTTCGGATATATGAATTTAATTATAACGTGGGATATCCATTTTAGAAACTGAAACAAATTATAATTTATTTATAGAAATGTTCCGACAGCACATTATTCTGTAATTGATTATGATTATTATCACAAAAAAGCATATTATTCTTGTAAACGTTAATTATTGTGTCATTATGATTTATGATAAATGGCAAGTGGTTCGTTTATCTTCAGTTTAATTCAAAGCATCACTGACCTTCGGTATTTTTCTGTAAATATTAATTTTAATTGTGGTTTGTTTGCCGCTTTATAATAATAGATGTTTTGCTATATAGCGTGTTGTTAAACACAGAAACCTTGAATAAAAGTCGTCTACAGGTCAAATCTGTATAAAAATAAACAAATCCAGAGTTGAATGGGGCAAAGTTAATGGATGTTTTTACCTGATTTCGCTGCCCGATATATTTGTGTATGATATTACCATTATAACAAACAGAAAATGTATATACGAGAGGCGTTTCGTCGTTTGTATAGAGCAGCAACAAAAATTTTTTAATATGCTTTTGAATACATGTAATTACACCGTTTCAATGGCATCTTTAATCCGTTGCAAAAATCTTTGTCTGGTTTTTCCACAAAATGACCCACAACAGCTGCTATAAGTTCGTCATTGTCGCTGAATTTTGTCCCCTAAGTATTTTTTGTGATTCTTAAACAAAAACTAATTCCGAGAGTTTCGAATTACACTGGTTTGTCCATCAGATGACATCAAAAGTATTCAGATTTCTGTTCCATTCCTGTGTGAGAAAGGACAAGCCTATGTTCAGATGTGCCAACTGGTGTAATGAGAAACCCTCATATTACTCGGTGCTAAATCTGGACTATAAGACGAGTGTTCAATTTATTCGAAGCCACAATCAGAAACAGCGGCTTTTGCAAGTCTTGACTTGTGCACTGGTGCATTGTCGTGGAGCAGCAAAACACCACGCGGCAGTTTTCCGTACCTTTTCACTTTAATAGAATATCTGAGGCGATCCATTAAGCTTGAATAATACTCTCCCGTTACTGTACTACCCTTCTTCAGATAATCAATATGCAAAATTCCCTAACAGTCCCAAAAAATGGATACCGTTATTTTCCCTCCAGAAGGAGTTACCTTACACTTCTTGAGAGGACAGGAGCCCTTGACATGCCACTACATCGACTCTTGTTTCGATTCAGGATCATAATAGTGAAACCACGTTTCATCTCCATTAAGAAGTCGATATATAACATTGGCAGACAAAAAAAATATATATTATTTTTGTATCATATACCTGAATAGCATATCCCTCTGGATTAAAACCTTCTGATTATTACAGAAATGACAAGCAAAAAGTCGTAACATGTAACATTTTCTTGTTACATTAATAAAACATTATGGGCAGGAATTACATCATTGTTAATTTTACTGCTCTATTTATTGCTATATATAAATGATGTATATGAAATCCGGGTGTAAAAGGATCATGGTACACCCCCTTTCCTCCTTTAGTTTTGAAGATAATTGTTTGAAATTTGGGATATCCTATATACATAATATGCGGCACTTTTTGGCACACAAGTGATTTTTTTTCACTTCCGGTTTCGCCGGACACCAGCTTTCGATTTTTAAATGGAACACCCTGTGTATTATTGCATTTTTGATTTCTGCATAATTTTCTGAATCCAACGATACCAAATAAGTTCATTTCAAATGACAGCATTTTTTATAATATAATTTTTAGTTTTCCATTTAAGTGTGCCATGACGGTTCCGATTTATTCTAAATGACCCGTGCAATGCTAGAAAAATCGAAATCCCGTCAAAAATACTAAATTACGTGATTTATGAGCAAATAAAGTTCATCATCTAAAATAGTCTATCCATCATATAATTTATTACCTGGCAATTTATGTTCACACAAAAATGGTCCGTATTAGGACTTGTTGGATCTTTCTTCATTTAATAGAGAGGTATTAAGAATATAAAAACAGTAGTGGGATTAATGTTACAAAAATTGTGTCGGCCAGTGTAATTAAATCTGGTTCGTCGCCACAATGCGCCAAGAATTATTCACACGTCTCTACCCGAACACGCATTTGGAATGGCGAAAATATTCTCAAAACCCATCTCGCACTAACCTTTGTCAATCCAAGGTAGCCACGTAGAATTCTGAAAACCGTGGTTTCTGAATCTCCTAATAAAACTATAACGAGGGGTTTTGCCCTCGCTATTTTAATTAACTTTACTGTAGTTCTTTAATGAAACACCAAGATAAAAAAATACACATATTTATAATTTATCATACAAAAAAAAGGCTCTTTCAGGGCGTGGTAACAAGTAATAAACCCTTCAACAACTTAAAAATAAAACCACCGAAATCATACAGTTCACTTAAAAAGTTTTTTTTTATAAAGGGCGTCACCCGCCTTTCTTTTCCGTTTTTAATATTTATATCAGTCTAAAAAAATTACAACGCACTAATGCCGTTGAAAGGGGGAAAGAACGGTTACTTTTCATAACATTGTCTCACACAGTTCAGGAGCAAAATTAAAACTCTAGCGGGCTTTCTCCACCTCTAGATAGATCGGCAAATCAGCCTGTTGATGCCTCGTAACTTCTTAACCATAACATCACAACCAGACACAATCTATAAGGTAGTGCCCATAAAAGCAACGTACAAAAACACACACCTGTCTCGATGCACCGGTCTTGTCTTATCTCCAAACTAAGGTAACGTAACGTACTTCACAGTTCACACAACAGAAACATAGGTCCACACTCGGCTGTGGCTCGGCAGAGTCCCGAAACCTAACCGTCTTAGTAAAAGCGTTCCCCCTTGTCCTCACACCGCAGGTTCGCGCTAGTGCACTAAAGGTCCAGTGGTCGCCTATATTATCAAAGATTTACAATTTAGTTGTCGGTTCTAGAATTTTTAAGGTTGACCTCCAACCAAATTATGCAATTAGCATTAAATAAAACGAAAGTTAATTATATCTAAAAATGGACCGTTACAAAACTGCTAATTCTTGCATTATCCAGTAACAAACACTTTTTTTTCCAACATTTGAAACGATCACATCAACCGGATGATCTGGACGGAGATCATCTCATCATTCAATGATTTTCGACCACACTTAAACAGTTTCGACCACCGCATATAGTTGCTTTGGAAGGACAATCATTCACATACACAACCAACATTTCTTCAAGAATAATTTTTGTAGTTTTTCCTTGTTTAAGAAATTTTATAACAGTGTGGCATTTGATTTCATTCATTTTGAAAAATTAACCATACGCGACAACACAAACTGACAGTTAATGCAATCAATAATGTTGCAATTGTTCTGTAAATTGACACAAGTTTCCAAGGCATATGTGATAAAAAAAACGATAGAAAATTGTATCAAAATTTGAAGCTTGTATGTCCGAAAATATTAAAACGACCACTCGTAATTTTCATTAAGTTGGTTGGTAGTGTCAGATTTGGTTCTTTACATTAGGGGAGATAAATAAAATAATCTTAGCCTTGAAGGGAAAAAAACAGGCTCGAGTTATTTCTTATACCACCCCCACTTATCTTCAATAGATTTTGTGTTTGTAGCACGAATATGAAGTCATTCCCACTTAATAGGGTACACATATCTCTCCCTCCCCTTCCACACCAGGTTTGCTAGCCTAACTGACTCTTTACAAATCTTCAAATTGAAGGTATTAGTAGGGTTGGGTAAACATACATTTGATAAAATTCTGCACTTTGTACACTTTTCAATAATACCAAAAGACAATTTTCAAAATGTGTGTTAGCCATTTATAAAAATTTTAACGTGGTGATCTGGGAGTCGTTTTCATACAATTTGGCTTATACTTTAAAAATGTGTTTAGAATTTAAGTCATGGTAAACCGTTAGCCGGCATTTTATTTGTACATAGTAAGGTAAGAAATCTATTGAATGCTAGAAGGATGTTGGATTTTCAAAATGGCTGCCAATACCCTTTTCGAAACTATATTTGGCTATTATGCTAACAAAGGTCATGAATATCTTTTGGTGTAAATCTCTTAATAATCTTATATTTCAGCAAAATTTTAAACCTTTTAAGTTGTACTAATCTCATGAGTCTCATCGATGTCTTTTCAGGTACGAGAATAATTACAAATAAATGACATTTCAAACTATTTTGCAATCGGTAAAAAATAAGAAATCGTCAGTTTTCAATGAAATGTAATGTGTAATGTCAACAGTACGCTACAATTATTTTTTTCCGTTTCCCGTTTTTTTATTTTTTATATTTTACATCAATTTTTTTAAAGAAAATCGTAAAATGTACGAAGTTAATACGCCACTGGTGAATGTGAAAATTGGCACGTTTGTAGAAAGCAATTCAACAAATATTTCCTCCACGCAAAAAATTATTCTTTCTATCCATTCACAAAATATTCGGAAAAAAAAAACGATTTTTTTTTTTTGAAACTTCAATACCCTGTATTTCGAAAACGGAGAAGTTTGAAGAGTTTATTGAAAATATTTTGCTTAAAATGACCCGTATACGCTGATGAAGTCCTGCTCATTAAAACGGAAACACCCTGTATATGAATGAGCGATCAAAATAGAATAAGACCCGTATGCTCTTTTAGTTTTATATTAATACTACATATTGTTTTTATAAGTGATTAATAATAATAATAAACTTATTACAAAAATTGGAATATTTCTTCGGGCAGGCTTAAAACAGCTTGCATACTAATTTAAAAATCATGCAGCTGCTTTTGCAATATAATCTGTTATTCGTGCACAACATCCTCTACCGTTCCTGTTTTATATTTATTTTAAAAAAAAAAGTTGACCACTATGTGGGTCGTGCATAGGATTTAGAATACATAAAAATATAAGCAGCTGTTTCACATTTTACATCTTGCGTTCGGGTTATTTTGTTTTCAGAATTGTTTGACGGAGAAAATAATAAATCAGTTTCCATAGCTCCAAATTTCTCGTGAATATGAAAATTGACAATGAAAAATATAATTATTAAAGAATTCGCTACCTACATGTATTTCTAATTTGAAAAATCAAATCTCATTAAAGTTCATTTAAATTCACGTTCAAGTGTCTAAAGAACTAGGAATTTTAAGACCTCAACCTAGTCGGAGGTAGGGATGGTCGTGTGAGTAATTTTTGACTCACGCACTAAATATAAAATTTTCGGTCACGCACCAACCGTAATGAAGAATTCTCTTAAGTTTGCTCCACATAAATAAATTAAATAAAAGTCTACTCAAGAAATTTGGTTGCGTCGCAATTGCAACTTCGTAACACAATAAATTTTAACGGAAAAAATACATTGCTTATGCGAGAGTATGCGCGATTGCAGTATGTAACGCGATGAAAATCACATCACGCATGCTCACGCACGAAATATTATTAAACAAGCACACTTACGAAAATTTTCGTGCTTTATGGTTTTCATGTTACACGCTCATGTCGTGTCACGACATAACACGATGAAAATCACGTCACACGCCCATCTCTAGTCGGAAGGATGCGTTTAAAAGCGCATTTAATAAAGTGTACATCAAAATTGCAACATTTCTTCTTATATGTCATAAATATAAGAAAAAGAAAAACAAATTGAGCAAAGTTATTAATTTTATATTTATTTTGTATCAGTCGGAAAATAGAAATCGGTTTGAAGAATTTACGTATGTTAATCTAAATGGGTCTTTAAGACAATGTAAGCCAGTGGCAAAGAGCCAAAGTATGTCAAAATAAACTTTTGAAATTATCGAAAATATTTACATAATTTAATGCATATTTTAGGATAGATTAAATTACGATTTACATTGATGCCGATAAAAATGTTGACACAATTGTGTTGTTATTCTTTGATATTAACGATTTTCTTAAGGTAAACAGCAGATAACTTCAGTTAAAATTTGATAGATATATGTATAGTCCTACATGGGATATAAGAAACAGAAAGAACCAAGCGATACATAGTTTAAATTGCTTTTTTAACACGCTTTATTAGCTTCACTTGTATGTTTGTTTGTTTGTTTGTTTGTTTGTAACCGACTCTTTGGACTCGATTTTGACCCACTTTAAACGGACAGATTTAATTGAAACTTTGTACACTTACGAAGAACCGGTAACAATACAATAATTTGATAAGTTTATATCATTATCCTGATCAGGATCGCCAGTCCTTTTCCTCACGTATCCTCTGCGTGATAGCAAGAGGCTTAATATTGTAAATATATTCCGTGTTCTCAGTTCGGTCGTTGGCCGAGCGGGCAAGTCTTAGTCGACGCGAAACGACGGACTCCTCGGGCGTGAGTTCAAATCCCATGGCTGAAATAAAAAAATATTTTTTTTTTCAGAAATATCTGTTGGATCGTAATATGTTATAATATCAGCATCAATAAACAATATAAATATAAAACAAAAAAGGTTTAGTGCCATATTCCCCAAAAAGCATTATACGAGTGTCCGTAGCTCATAATTGTTTCTTTTTGGGAATATGGCACTAAACCTTTTTTTATTTGAACCCCAATAATCTATTTGTTTTATTTGTTGTGCCAGGTGGAAATGAGCAGTACACATAGAGCTCTGTGTGTTGACTGTGCTATCGAGGCCCCAAATGTGGCACATGGGAACATGAAGACACTAATTGAGTACTGTGTACTGTACTTTCCAGCCTTATTTTAGTTCTTGTTCCTGATCTATCCCATCGTAGATCCAATTCCTTAGCTACGCTACGCTGATGAGGGGCAATAACTCCGAAACACGTGTCCGTAGCTGCATAATTGTTTCTTTTTGGGGAATATGGCACTAAACCTTTTTTGTTTTATTTTTGAACCCCAATAAATCTATCTTGTAATATAAATATAGTTTAAAAAAAACTACAAAACACGCTTTCATAGCACATCAAACTAAAAAGTGAAAAATAAATATAGTTTAAAAAAAACTAAAAAACACGCTTTTAAAGTATCATCAAACTAAAAAAGTGAAAAATAATTATTAATATAAACTGAAAACAATAATGAACGAAAAATACTAGTATTATTGTGAAAAAAGCGTGGGGCGCTTTGTGCCATATTTTTCGTATATCGAGCAACCACGCTTTTTTCACAATAATACTAGTATTTTTCGTTCATTATTGTTTTCAGTTTATATTAATAATTATTTTTCACTTTTTTAGTTTGATGTTCTTTAAAAGCGTGTTTTTTAGTTTTTTTAAACTATATTTATAACATTTAGGGACAACTGATATGCGACAATGTAACAAAACAGATTTATTTTTTATTTTCTTTGTCGATAGCGGCATACTAACAGGAGGAGTCCGAAACACCTTTGTTATCATTGTCGCAAGACAATTGTCCTTCGATGTCAACAAGCAATTTAATTTAATAGGCACCTTACAATATGGAACCTTATCTCCGGTTCCAGAATCCCGGGATGGGAAACCCTAATTGAAATTCTTACTAAATTTTTTATTAGTTTTTAGTTTTTACTTTGAAGATTTTTTTTTTGAAAATTGTTCATTTTATAGCTGGCGGAGACTTAAAATTAAAAATATATATTATGCCAAATTTATTTTACTTGCATACAGGACGAGATATTGGATTGTTAGGGTCGATATTCTTGAAGGCTTTAACCACAAGAATAAGATTGTTACTTTTCTGTGCTTTAACATTGCATACGTATAATCTTCATCCTAGACAGTCGAGAACATTAATTTATTTAACATTAATAGTTTGTTTATAATGTATTGTTTCGCAAATATTGTCCTACAAATATCCCGCATATTAGGAATTCCAAGATTTTTCATAAATATGTTAATAAGTCGATGTCATTCAAGTAAAATGAGGGATTTATCAGTCTGTGAAAATAGAACAAAAGAGATTACATAATTTTATGGAAATACGTATATGACTGATACAAAAAATACCCTGAATATTTAACAGCCGATCGTACCCTTGGAAATTTTTGCTAAATTGCTAGCCTCTCCAAGGCGTTATCGATTATGAAATTTCTATACAACTTCAGCTAGTATGGTTTCTGTGACTGATTCCATTTTCCAATCATATTTTTTATCTATTACGCCGGCTTCACAAACTGAGGCCAACGGTTCGGCCAATATGTGTACTGTTGGCACCCAATGTTTCTACTAGCTACAATAGGCGTGCGTTTAGCGAATACAACTGCCGAGAACTAGAGCTCAACCCGTTTCGTTATTATTACTGTTATCAGTTCTAATTTTGCTGAACGGTCTGGAAGCAACTGGATATTAGGTCCCTGTGTTGACTAGAAACAGCGTAAAATTTGTCGCTGACAACGTTGAGCAGCAGATTCTAGTGATGGGAATAATCGAGATATTAGTAATACTGAGTATTTCGTAATCGAATTAATAATTCCAGATATTCGGTCGAATTAGCTATCGATGACGTCAGAATGGAAATTCTTATATTCACGACCGCAGAATGAAATAAATCGGAATAAAATAGAATAGTGAATAGTTAATAGTTTATTAGCATTTTAAAAAAGTACCGTCGGCGGCGTAAGTTTTTTTTAGAGTAACTGAATTATTATTTCATTTATAATTTTTATAAACATGAACACTCCCCGGCAGCTCTCTGTGGAGAAGTGGTCTGTCATATTATCATCTTTCACTGTCTTGCTCTCACCAATTATATTATTTATAAAAATTGTAAATGATAAAATCATTGATGTAGTTACATTTTCAGAAGTTTATGCAGCCGATTTTACTTTCTCAGAATACATCGACCACCACCCTGCCTCTATTGCACTGCATCGAAATACGAAATCATCGAATGTCTCATGTTGTCATATCCCGCCTTCGTCTGCGCATTTACCTACTCCTAGTAGTACTACGTTCAGTATTCAATACGTTTACTATTTTAATTCGATTAATTCTAAAAGTTTTTCAGTACGAGCAATTCTCTCGTATTACATCTCCTTTTGATACTAGTATTTATTTATTTGACATCTCTCTTCACCCTATTCTCCAGCTGACCGCCGAGCACTATTATTTTAATACTACTAAATTATCTAGAGATATTTTTAAAATAATCGAAATAACTCGATTAATATTATAATCTAATTATTCGAATTATTTAATTCGATTCTCCTCATCACTAGCAGATTCCAATTAGCGCATAGTCAACCGTCTCGTTCAGTGAACTGCTGTCGGTGAGTCTCTCAACTGTTGTATTCGTCAAACAGACACAGAATAACCAACAATCAGAAGAGAATGTTCCAATTGGCGGGAAGGTTTGTGCGCATCGAAATCGCCATGTTTTTGGGAATAGAATGCGGCATTGCCAGACGTACAATAATTACCGATTTGTGCATTAATTTATTGTCACTCACTAAAGCGTAGAAAATCCAATTTTGGACATTTTTAAAGAACTCTTGTATACATAGGTATATCTGATGTATTAATATCAGTTTTTGCGAAAACTTTAATTCTTATAAATTTGCCAGTAGGTACAGTAATTTCAAAGCACATATTTGGCAACGTTGTTTAGAACCCTTAAATATCACAGAACATACAATTTGTACGCCTTAAATATCAAGTTGTGTGAAAATGAAAACATTTGTTTTATTTTTCTAGCAAATAGCTTAAAAAATAATTAAATATTACTTAAGGGGCCTAGTCGAGAAAAAGCTTCTGATAGCTGTGTCATTCTCTAGAAAGTTTTTATACATGCGCCGCTGAATAATTTTACTCTTGACTATACCTTCACTGGACGTTTTATTCACCGACTTCATTGAGGTGCGATTCCCCATAGAGGTAACACTTCCTTGCTCCATTTGTAGTGACAAAGATACTTATTTGGAAAATTAATTTTGACCAAATAGTACGGAATAAAAGTTTGAAACTTCCTGAGCATGAAGATTCATTCTAGAAGACATGTATGAATTTTACCTCGAATTTTATCGATTGATATCATAATTCAGGAGCTAATCACGTTCAAATTTCGCTTATATTTACAGTATAAATTTTCCCTACATAAAGTGAAAATTAATTAAAATAGATATACATGTACCCTCTAGTACACTTTCAACTACTGTTCCTCCAAATTTGGTGTAATTGATAAAGTTTTTGGGTTATTAAGTTGGAAATAATTTTTTGAGTTAATGTCATTAACGGCATAGAGAAACAGGATCAGATTTAAACAAAATTTTTAGTTTTAAGTATAAACAATTTGAGAAACTTTATCTGCTGTTACATTATTACGTAATACTTGTATAGAAATGAAAAGATACGTAAAAAAACTTTAAATGAATTTGCCTTTCTAATCCATACATCTATATTTGAATGTTGAAAACATTTATACAAGAAAAAAATTTTGATTTGTAAAACTGGCAGAATTTAAAATTATATGTACATATAAACTTTATAATTTATAATATTATTTATAACAAAAAGTTATATGTGACATATTATGTATATTCACTACTCTAGAGAATATAAAATACATTTCACGCTCATTTCTTTTACCATACTACAGTATTTTCTTTATGTTTTAAGAGCCTGCTAATATTCTTATTCTATGGTACATAATTTTTTTAGTGAGGCATCAGTTTTTCTTATAAATCTCTATTTCTAGTTTTAATTATTGTAGGTTTCGTATAAGGTGACAAAAATAACACATTTACTTTGATACAGTTGAAAATTTGAAAAATAATTTCATAAAATCGCATGCTTGCAAATACCTCTCAACATATCTGACCACATTAGAAAATAATACGCTCCTGACTTCTATTCCAAGAAGGTGGCCGATTTTGGAGATAAATGATTCAATGCGACGCGGCATGAGATTCTCTTCTGATTATTGGTAATTCTGTGACAATGATCATTGATCAGCATGATATTGGACCCAATACTGGCCTAACATTGGAATCAGTGTGTGGAGCCGGTTTTAAATAAGAATTGTTTCGTCCATGCAGTGGATAGTGAGGGGTTTATGATAATAATCAGTCTTTTAGTCCGTTAGCTTATAAAGCCCGCATTCCAGCTAACTAGACCAGTGTTTATAAAGTATAGTTAGCCAACCTTATGGGAATTTCGATTTAACACATTTTAGTAGTTCTGGACCAAGATCTGCAGAGGACGAAGACTCAATGCGTGCAAAAAAAATGCGACTTGAAACGGTTGATAGCTTGGCTAAACCGTTGTTTCCCGCCTGTTAGTACTGAAGGATCATTGATGGATGGATAATGTGTGCCCATTCATTAATTTTATGCTATTTTACTATTTAGTACTGCGCAAGCGCTTAGGGAGAATCATGTAACCCATTCCACAGTCTGTGCCCATGCATTTACAGATGAGGAAAGGAGAGGATTGAGGGAGCGATGTTAGGTTAGAAATAGCAAAATATATTTTAATTTTCAGAATTCTGAGGATTTGATTTTGCGTTTTCGGAACTCGAAACTGCTCGGGTCGAGACTCGGGGAGCTGTTTATTACCATTCGTCAAGTGATTTGATTTATTCCGCGTTTGCCTATTTGATTTGAATTTTAATTTAATTTAAACGTCTGTTGTTTGAGGTTATTTTTCAATTATGGTCATTACTTTTTACAAAACACAAATTTAATTCCCTGTACTCTTGACAAAGGCCTATAAAGCTGAAACAAGTGTAGTTTTCAATAAAAAATTTTGAAACATTAATCCACGTGTATTCACTAATCATGTCATTCGTCATAGAGATGTTACCTTGCAAAATTAATGCTGATCAATCCTGTTTAAATGCTTTTTATTGATTATTTGCATTGGTAGTAGACGTGGTAATCAACACTCACTAATCGGAATAACATGGTTTAATAAAAATGTTTGTTGCAAAATGAGGAAACGCACCCTAGTAGATGAGTTAAAAAAAAACTGATAGTTTCCAAAAAAGAAATTATTTATTTGTGATACGAATTTCCGTGTTTTGTTCACTGCCAATGTTTGATTAAACTTTCATTTTGTTTTGTCTGACTCTTCAATGAAACAATAAAAAACAATTCAATTAATACGATTTATTAATCTGCTGTATCGGTAATAAGAAATTCTATTTAATAATCAATATTGCTTTTGATTTGAAGGTTAAACGAGTCCACGAACTTGATTAAATAAGAATGTCATTAAACTTTAAACACGAAAACTTATATTATTATTTCAACCTTTAAAACAAAATGCAACTTCCTTATAATAAAGGTGAAATGCCAGTCCGGCATCGTGGTTGGCAGACTTGACTATTTCATGGCCGACTCGTTACTTAACGCATCGTTGAAAATAATTTTGGAGGTTACTTTTACGTTCTAATGTTGTTATTTTACTTGGTAATTAGTAATTATTTTATTAAACCAGTTTAATGTGACATTGCTGGCTCTTCTATTCACTTTTAAAACATGGGGTCATCAAAATTTAAAAAGGATGAACATGAATTGTTTACTTCTCTTAAAAATGTGTAGGAAACGTTGACCAGTGACCACTGACAAGCTCAACAAACAAACAACCTGGAAACATAACATAACTTGTTGAACGTTGGCATGGGATTTTCTTCTTAAAACTTTGTTTACCTCTTCATTTCTATATATAGGTAGATTGCTTGACAAAAATTTAAATGGAATGTTCATAATATAATCTTTAAAAAATTTTATCCATTAAAAAGTTCTGATTGAAGAATCACAAGGGGTAGTTCATATCATCCCCTTAAGAGAAGACGGCATGGAGGAAATATCCTTACAGAAAAGTACCATGAGTAGAAACTGCACTATACGTTTTATATGATTCATTGCCCTGTACAATTCCCCGTATCTAGCCCAAAGCATGTCTTTCCAGATGTCTGTTAACGCCTCAAGGTGTTGTGGTTTGTTTATACAAATTATTTTCGTAAAAAAATCTGGGACTGTTAAATCTGGTATAAACACTGGCCAATTTAGCCACCATAGCGATACATTAGTCGGACTGGGGCCTAGAGTTTTTTGTTTTTCTTGCTCATCGTGTTGACTCACATTTTCTTATCCAATTTATCTCAAAATGTATTCAAAACGGTTACAGCATCATTCTCTATTAAGATTTTATGCAAACTTTATCTGATAACTGTTTGGTTAGAAATATTTCACCAAGAATATGATTGCAGGGGAAAATGTGCTTTGTTATTCATATTTACAGTAAATTTAGATATTGTTGATGTAGTACAATTACAACAAAATAGTTTTCAAAAATTACCCTGAAAAAATGCATGATCTTTTTGGAAAACTTTATCCAGATCCTGCTTGAATGTTATGGACGTCACGGGTCTTTATGGCATTTCCTTATTCCGATAAGCTTATTCTTTCTATCTGCTCAAAACTACATAAATCATGTGGTGGTAGAAGATTTACGTATACATCTTGTGTGCAAAATGTCTTTTTGCACTTGTGGGTTATTATAACTCATAAACTTCCCACTCGTGCAAAAACATGACATAGTATTTAAATAATGTGATTGTGAGAAAATAAATTTCTTTCTGACGGGAAATTTGTAATGTAACCATGTTTGATTCAAATTTGATATAATCAAGCTACTTGATTCTTATCTGCCAATTATTTTGTTCTAGGGCTCAGCTTAGACCAAAACTTATCCATGGGGCCAATAGGGCCACAGAGTCCGCTAGAAATGAAACCTGATGCCTCCACGTTGGGTCAGTTCAGTCCGCAAGGTCCGAACAGTCCTGGATCGTTTACTCTGGGTCACGCTAATTTACTGAGTCCTTCATCTGGAGGACAAAAAGGTGCCTCCCCGTATCCTCCCAACCATCCGTTGAGTGGTTCAAAACATCTATGTTCGATATGTGGGGACAGAGCTAGCGGGAAACATTATGGTGTTTATAGGTAAGACATTTTTATCCTTATGTATATATGTATACGTTGTAAAATTGTACACGGTGTCCCACGAAATACTGACACTATTTCTCAAACGCTGCTCTTTTCCATAAAAAAATAATTACCCAAGAAAAATGTAGGTGTAGAATTATCTCTACGCAAATTGTATATTAACCAACATATTAGTGATGTCAGTTGGAGAAAAGCTCTTTTCTCTATATTTTTTTATTATCTGAAATATTTGAGTTTCGTCAGCCATATTGAAAAATGGTGCCCAAAATAAGTTTTAGCAAATATCCCGCCAATCTGCAGATGATGCCAACTTGGTTGTCAAAACGCGCGTCGAGTACAGTATTTGGTGTTTTGGTGTCAGGAAAAGTTATACAGCATCAAATTTTCTATAAAAAATGTTTAGTTCCATTTTGTCGGCAAAAAGATGAAATAGAAAATTAATATTAGAGTAGAGAGTTACGTAAGCATCTGGATTACGTGATGATAATGCTTCTATTTCTTTATTGTTTTAAACAGTATGGTGGAAGGTACTATCTTAAAGTCACCACCTTCCTGCTCTCTTTTCTGGCACGCCCAGTGGAACTTCTAGTGACAAGTACTGCCAGAAAGAAACTCGTCTCGGAAGATGGTGACTTTAAGCTGACGAGTATGGTACCGGGGCCTCCGAGTGTCTCTACCGCACAGTGACTATTGAAGCCCAATAGAGAACGAATGAGACGGATAGTCGGCCTGATAACAGGACACTGTCATCTAATTAAGCACCTTCGTACCATGAGGGTGAAAGAGGATCCTATTTGTCGGATGTTCAGATTGGAGGAAGAAACCTCCACTCGTATTTTATGTAATTGTGCCCCATTGGAGGCGTTAAGAAATAGACATCTCGGAAGGCAATTTATAGAGCCGAATGAGTTATGGGATCTACTCTGGAATAGACTGCTCTCTTTTGTAGAGAAAGCTGGTCTCTTTTAAGGAAGTCGCGCAACTACAATGGGCCTATAGGCTTGAGTGCTGTGAATTCTAGGATCTGCACGTGTACTTATAAAGGATCGTTATTCCTCACAAAAAAATTGTACCTGGCTCATGGATCTTTTCTGTCCATTAGTCAAACTGGAGGGGGACATAATTCCTTCGTCTTGAAAAAAGTTAGAACAGAACGACATTTTTTTTTGCAGCATGTAATTATAGTCGTACTTATTTTCACACTAGGTAAAGTAAATGGCGCGTTTTTTAACGTGATATCCCTATTAGGCCTAATCTACAGATTATCGTCTAGGTCAATCCAATTTCAGTCTTTTCACTGTTTTGCTGTTGGTTCGTCCAGAAATTCAAGCAAAGTGTTCTCTACTAATATCTGGGTTTGTATCGGTATCTCCGTCGTTATCTTATGTCCACGCTGAATTTGATGGTGAAAAACGATTACTATGTAGCCAAGCAACATCTTCGGTGGGGGGTATTGACTCTTTTTACTTTCTTATTTTTTTTTAAACAAATTACATATCGTAGAAACCAAACTGAGCATCTCTACCAAAAATCAGTTGTGTTCGATTTTTTTCCACTAATTCAGAGGAAAATATCTATGGGCAGCGATAAATCGCTGAATAAACTATTTGTTTGACGTAGTATATATGGTATCCGTACCAACCTGCGCAATCTGTTATACCTAGAACCTTGATGACAAAATCGGAAAACAAAAGAGAATATGAACACATCAGGGAAGGGTTGCCTGGGCTGTGGCACTATTAACCAACATGAACCAACAAACACTCATCAGATACACAATACTGGAATGCGATCCCACTGTGAGGTTTTTTGGAAAAAAGAATATTATGGTTCTTCAAATTTGAAGAAATTATTGCATCCGTGGTTTAAAGGAACATCTCTATTCTCACACTACACTAATAAGAAAAAAAGAAAGAGATTACACGGTAAAATACCCATAAAGATATACTCCCCTGAATACTGCATCTATTTAAAAACAGGTCTTTCGGTGTTTAGTTATCGCAGTCGGCAGTCGAATAAGAAAATATGATAAATAATATTTTTCAAATTAATAATCGCCATGTCAACAACAACAGATCCCACGAAATTTTATTCCGTATCAAATATGTTTTCATCATAAATTAGTGAAGATTAAAAATATGTTATGGTGAATATATTTAACAAAAAAAATCAGATCAATGCCTGGCGAAGTTTTCCTGCGTAAATAATTTTGCTGCACGGCACATACACTCTACTATAAAAAGAAGCGTAGTATATGTTACGTATCAGGTAGTAACAGTGACCACAACGTATTAACTATGGATTATGCTAATGGCAATCAGGATTGATCCGCACAAGGTCACTACTGGTCACTTGAAAACACGTGCAAATTGTTGGAATTAGAATTACTTGTAATTATCGTTAGCAGAACACATTCGTCACGTTTACGCATTTTTTGAACGATAATAGATTTGTTTTGCAATTGAAGTACACAGATTTACATTGTGTTTATGGTTAAGAAAAATAAACGTGACACTTAGATATGTTATGTCATTCTGCGATAATTAAATATACTACGAGCCACATTAAATATTTTAATTAACACCTTTAATTTATAAAGTCGAGTACAGTAACATTCTTGTTATAAATAACAATTTAGTACCTTCGGTTTTTTTTTTTGAGAACGTTGCCAACTGTAAAAAAAGTGATCCTGACTGGCCTATTACAATAAACTGAATGCAAACTAGTTGCACTAATTGACTTCGGGCGGAAACTCTGACCAATTATTGTCGTGTATGAAAAGCATTGCGTTCACGTGTGCATTATCAAGTTCTTTTACGAAAATTCCGCCAAAGCAATAAAAAATGAGTCGGTATTCCTTTTTAGCGATTTATGACATATTTTGAATCTTACTTTACACTGTTCGCACTGTATTTTTCATTTTATATGTCGAAGACTGGCCGATATTCGGTACGAAGGAATTTGTTTCTATTGTTTGACGGTTGACCGACTTTTTTGAACATGGCAGACATGTCACCAGTAAAAGTATTGTATTATTTAATGAGGATCGGGACCTGTAAACTGAGTTATACTATCTCGTTTTTTTCAAGATTTTTGTGTCTAAACACTAATAATCTTTTTTTTTGTTGTCAAAATTATGCGGTTTACGCAAAGAAGTTGATAATTTTCAAATTCGTAGTGCGAGTTCATTTCAAATTTAGCATCACCAATCGGAATCAGGCGATGTATGGTACAGGTAGAAAGTCACCTTACGAAACATTTCGAGGCATTCTCATAGCAATATTTTTTTTCCGTTTGTTTACCAGTGCAAATGGCATTTTATCTCACGCTGATTTACTGAAGTTGTAATCATCCATAGGCTATTTATGAGTTATGACAAATTTGCTGAGAAAGTATTTAGTTGTGTAGGTTTAATTGAATATTTGGCGTAAATGTGTACATTATAAACTCAAATACACTTAAATAAAAAATAATGATAAAAAAATCTTAAAATAAACACTGTGTTTTAATTAAAATGATGGTCACCATGAGGTACACGTTAAAAGGAGTTGATATTCGTCGAAATATTTTACAGTTTATCCTGGAGTACACTCGCCTACTGTGAGTATCTGGTTAAATGTTCTAGATATTCAGGTACGAATCATTTCTGGAAAAAATCAAGTAGGTAGTTCTGAAGTAATTGTTATCGTTATGAGATACGAAAACAAAATCAACAAAATACAATATGTTAAAAGTCAAATGCAATAGGGAACTTGCACATTTTTTTTACTTCATAAAAATGTTCTACAATACTAAAAAATAAGATATGCAAAATATGACGCCTTAATTCCCAATAATAAATTTGTTATAAATTATTAAAGTTTCGCGCGCAAGCAAACAGCGAACCGTTTCAAACAGGTTCAAAAGCGCGGGAGTAGTCATGACATCACACCATACAATTTACAAACGACGACGGAGATCCCAGCACTCGACAGCTTGATTTCAGATAAATTTTAAGTGTATACTTAAAATGGAAACAAAAACTCCTTATTTTAAATATTGCATTGTATCGTTGTGTAAGAATACTACAATGAAAGTGCCAGATAAAGTATTTATAATATTGCCAGAAGATAAGATTCGTCGATCAAAATGGCAAAAAGCGTGTAGAAGAGATGAAAGACATTTCACAGAGCAGTAGGTCTCTACATGTGTATGATCATTTTAATGTAAGTACATTATTAAATACTATATGTCTATCTACTAGTTTTTCGCAGGCGGGCAATAAAATATTCCGAATTATTGAATTTTAGTTAGGGTAGGATTAAAGAAAGAATGTGTATAAAATGTTAGAAAATAAGATTAGTAGATAGAATATAATTTAGTGATACTAAGTAAAGGTAATTTCCTGGTGCGAAAGTAAACAGCCATTTATTATTATACTCTTCGCAAATATGATTACGAAGAGTATATTGCATTTGATCGGGACATTTCTAAAATCGTTAATATCGCTCGCAGAGAAAAAATCATTTCGTTCGTCATCGAATTCTGAACAACTTTGAAAATGTCCGTCTGTTCATCTGTCCGTCCGTCACGTTTCTTGTAAGCACGATAACTAAAGAAAGAAAAGTCCGATCGAATTGAAATTTGGGCTATAAGTTAGTGTTAGCTAGAGGAAGAAATCCATTGTTTTTTGAAAAAAATCAAATAGTAAATAAAAAAGTTATAGGACATTTTATTTAAAAATATGAATCTACAGAGGGTTGCAATTTTCAATGTTCTACTAAAATTGAAGTAATTTTCTATAGACACCAAAATGCTGTAAAATATAGTACTACAAATTTCGCCTACGCAGTCGGCATCATCGGGAGATGAAAAAAAGTTGAAAATTAAATATGTGATCAATATATTAGGTATTGTAAGAATGAATCTTAGTTTATACTATAAAATATACTGCCACGCGTTTCGCCAATACAGTCGGCACCATCGGGAGAGAAAATTAAATATGTAGTCAATACATTAGGTATTGTAAGAATGAAGTTTATAAAACAAACACAAGATTCTTTTCAAAAAACTGCGAAGAGTATCCTACAGAATGTGCAACAATTATATAAAAGTTCAATAACACTACTGTCTGCGAAGAGTAAAATATTTACCTCTAGTATATATAGTATATTGCAAATACCTTTCCCTTGCCCTTTAATTTATTCTATTCAAATCTTACATTTATCTATTATGTGAATGATAACACGACACAATCACTTATTTCCCTTGCCCCAAAACATAGTACGAAAATACCTACGATAGGTAATTATACATTTGCGCAACATTTCCTTTGCAGCAAATGTCTTCTGTAGAGACACTTTACACGTGTATACAAAAAAAAAACACGAAAAATATAGAAGTGGCTGTTGTAAAGAATTACCCTAAATTCTTTCAAACATAAGACTAAGTCTGCTAAAAATGCTTAGTTGCGACTAAGCATTTTGTAATTATTTCATTTTATTACGTGATCAAGTCATAACTATTTTATGTTTATAAATTATTACTAAAAGCTAAAAAAAATACATACTTCTCTGCCTTGACCCCGCGGACCTCTCCAAGGGAAAAACTTTCACTATTTTGTATAAAAGATGCCACCATAAACATATCCACTTTAGGTAAATTATCAGATTGGCCCTTTGAAAAACCTTGTTCAGTCATTTTAAAATATCTGTACAACTACAATAAGCGGTACTATAAAACACAATTATATATTTATATCAGAACAGTCACTAACAAATCAACCACAGTCTAATAACACCATATTGTACATATGTTTATATAGAATGTCATACTTTGTTAATTTGTTTGTATTATTATTTTTAAGTATTTTATGAATGAATTGATTTTTTAGTTTTCTTTTTTTCTGTATATAATATATGTATATATTAATATAAATCGTACTCTGTACCCCATACAAGTTGTAAATAATCTACTTAATTGTGAATAAAGATTTTAAATTGGAATTGGTAAACATCTGATTGTGTTGCTTCCCGGCGCGACGGCTACCGAATATTGTATGGTGTGACGTCACAGTCAATAGTAGCTCCTTTCGGGCTACCTCAATTTTATCGCTGTTTAGATCCTTCATACTGATCGCGTGGAACTAGAAATCTTATTTTTTTGTGAAGTACACGTTTTATTACAACGTTACGCTATGTTTTTTTAGTATTATTTTTATTTTTAAAATTATAGGCAAGTTCCCTATTTAACTTGATTTCTTGATGTATGTTAGTGCCATATTTTCATCAATTTCTGAAATGTGTTCAATATAATGAGGGTTAACGCGCTTGAATTCACCACGATAGGTGCTAGTGTACAAAAAGGTCAATGTCACTGAACGTTAATGTTTACTATGGCTTTTTAACGCTAGTTTTTAGTAATTTTTATAAAAATTAGCTGAAAAACATTTAACACAATGATGGCAGAAGGGGAAAGTAATAATTTACTTGCTCAGTAGGGAAATTATTGTACTTATCAGAAGTGTCTTATATTATTAAAGTTAGGTTATATCAAGAACGAATATGATGAAAACAACGAATGCATATGATTATTACTCACGATTTTCTGTAGTAGACTCCTTTGGTAATGCATAATCGTCAGGATTAAAATGTTTCTTACAAACACACGAATGTTTTGAAGGAGTAAAGTTATCTCTATCAACCACTGTTTAAGGCGAGTTTTGTCCCTCGGAAGCATATGTCCTCCTTTTGTTTCCGAACAAATCGGAAGTGCACAACACTGAGGCACAATTAACAAGGTTTTTTATTTCACAATTATAGACCCTAACTGTGATATATATTTGGAATCAGCTGTTGAAGCAGAATCCAAAAAATTGAGAAATATACAAGGCGTTCCATTTAAAAAAAATCGATAACGTCATAATGGAAACCGTGAAGATGTCATTACCAAAAAAAAAAAAATAAAGGATAAGGTGCGCAAGTGAATTTAAAATTCAACGTGTCCAAGAATTATTTCTAAGTATTTTTGGTTTAAGAAATAAAGAATTTATTCCATATTTTACGATTTTTAGGAATAACTATTATTATATCCGTGTCAAGTACAAAAATGTTAGGAACTACTTCCAGTAGGTAGGATTTCTCGACTCGCCTTTTACAGATGGGTGTTGACCATCCAGAGTTTTTAAATTTTCTGCCGATGACGGATGAATCTTGTTTTACGCGAAATGGCATCACAAATTTTCACAACATGCATCGTTGGGCGTTGGGCATTTCCAGAAACAATTTTTTATAACTGCTATTGTGGGAAACTATCTGATGGGTAGGTCCGCTCCGAATATATCGCTCATAATTTACTGATATTACAAAAATTAAAATTAACGAAATGTAAGACAGATGTAAAATATTGTTGAATTGAAAATATTGTATTAACCAGGACAGGACCTCATACTCGTAGCATCGTTCATAAGGCAAAGGCAAACGTACGGAGTACATCGTATAATTTGTAATTTTTTTTCATGATTCAAGTTTGAAAACAGCACAGGATTCACGGAACGTGGGCAGGCCAACATTCATTTGTCGTAATGAGCGACTGTTTATAACAATACCAAGGCCGCTGTGATGCAATACTCGTGCACGAGGCCATGGTCACGGTGTACTTCTTTTTGTCATTGTCAGGGCAATAGTTAAAAAAAAAAATCATCTATTACATCTTTCCCACTCACTGATGTTATTCATTTACCATTACATTTTACATTGAGCTCTAGCAGCGCATGTGGCTATCACTAGATCATCAGATTTGCTGATTTTCTTTATTTAGCACACAAGTTTATTAATACTTGGTTTGTTACGAATGAAGAACATAATATTTTTAATCGAACGATAATAAAAACTGATCCGTATTGATTGGTTAATGCTGCTAAAACTACAAATTAGTGGAGAAAATAATTTAATAAAAATTTTAAAAGGTTTTTTTATATGGAAGTGTTTGTAGCAATACACTTCTTCAATGAAATAACTGTGAGAAATACAAACCGAGACGACTACAACTATCTAATTTTATTAGAAATATAAAATTGTGTAAGAAATATACCGTGTGTCCCAAATTCGATGCTCAACATTGGGATCTCGGAAATTATAAGAGCTACAAGATCAGTTAAATGGGATAAGTTTTAGCCAATTTTTTGTAGATTCCAAATCCGTTAAGAAATCACGGCTAACTGAGACCGTTTTTGAGATTTTCCAAAAAAAAATGAACATTTTGTGATTTCTCTTTTTGGCTGTAGTCAAGTAATCCTTGGTCGGACATGTTTTAGATTTTTACATCATTAGGACACTTTTTGGAGACTAATATTTTATTGTAAAAACGAATGCCCGATATTCTTTTATTATCGAGATATCCGAGATAACTTTTGTTTTTCTTATGGCAGCCATATCGGATTTTTCGTTTTTCAGATTGCCAGAAAGTTTTTTCTCAGTCCCGAATGTTGTATAAAAATTATCCCTCATCTTCGACTTGGAATAATTTTCACAACATTCGAAACCTCGGAAAATTGTTCAAATATTATTCGAGCACTAGGGAGATTACTAACGAAAATTTCAGTAAAATTGCTCAACGAAATCATGGTGTTGATTTTATTCTAACATGTACAGCAAACGTAGTAAAACTTAATAATTATATACATATGTAAGTAACAAGGCCGGAAAGTTATTCTTTACTGGGCGAGCTGGCAATTTCCGGGGCGAGCGCCAACGAGCCCTGGAGATCAGTGAGCCCAGTAAAAACATTTTCTGCAGCCGTTCTTGCTAGTCTCAAAAGCCTTTTTAATTTGATATCTTTTGCAAATAAAATTCATAAAATTCAACTATCAGACGCTTACTTTCAAAGAATACTGGGTTAATTGTTTTTAGTTCTTATTAGAAACTGTTTTAAACTTAAAGTGACATAATGGATCAGTAAAGACTACCAATCCCATATGTACTTTACCGGTCTAGACCAATAAGTATGTATTTTCCACTAAAAAAATTGACCAAAAACAGTTATATAACTTTCTGGACGGTTGCAGAAAAAAATATATAAAATGTGTAAATTTAACTTTTTTACACGTTAAAATGGTTGCAAGTAATGTTATTAACAATCGTAACGAAATAAAAAACCTATGGCTGTCTCTAGATACCTAATTTTAACCAGAAAGTATGTAATATTACTTGTCTGTATAAAAATAGCACGTACTATATTTTGGATGTATATTTGGGAAATCACACAAGTGAAAATTTAAAGTAAGGAACTTGACTTACTAAACTATTTCTGGTACAGTTCCAATAGAACGATTCTGCTTTGATCTTGAGAGAAATGACACCGACTAATAAAAACTTTCATGGGCGTAGAAGCCTAGTAAATACATACATACATCTTAAAGAAATATTTTTTAGGTATTTAGCAATAAAAATTTTCATTCTTTTACCATTCAATATAAGAAATTACCTATAAGTAAACATTGTACTTTGACCATTAGAAAACAAAGACGCGTTTCCTAAAAATTGTTATAATTTATTGCCCGGTGGATGAATACTAAGACAACAAAAGTTCATAAGAAATTGATATAAATTTCTTTCAAATGTCGAGTAATTTCTAAATGTCTTCTTAAATTTTAAGTTTCTTAATTTTTTTATCAACTAGGTCGTGGGGTAACCATTGCTCACACCTGTCCATAATTAATGTTTTCTTTTTTAACACGCTTTTATTAGCTTCACTTGTATGTTTGCTTGTTTGCTTGTTTGTTTGTTTGTTTGTTTGTTTGTTTAACCGACTCTTTGGACTCGATTTTGACCCACTTTAAACGGACAGATTTAATTGAAACTTTGTACACTTATGAAGAACCGGTAACAATACAATAATTTGATAAGTTTATATCATTATCCTTATCAGGATCGCCAGTCCTTTCCTCACGTATCCTCTGCGTGAGAGCAAGACGCTTAATATTGTAAGTATATTCCCTGATACTCAGTTCGGTCGTTGGCAGAGCGGGCAAATCTTAGTCGCCGCGAAACGACAGACTCCTCGGGCGTGAGTTCAAATCCCATGGCTGAAATAAAAAAAATATTTTTTTTTTTCAGAAATATCTGTTGGATCGTAATATGTTATATCAGCATCAATAAGCAATATAAATATAGTTTAAAAAAAACTACAAAACACGCTTTCATAGCACATCAAACTAAAAAAGTGAAAAATAAATATAGTTTAAAAAACTAAAAAACACGCTTTTAAAGCACATCAAACTAAAAAGTGAAAAATAATTATTAATATAAACTGAAAACAATAATGAACGAAAAATACTAGTATTATTGTGAAAAAAGCGTGGGGCGCTTTGTGCCATATTTTTCGTATATCGAGCAACCCACGCTTTTTTCGCAATAATACTAGTATTTTTCGTTCATTATTGTTTTCAGTTTATATTAATAATTATTTTTCACTTTTTTAGTTTGATGTGCTTTAAAAGCGTGTTTTTTTAGTTTTTTAAACTATATTTATTTTCTTTTAAATCTCTATATAGGGAATAAGCTTAGTAAGCGCAGAATTAGAATATTAAAACGCCGTTTTGTGTTAAGGTTGCCAACTTCAAATTCATAATTTCAAGGACAAAACGGAAAAATCCATAAATTAAGAAAAATCCAGGACATTAAGTGTCCTTCCAGAGGTTTGAAAAAGACGCAAAAAAGGGGGCTCAAATCTAGGATGTCCTTCCTAATCCAGGACGGTTGGCAACTCTATTTTGTATGCCAATTAAATAAAAATAATAATAAAATGTGTAAAAAATTAACTTGTTTCGCATAAATACTACAACAAAAAAGTACTACTACTCCAAAATATTCTGCCACACTGATAATGTGTATTAAAATACGGTATTATATTATCCTCATTTTAACATTATTCGCTACGACAATGCGTGTTCTTTTGGCAAGCTAAGCCATGGTGCCCGTTGGCTTTTACGTAGGTGCAGCGGTTTTTCGCAAAGGCAATACGAAAGGACGTAGCGAGGTCATTTATAAATGGTTCAATTACAACGATTACAAATTAATTGTCCCCTTGACTTATAAGGTTTACAGTTCATTGTCAATGGCGGGAAAAGCTGTGCAATTTTGTGATTTGGTTTGTTTATATATCGACGTACATGCAATTTGGCTTTGGTCACACTGAATAATGTTAAAACAATTATTGTAAATTATGTAATCAACAATAAATTACTAGGACCTCATCCCCTACGCAATCTAAGATAAGAAACATGGTCAAATATTTATTCCACTCTGCACATCGACAAATAGAATCATCTTTCATCTTTCATCCTCATTGTATGAAGCTGCTTATTTGGAAGGTCCTATTATCAGGCCTATGATAAGTCGAAAGCCTCTTTGTATGGAAACTTGATTGTGTGATTCCAGAAGTTTAGGCCCAAAATCTTTTAAACTGTCTCCATGACCCAGTTTGTAACTTTGATGTAATCAGACAAGCAAAAGACGGCAAGGACTTAGGTCCTGTCTCGCCACATGTGCAATGATCTTACGCCAAAAATACTGTTGCAGTAGCAATGTTATCTCAAGGCAGGCAAACTTGCACCCTTGCTCCGAAGAGCAGTAGCTAGATAGAGCCTAAAATGGTTCCTTGGAGTGCATCTTTAAGTTTTTTGGACGACACAAAATTGATAAGGAATCCTGATCTATTTTGTAAATAATTTTAAAATAAATGAATTGAGCGCCTCCGTACTGTGTTGTCTTTTGTTGTTTGTTTGCTAATAATTTTTTATGCGGCACTAATTAAATGTCATAATAAAAATGCATAAATCAACATCAGAATTCTTCAGTAGTATTTATTATTCTCATCATATGTTGCATATTGCATGTACATGTAATAGTGTGAATGAATTAATAAAGCGGGCATATTCAAGTGGGAGAATTTACCGACCTTTTAATAGATTACAAAGACAAAATAATGCAATAATTCATATGTATTACCAGAGCACTTACTATGTTGCAATGGAGCAGATACTCGACATATTTATGTGGTGTGTAGGCTCTAATATTATGCAGGTATAATATGAACAATTTGTTAATTAACTTTGTCTAGATAGGGTGGGCAAATAAATATCTGATTGTATCGGAATAAAAGTTTTTTAAAGATGAAAAAAAAATCATATTAAAAACATTTGTGGGGTCATAAACAGAAAACCGAGCAAAAATTTTAATTTCTTGTTGACATCGAAGGGCAATTGACATGGCAATTATAACGAAGGCACCTCGTGCTGTTTATCTATTTTATTTGTTGCAGCATACGGCAAAGTAAATATTTGCCATTTTTTCAGGGCCGGCAGTTATATAAAAAAATCTTGCTTTTAAAGAGCCTCTATATGATTGAATTAATTGATATATCAGTGATACGTATGCGCTTATTTATATATCTGGACAGGAAGCCGGGATAAACGTATATAATAGTATACGTAACTAAGCCGTTGTTCGGTAGTTAGTGGCACGATCATGTACAATTACTTTCGCGGAGTGATGTTTGGCATATGGTCTGCTATAATTCTCGCAAAAAACGCTCTTACCAATGGCGCAGTCACTACCGTTTGTGTATAAACTATAAAACATGATTGAAAACTACGATGACCTTACGTATTTCATACACGCCGTGAATGTGAAATAGATTTAAATTCGGTTATCCATCTATATAATATTTGCCGGTACAGGTATAAAAGAATTTTTTTTATGAAATGTGTGTCATGTTCTATGCATGTAGTCTGCTAGGCAACAATGCTGTCTTTAGAGATTTCTTTGCAAAATACGTAAGTACCAGATTTTCCTTTGCTTCGTAGCCAGACATTGGGTAAACACAGTTGCCATATGAAAAAAGAAATCGTAGTCGGCCGTGAAAAACACAAACGCAATTTTCCTTATGTCAACAATTAATATAATAAGACACTAATACTTGAAAATTCGCAGTCGTCTATGACAAAAACAAACGCTATTGTCTTATGTGTTTTTCATGGCTGGTCTGGTCCAGTTTCCTCTCCCTGATAATAGCTCGTGGCACATTTGCTTTGTCATAATTGCTGTAAGCCTTCTATGCCAACAAGCAACTTAAATTTATAGCTCGGTTTTGTTGTTTGTATGTTGTGTTGCGCTATATCTAATATGTGAAAACTGCAAAACAAAGCCATTCCTTTTTTTTTTAACAATAAATTAGTATTTATATTCATCAATTTATTATGTCATCTATAGTTTATTTGAAGGTGTGACGAAATAATAATATGATGAAGCATAAAATCTTTTACATAATAATAATAATAATAATAATTTATTCACCATTCTTTGATACATAACATGTACATGTGGTAAATCAGTTAAAATATATAAAAGTCTATTATTTCATAGATGATAATAGTCAGTTAGATAACGTATTAAAAGACGTACAGCTGTAAGTATGTACATAAATAAAATATTATACACACGCACATATATACAGTATATAGTATGCACAAACACACAACCATCCACATACACACATGTGTAAATGCATATACATACGCATACCTGACATTAGTTAAAATTAATTTACTCAAAAATTCTTGGATACTATAAAAAGACATTTGTAATAAATAGTTTTTTGTAGCCGTTTTAAGTTTATTGAAATTTGTTATACTTTTAGGGGCTACTCGGTAGTTTATTAAATAAAACAATGAAATTGTAATTAGGTGATGTTAAAATTTAAATCATTATACCGGGTGTTGTAGGAATGTGTATTTCCCAACGTATTAAAACTCGGTGTGTTTTTAAATGTATAGCTAAAATATAGTTAACATTTTTTTTTGTCCTAAAAATATTTCTGCAGCTATCTAGTCGTTTAAGATTATAGATAAGTCTAATTATTCTTTTCTGAGAAATTAACACTCTGTTTGTGTTTTTGCCTACTCCTCATGAAATTATGTTCATAGACAAATGACTATAGGCTAGAGCGTAGTAGATATTTAGTATGCCGTTAGTATCCAAAACAGCTTCCATTTGTAATATAGCGAAATTAGCAGAATTCAATTTATTGCAAACAGAATCTATATGATCATTCCAAGTGAGTCTACTGTCTAGCCGTGTTCCTAAAAATTGTACATTTCGAGCCACTTCAATATTGTTGTTAATCAGAAATTCAGTAGTAAGTTCTTACGTGAGAATTTATGTAATCAGTTTTTTTTGTTATTTAATATTAGCTAATTCCGCTGACACCAGGTGTCTAGTTCATTGTAGACATGAATAACATTTTTAGAGAGCTCATCAGGGGTGCAAGCTGAAACTAAAATAATGGTAACATCAGCAAACATTGTGACTATCTCTGTTGATGAACTTTGGCAAGTCATTTACATATATAGTAAAAAGCAGAGGCCTTAACACGGAACCTTGAGGAACTCGCATATGCACGTTCCTCATATCGCTGTTGTCATATTGAACTAATAATTTTCTGTTAGACATGTAGGATTTTATCCACTGCAGTAAACTATCCCTAATGCCAATATCGTACAGTTTTGTTACTAGAAATTCGATATTAACAGTATCAAATGCATTAGTGACATTATACATATACAATCCTTGATCTAGGTCTTTGTAAACGGAATCTAGCAGATGATAGAAAGCAGTTTCAATGGATTTATTAAATATTAAACGTGGTTGTATATCTACTGACGAACATGACAAAGAGAGGTTTTCTCCAAAATGTTCTAACAGTTTAATATTAGATATTGTACTGAAATAGTTAGCAAAATTATTAACTATTTCGGATGAGTCGCTTATCATCTCATCGTTTACCGTTAAATCTATTGGATTTACTTTTTTATTCTTTTGACCAATTTTGCTATTTATTATTTTCCACGCTCCTACGCTTATCCAGAATTTTTGATTTTGTTATTGTAATATTCACTTAAAATTGAAGTAATTCTAATGCTCTTTTTGTACTCTTTCTTCTTATTTAAATATAATGTTTTACTTGCTGAATTGCTTTTTATTTGTACTGAAACTGGTGGATCTAAATTTAGTCTGTATTATAAAATGTATGAATTTTCAATTTATTTGCTCACCGTATATTTTTCATGGCTTGATTTGTAACACCTTGCTTGATACATATCGTGTTGTCGTGTCGAGCACCTGTTAGTTTTTTTTATCTAGTGGGTAATATGACAATGACATTGAGATGTTCTCATTTATTTTGCATTGAAGGTTTTGTGTTATGAATAGTGAATAAATTTATTCAATAATGCTGTGTTGTTTTTCCATTTTTAAATATTTCACATTATCTTAATTAGTTAATTTAAACTCACCTTATTAAGAGAAACTTACAAAGAAAACATTCGAGTCTAGCTAAGTTTTTCTTATATCATCTTTTATAATATCGACGTCATCACGACAAAAAGGCGTAAGCGAAAATAATCTGAAAATGAGATTATTATGAAAAACCGTAATAGTCGAGCCGTTTGTTTAACACTACAATTGAATTCACCAAAAATTGGAGATCGAGAGTCGTTAAAATTGAGACACCCTGATAAGGTTTTCTTTTAACTATTTTTAATTTAATAAAAAAAAAAAAGGAATTTGAATAAGATTTTTTTAGATGTTTATCAATTTTTGAATCTTCTGTAAAATTTGGTTAAAGCCGTTTAGGTACTTCTGCGCAGAAAACAAGCGTGTTTTTTTTTACTTTTCTGCATTGAAATGCATTTGTTTTTTTAGCTTAGAACCATACCATTATACGTAAGCAATACGTAATAAAAGACCATGTTGAATTCATCCAATTGTTGAAAACAAAGAAAAGTAGTTTTTATCGCCTACTAGACAAACTTAATTTTAATAAATTAAAAATGTTTGAGAAGTTGTAGCAGCGATTTGGGAGAAAGTATCAAAGATTAAGTATATGTTTATTGTTTGAAAAATTTAATAATCAATCGGATTTACATAAAATCCAATCTAGTTTTATACGCGATATCAGAATTCTATAAACAGTTAAAACAAGCATTAAAAAAATTATTAAAAATAACAAATTTAGAGCCTTGGCATTTATCACCTCGCTACATAATATAACAAAAAGGTCAGATAACAAACAATGAAGAAACCATTTCAAACGAATAGGTTTTAAATTCTTATAACTTGTAAGTAGGCAGCGGAAATATTTGACATTTTCTAGAGCCGGCAGTTATATAAAAAAAATCGTAATTTTTAAAGAGCCTTTATATATTTAATTAAATTAATTGATTTGTATGCGTTTATTTATATACCTGTAATATATGCAACCAGTCGTGCGACAAGGATCTACGTGAGAAGTCAGGATTTGTCGTACATAATTTATATACAACTAAGCACGTTTTCACCTGTTTCGCAGTTGGTCTTGCCTTATGACCGCGTAGTAATTACTTTCGCCGAACGGTGTTTGGCATATAATTCGCTACACAATAAAAATATTAAATCATTTTAACACTCGCCAGTGTGTTTATAGTATACCGGGTATAACAGAATCATGGTACACCCCCTTTTTTCTTTAGTTTTGAAGATAACTGATTAAAATTTGGAACATCCAATATACTTATTAAACGCCACTTTTTGACATATAAATGATTTTTTTCCACTTCCGGTGAAAATTATTTATATGTCATAAAGTGACATTTATTAAGTATATAGGATGTTCCAAATTTCAATCGTTTTTCTTCAAAACTAAAGGAAAAAGAGGGGTGTAGAGGTATTTCAAAATCTTATGAGCTTTGACCTTCATATGCGCAGAGGCATAACTCCACTTATACCGTGGAATAAGCTCCGGCTTTTGCGCATTTCATGGCTCATAAGATTTTGAAACACCTTTACCATGATCCTATTACACCCTGTATAATATTGTTTAATAATTTTTGTTTAACCCATATCACTTTTTAAAAGATTTTGTTGTTTGAGTCATATTTCAAATAATTTCAATCTCGCTATTTTCAACTGCGTCAGGCAAGTCATTAACGTATAAAAGGCAAATAAGGGGACCGAGGACACTACCTTACGGGATACTTATTTAGTTTTATCGAGACTTTATTTACACTAAAATTTTCATTTTCGCAATCAACTTAAAATATTTTTATTGAAGTTTTGTTTTATTTCCAGTTGTGAGGGTTGCAAAGGATTTTTCAAAAGGACTGTAAGAAAGGACTTGTCATATGCCTGCAGAGAAGAAAAAAATTGTATAATTGACAAACGGCAAAGGAACAGGTATGTTTTAACTGTTTAATTTACACTAATATTTTCTCCTTAGTACACCAGTTACTTTACTACATTTGATTTCAATTTATTTTCTTCCATTTTTAAACTATGTTGGATATCTGATTTGAAAATTTAGAATAACCCTAGTAATATTTTATTCTTTCCCCTCCAAGTTGAAAATAAACACGAATAGAAATATTTTATGAGTGAATGAGTAATTTGTCACACAAAAACACATGACATTCCTAATATTTCTGCCAAATTTAAAATGTTACAATAGGTATTCATCCTATATTTATAAAATAATAAGTCTGTTACATCATAAAAATAATTGAAACATTTTTTGGTGGATTTGGCAGTTCCCTGTGGTTATTTTTATTAAGATTTTTTAATATCTGAAGTACTTACGGAATAGATAATAATAATAATAATTTATTTATTTAATGACTAACTGAAGGAAAATAAAATGCCAATCCCAACCAGTTCTGCGAACACGGTGCAACCATAGTTGGTTTGATTTAAAACCTAAGTTACAACAATGGTATCCAATGGATTTGCTTTAAAACTAAACTAATAAAGTGAATGTGAATTACTTTTTTTTAAATTCACCTAATCTTTAACATTTCCAATGTCTTAATGCCGAAATGATTTTGGGACATGCTCATTTTTAGGTGTCAGTACTGTAGATATCAAAAATGTTTGGCTATGGGTATGAAGAGGGAGGCGGTACAAGAAGAAAGGCAAAGGACAAAAGACAGAGACACATCTGAGGTTGAATCTACATCCAACATGCAAACTGAAATGCCCATCGAGAGGTTATTGGAAGCAGAAAAAAGAGTTGAATGTAACGACCCGCCAGTACCATTGGAGGTAACATATATTTTTTTATTAACACGCTCTTATTAGCTTCACTTGTATGTTTGTTTGTTTGTCTGTTTGTAACCGACTCTTTGGACTAGATTTTGACCCACTTTAAACGGACAGATTTAATTGAAACTTTGTACACTTACGAAGAACCGGTAACAATACAATAATTTGATAAGTTTATATCATTATCCTGATCAGGATCGCCAGTCCTCTCCTCACGTATCCTCTGCGTGAGAGCAAGAGGCTTAATATTGTAAGTATATTCCGTGATTCTCAGTTAGGTCGTTGGCCAAGCGGGCAAGTCTTAATCGACGCGAAACGACGGACTCCTCGGGCGTGAGTTCAAATCCCATGGCTGAAATAAAAAAATATTTTTCTTTTCAGAAATATCTGTTGGATCGTAATATGTTATAATATCAGCATCAATAAGCAATATAAATATAGTTAAAAAAAACTACAAAACACGCTTTCATAGTACATCAAACTAAAAAGTGAAAAATAAATATAGTTTAAAAAAACTAAAAAACACGCTTTTAAAGCACATCAAACTAAAAAGTGAAAAATAATTATTAATATAAACTGAAAACAATAATGAACGAAAAATACTAGTATTATTGTGAAAAAAGCGTGGGGCGCTTTGTGCCATATTTTTTGTATATCGAGCAACCCACGCTTTTTTCACAATAGTACTAGTATTTTTCGTTCATTATTGTTTTCAGTTTATATTAATAATTATTTTTCACTTTTTAGTTTGATGTGCTTTAAAAGCGTGTTTTTTAGTTTTTTTAAACTATATTTATTCTTCTATTGTCCAACTTTCTGTTTAAAGAAAGGTTAAAATTTATTGAATGTGAATGAGTAATCGCTTACAAGTAAAAACAAAAGGAAAGATTTTATTGCTGTTTTATACATAACAATAATCATTACTTTTTATTAAAGTGATTAACTTATTCAATCACGCAAATTATATTTTGTTTGAACCGTTACTATTTGATGTGCTTGTTTTACAAACGGGCGCGCGGGGCTTAAAAATAGAAGTCATAAAAGTGATTGAAAATAATCAGAAGACAAGGTCGCTGGATCATTGACGTTTAAAAACAGAAAAATTGTACGTGGTAAAGGAAAATGTTGTTCAGTACTTGGTATTTTGATAGATTGGCAATATGTGTGGGTGCATATTTTAAATTAAAATAGCTAAAAATAAATCATTCATATTCGTAATATCCGGGTAATAAAATTATTTTTAAAACTTCACAAAACCTTTAAAACGCTTAAATCGAATGTTGTTTTTATTTTAATATCTTTGTGTTTTATATTCAGGGTGTGCAAATGATTGCAACATATGGCATTAAAATAATAAATGAAGATGATTATTAAACGGTTTATTGTGTATTATAATATTTATTTACATTTTATACTTTTCACTTCAATAAAATAGTAATTCAAATAATGTTTGTGATAAAGAACACTGATTTGCAGTAAGCTCTTTTTCCTCCATTTTCATTAACAAATTTCCAGAATTTTCCATATAACTTACAAAGAATTACCAAAAATATTGTTAGATTATGTAAAATTTTTTCCCATACGATGATTTTTCAATGAAATTTTCTTTTCAGAGCGCTGTAACAAACATTTGTCAGGCTACAAATAAGCAGCTGCTCCAGTTGGTAGAATGGGCAAAACTAATTCCTCATTTTACCTCCTTGCCAGTCTCTGACCAGGTGCTGTTACTCCGAGCAGGATGGAATGAACTGCTCATTGCTTCTTTCTCGCATAGATCTATTCAGACTCAGGAAGGCATCGTTCTTGCCACAGGGCTTACAGTTAATAAGTTAGTACACTACCCTGAAAAAATAAAAAGTACTACTTTAAAAACGGTGATTTTTTAGGTCAACTGCTCATGCCGTTGGAGTGGGTACTATTTATGACAGGGTGTTATCGGAACTTGTTAATAAAATGAAGGAGATGAGGATGGACAAAACTGAGTTAGGCTGCCTGCGAGCCATTATACTCTATAATCCAGGTTAGTATTTAATAAATTCCATTTTGAAATTTTGTTTCAAAATTAAAAATATGAATCTGGCGTTAATGTGCAGCACCAATTTTTTGTATGATGTATTAACTATTTTTAACCTGTTGAAACCCTTGGCGTTTGAAACGAAAAATGTCGCATTGAAAATAAAAATACGACCTTAAAAATTGTTTGATAATTAATGATAAAAAAAAGTGGGTACTAGATTTGCTCCTATCTTCTCTGTTTACTCTCACTTTCTGATAGTATTATACGTAAGTATTACCCCCAGTATTATCAACATTTTAAAGAAACCTTTAGCTTAAAGGGAGTTGTAGTGACAAGAATATGTATTTTCAGCAATTCCAGCAAAATGTAAATCGAGATATACAAATGCCACATAACCTAATTTTTCATTTAAATTATAGGATTACTATCTAATATTTATACTTTGTTTGTTTTCTGGTCACTAAAACTCCCTTTAAGTAAAAGATACTTTTAAAATGTTGATAATACCTGGGGTTAGACAATAAAACGTGGTCTTTTCATCGATTTCTTGTAAACTTTTGTTCTCATTATCAGTTGGTTAATGCTAAATTAGCACGATGTGGCATTTAAAATGTTGTTTGTAAATGCTTTTATCCTATCCATATAACAGAACTCAAATTGTGAGAATGGCCCGTAGAATAGAAATCAGCGTGATATCAGAGGTGTTCCACAAGGTTCAATCGTGGGACCACTCTTGTATGTATTGTTTGCTAATGTTCTTAGCAGTAATACAAAATATCTACATAGTAATTTGATACAAATATTTTAGTCATACAAAATAACAAAATTTAGGTAAAAATAACTATGGCAGAAATAATATACTAGGCCCTAAAATAAACCTTAAATTTTAATACAGCAAAAACTATCTACACAATTTTCATTAAACAATAAAATCTAACGCTTATTGTCATGTCACTGAATTTTAAATAAAAACTTACGAGCCAAAACTAGCAGAGAAGCTCTAAGATAGACTACACATGCAAGCACACCTTTGACAAATAACCCATATTTGAGGGATAAATTGCTACCATACCCCAAGTGCAGGCTGTCTGACATGCAAGTGCTTTCATGTTTCAAATAATCTGAGAGTGATATTGGCTGCTTAGCATACGGAAACGAAGCCCATGTGGACATTTTGTCATTACAATTTCAATTTAATTTTATTTGTTGAATTGATCTCCAAGACGGCGTTTTTTTAAAATGCTCTATACAGGGTGTTAATTAAGTACGTAGGCAGACTTTAGGTAATTCGTTGCATGATTTTAAGGCAAAAAGTTGATATATACATATGTCCTAAATGTCTAGGTTTTCGAGATAAAGAGGTAAAAAGTTTTTTTTTTTAGGATAATTGAAATTCAACATGTATAATACTTCTAACTGAGATCTCAGTTGATCCAAGTAGTTTTACGGTTACGATGGCTACATCAAATGAAATTATGTTTTAATTTATACAGTGTAACCATAAAACAACTTAGATTAGCTGAGATATCAGTTAAAAAAAATGCACCTAATATTGTTTATCAGGGCCAATTTTCTTATTTTTATGAGAATTATGATTCTTATTATTTGACTACTATGTATTACTGTACCTTTTTCAATTTTTATTTAGATTACGGTAATTTTAGTTTTAATTAGAACCCTGTAAATTGTTTAAAAAGTTAATTTTGTTGTTTTAGGGGTACTGTTAAAAGTATTATGCTGAATTTGAATTAATTATCCTTAAAACTAAGAAAAATTTAAAAAACTAAAAAAAAAAACACCCTGTATCTCGAAAACCTAGACCTTTAGGACATGTTGATATGAACTTTTTATCTAAAAGTCATACAAGGAATTACCGCTAAAAGGTTTGTCTACTCACTTAGTTAACACCCTGTATATTCCATGTTGTTTCCATTTGTGTTATCGTAAAGGCTAAAACAAAATTTAAACATTTTGGTTTTTGCGTTTTAGATGTGAGAGGTTTGAAATCCATACAGGAAGTGGAAATCCTAAGGGAAAAGATATACGGAGTATTAGAAGAGTATACGAGAACCACTCATCCAAATGAGCCTGGCAGGTTTGCAAAACTGCTGCTTCGTTTACCGGCACTGAGGTCCATTGGCCTCAAATGCTTGGAACACTTGTTTTTCTTCAGATTAATTGGTGATGTATCCATAGATACTTTTCTTACTGAAATGTTGGAGAGTCCAACAGATACTTAGATCTTACGATACTTATAATACTAATATTACTGGGCATGTGTCTTTCCCTCATTTTATCTTTACAAATCTGTGATTTTATATTAATTAATATCTTTTTTTTTTTTGGATGATGGTATTATTAGGTACGTATTTATATTTTAAAATGTTTTATTGGCGGAAAGACTCTTAAGGCCTGTACAGAAGATTGTTTCTAACCCTCGTTGTTGTGTTTTATCAAAATTTATATTTATTTTATTTATGTATGGTTTTAGAAATGGTAAAATATACCCTCAAAGTTTGTTATTTAGATAGGCGCTGCGAGAGATTTTGTTAAACTTTATAATTAATGTAGATCTCATAGTTTTTTAAAGCTTTACGTTTTAAATACGTTGAAATTTTATCCAAAATTTATCAAAGTGTATTTTATATAAAATTTTATTATGTGAAGATGTGTTTTTTGTAAACCTAACGAGACATTTTTTACACAAATTTTATTTTATAATTTTTTGATTAATTAGTTCAATGTAAATCTTTTTAATTGTTATATATTTATCTAGAAGAGTTGTATATAAGTAGGTATAAAGTAACATATCAAATGCCATTTCTAACTAAATATTTTTTTTCAAATTTGTTTAGGCAATCTTTTATTACATGGAACATTAAATATGACATACCCTCAGAAGCGTTGGCTCCAAGGAATCTTAAAGGTGTTGATATTAGTGACAGTTTTACTGTAGGTGCATTTGTGCAGTAAACCTCCTTAAAAATCATTGTTTCACCAGCTTTCCGTTTATAACGCGTCTCTTGGAACAATTTAATTGTATAGGGTGTTTCAGTAGGAGGTTACGTTTTGAAATGCCCGCCATTTCTGTTATGTGAAACGTGCAATCATCATATTTGAAAACTGTCATCACGAAACATTGCCATTTTAATAATGTAAATATTCACTCAAAAACGTTTACTTATTGTGAAAACCCAATATCAAAATGGGGAAAGTGTGACAGAGAAAGTTTCCAGGTTATGTAATTTCTCTCCAACGATTCAAGACTTGAAGGATTAAATTCAACGCTACATCGCTGAAGTAGATCCGCAAATATGTTAAAAATAAATATACCTATCTGTATAGTTATGAATGTCAGTAATTTTCTGGGTTTCATCATATTTTGACAGCAAATTAATGAAATTCACATAATTCCCCCTGTTTGCGGTAGTGATGGGACTCGAGTGACTTTTATTCACTCGAATAACTCGGTAGGTTTCCGAATTTACTCGAGTTGAAACTCGGTTTCATTGTTATAAAACTCGAGTCAAAAGTTAGGTTGAATAAAACTCAAAAAATCGACTCGACTTTTGACTCGAGTCGCTTTTTGACTCGAGTCGATTTTTGAATCGAAGTTGCTTTTTGACTCGAGTCGCCTTTTTGACTCGAGTCAAGTTTCTTTAATTTAATTGTTTCTGGTTTTATTAATATTTTTAAATATTCTTTAGTGCCAGTGTGATTTGTTTATATAATGTAAAATTAAAGATTATTTACATGAAGGCACTAATCTTGTAAAAGTAATAAAGATGAAAACATGTAACCATGAATGAAATCACTAATCAATTACTATGTCATCGGGATCGGGAATTCCCCTTCAGGTTTGTTATTTCATGTTTGTAGGTCAGATTGTATAATTATTAATTAAAAGATTTGTTCGTAGAGCAGTTTCCAACCGTTTGAAACTATCAGAAGCATGCGCACGTTGTAGAGATGCGCTTGTTCAATCAGAACGTTTGTTATTGCAGAGCTCTCGTAATACTCGCATCTTTATAGTCAGAAAACTATCACAAATCGCATCTACATACAAACCTATAATTGTTACATACGACGTTATTACGACGTATTAGAAATTAAAACTTAGAATTCTTTAAAATCAAGACTCACACGACTGCAGCAATCAAACTGGCACATTCATGTTCATAAAGATTTGTTTTTCGATTCAATTAGTTCGAAATAAATAAAAAACCGTAATTGGTGTGTATTAAATATTAAATACTGTATTTATTTAGTATTTTGTGCTAAACAAGAGTTTAATTTAATGTTAATTTAATATAAAAAAAAAATTATGTTGGTTTTCTTTAAATGTCATTTTATATACAATGTTAATTAAATATTTAATTTTGTATTTGAAATGTGTTGATTTGCCGGAAAAATAATATTTGACCTGGGTCCATTTATTATTTTGTATTTCAATTATTATGATTTATGTTTATCCTTTTGATTTTTCAAACTTATGTTGGAATTAGATGGTAGTGTTTTAAATGCTGAAAGATTACCAAAAGAAAAAACCTAAATACACTTTAAAAACTTACCGTTTAGCAAACCACTGAATCATCTCCAACTACTTACTCTATAGTTCGTCTCGAGTTTGATTTCGACTCTGCCGTGACTCTAGACTCTAATCAAACTCAACTCGATTTAAAACTTAAATCATATTAACTCACTGTTTCGAGTAGCAATAACTCGACTCGAATAACAACTTTACTCGAATTGCAACTTGACTCGATTTAAAACTTGAATCATAGTAACTCGCTGATTCGAAAATCAATAAATCGACTCGAGTAACAACTTTACTCGAATTGCAACTCGACTCGAGTTAAAACTTGATTTGAGTAGCAATAACCCGAGTCGAGTAACAACTTTACTCGAATTGCAATTCGACTCGAGTTAAAACTTGATTCGAGTAGCAATAACTCGACTCGAGTAACAACTTTACTCGAGTTGAACAGCCATATGACTTGAGTCACTCGAATCGGATTTTAACTCGTCACTCGAGTATTTTCACACTCAAGTCCCATCACTAGTGCGGAATTTTCCGATTCATCGTGACTCTGAAAATTAACTCGTGTTTACCTAGGAAACACACTACATCTATACATCTTTGAAGAATTTCGCAATTTTTTCGTACTTCTTGATTATGTTGATCATGGCTTATTGCACTATTTTTAAGTTTGTTTTTAACGTTTCCCTCGATTATAATTGCACTTTATTTTAACAAATAAATAATATTCAGTCAATATAAACATTAATAATGTGGAACAACCACCAAAAAAAAAACACTTTAAAATAAATAAAGTAAACGTCTCGATTGTACATGTAATACATGCTCACGTCTACTCATAAAACGTTAAATATTTACCATATTTTAGTACGCTGTAAAAAAACAGCTTGCACCGAACATCTCACTTTGGAACCGTTCGAGCGGTATTATGAAATTGGAAACCTAATGCATTGCAATTTTGTAACTTAACACATTTTAAAACAGTTGTTTTGACACATATCGAGTTCATAAGTGCCGTCGAAAAAAGATATTGGGAGCAATAAGAAAATAAATAATATATTTTATTATTTTAAGAATCTTGTAAGGAAAACTGTGCTTCTCTAACTTCCATGGAGAACACGCCATTGACCAGGTTGATTTTTTTTTTCATCAATCTGTGCCTAAATTAGCCCTAAATATGTTAAGCACGTGTTTGAAAGTCCATCAAACCAGTATTTTTATGCTGGTATGTTTGACTGACCTGATCTGAAGCCAATTACATTTTTTCATTCACTTGTACATTTTTTCAGTTAAAATATGTAGTATCAGATAGTAAGGCATGTTGTAAAATTATATTTTCAAAAATGGTATTCATAGAAGCTTTAGTTTGAATTCTGAATATTTAGTTAGAAATAAAATGGTATGATTCTTGAAATTTTAACCTATAAGCAGGAAAGAAAAAGTACCTACGAGTCCTTGAAAGTGATGGTAAAGTGCCTGTTGGCTTTTTAGGAGTTAGTGCCGATTAATTTTAATGGTTCATTCTTTAAAAATTATTGAAAGCTCAAATATATTTATCGTAACGATAATTTAATTACTCCTTAGACAGGATGAAACTTAAACTATTTTTTTTAAATAAAGTAAAATGAGTTAGGTTGTATTTTAATGTTTAAGATAATTTATTCATTTAGGCAGCTTGTCCTTTATGTAAATACATTTTATATTTTAACATTCCACAAATAAAAGTAGATATCTTAAAGGATGAGAGGAAAATATACGTGTGGCCTATATATTGTTGAATAACGTGTATTATACAATTCTATCAATGTTTAGGATAAAATTTTGTCTATAATATCTAACAACCTGTTGACGTTTCAAGATTTTAATTGTTAAATATTCATAACAATTTATAGTTTATAGTTACTATCAAGTATTCTCTATATGTACAATAAATAATATGAAAACATGTCATATTTTTAATGAGGTAATAAATTTTTTCTCGACTCCCGACTTTATTTTCTTCCTATCCTTTTTCATACTTCCATTACTTAAAAAGTGGCTCAATTGTGACTTGCAAAAGAAAAATAATCTGCAAATATTCAGTTACTGTGGTAGAATTTTTGCTACCTGCTTATATAGTAGAAAAAATGGCCATCCAAGGTATCGCTGTATGTGAAGTTGTCCACAGAAAACATTTTGCAGCAAGTGAAAAAATAGATGTACTGTGACAAAAGTTGAAATTTTTCATTAGTAAATTAATAAATCTGTTTCACAAAAAGTAATTATTCCCCCACAAAAAAAGAAACGAATTATGGGATCCAAGTCTCAGCTTTTGGGTGGCCATTCCATAACCTTAAGGTGGACTTCTTAAAAGTAGTCTTGAGCATTGCCTACTGTGAGGATGAAATTTTCAGCTACAAATGGAGTAAATGGTATTATGATATTTACTGTTTATGAAATCAAAATATGCATTATTCGATCTTCTACATATAGACTGAGCAAATTTTGGTGTTGTACATCTAGCAATGAAGGTGATGGACAGACAATGCTGGTATAGAATAAGGATAGAAACGACCATGCCCTCTGCTAATTCAGACGTATGTGGGTTGTGCTGATTTGATCGTTTCTATTCTTATCTTATACCTGCTCATAGTGTCTTCCGCTCACTCATTGTCCAAGCCAGATACTTAACAATGTTTTCTTAACCGCCTCTCATGTCACCGAAGTAACTCCCAGAAAATCCTAGGATTTTGTGTTGAGCAGGGGCGTGCGGTGAGTTTTGATACAGGGGAAGCAGTTTGTGATATAGGGTGATGGGTAGTGCGAAGCCCCGAGCGAAGCGAGGCAAAATTTTTGTTAAGAAAAGGGGCATGGCTTCCGTATACTCATTTTAAAGCAAATGTCGAAAGCCGCAAAGTTATGATATCTAGAAAACAAGTACACTTGTAGGACCGCCACTCCTCAATAAACATAAAACATAAAAACACCACAAAAATTAGACAACCCCCGATTCCAAAGCCGAAGCTGCACGGGCGAGGGTTACACTTATAAAAAAACGCAGACACACAACCATACTCACCGACATTGCCAGTGCCGGTGGCGGGGATCGAACCCACAGCGAAATAGATAGTTTGTTCAGTCACACTTGCCATCGTGCCAACTATAAATCGAGCCGGCTAGTTAAGTAGTTAACATGCACATACCTACCTATTTATAATGTAGTTTAATCCGCCTCTCCTTTTTTTGCGAAGTCGGAAATAACTTCGTCGTAAAAGTTTGAATTTTGAGACATCTCCTTCACAAAGTCACTTTCTATTGTCAACAGGGACAATTTTGAAAACCGCTCTTCACTGGTTGAATTTCTTGAAAAAGTTTTTATTCTTTTTAAGGTCGAAAAACTGCGTTCAACCTAAGCACCAGTTGCAGGTATCGTCAACACTAACTTACACAATTTCAACACTTCAGAGTAGGCCTGATCCAAACTATTTTCTTTTATAAAGATAATCAGTTCGTTGGCGTTATGTTTCTGACTAATATCTTCTGTACCATAAATAACTGAAAGTTCCGATCACAACCCAACTATATCAAAAAAATTTCCGTAGTTATCACTCAATGACTGAAGTACGTTTTGTGGAAACTGTTTATTTTTAAATTCATTAAAATTACACAATTCTAAAAATTGTATATCACTAAAATTTTTAAATCTATTATTTAGTTGCCCAGTGATATTGTCCAAAATTTCGATAAAAAGTCTTCGATATGAAGTTCTATGATCCACTATAAATTCAGTTTGTATTCTTCTTCTTTGCGGCTCTAAATTGTCATTACTAGTTTTCTCCCAGAACTTTTCAAATTCATTTCTTTTGTTACAAATCAAATTTTTGAATTCTTCAATTTTCTCACAATGCAAATGAGTTTCACACTTACCATGCCCCTTTGTCACTTTGTGAATGTTGTTTAAATCTGAAAAGCCATTTTTATTCCAAACACATTTTTCATTTGTGAAAAGTACACATGGCCAACAAAACAATTTACACAAATTTTCACAACCCGTTAACCACTGATTAGCACTGTACATTTCAATATTAAAGTACCTATAGCATGTCTCCATAATCTCCAGTTTATCTTGAAACGAATATGTTGAAAATCCCTTTTTCAACAAATTGCACACCACACAAACGCAAATAATATTTTCCACAGTGCTAGGACCAGCTTCCGTATTGAATAAGCATATCTAAAACTGCTTATACGCGCACTAATGTTCAACGTTTTAAAAATCAATTGTCCCCACATCACAGGTTTAGAAACACCAAAAAAGTTTTTACAAATATAGTACAAAAGCTGAGAATAATACTAGGAAGACTAATATTAAGTATAATATTAAAATCGATATTAAAATCTATAAAACAAGACGCCATTACTATGCTATACTGTTCAGATATCAAGATTATGAAGTGGGGATGTCATGCATTTCAAAAAGTAGCTTACATCTATCGCGCGAGTTCGTGTTGGCTCGACTAATCGAGTGCGTCACGTTACGGTTTTAGCGTGCAACATTGTCTCAGCTGATGAAATGCAGGGCCGTGTCTATTGAAATTGGGTAAAAGTAAATTTTAATGATTAATATATGTGATAAATAATAATTAGGTTCTAATTATGTGCTTTTTTTTAATAATCCCAAGGGAAGCACTGCTTCCCTTGCTTCCATGGACCGACCGCCCCTGGTGTTGAGTAAAGAGAGACGAGGCCCTACAGTTTATTGTGGAGTCCGAACCACATTTAGGACATCGACAGTTTTCTCCCATCTTAATACGAAACAAATTACAAATAAAATTTGTTACTCCGGGAATACTAAAATGAAAATATGCTCAATCTGTATATCAAACAGTTCTGGACAAAAATCAAGGCAAATCTGCCTCCACATCAATCCTGAGCCACAACTAAATGACAGCCCTGGAGAGAGGGCATTCTCTTGATTTTCTTCAAAAATAAAGCTTAATGGGATATTACCATGTTTGACAAATGGCTGAGATGAGGTGGCAGTAGCGGCTAATGATTTGTTGCCCCAATTTTTATTTATTACTACCGTAGGATATCGATATTAAATTAATTTCATATTTACCCAGTTTATTTCTCCACATATTATGAAACCTTTCGGCATCAATCATCAAGAACATTTGGGTGCACAAAAAATATGTTGTAATATCTTAAGTCTACTTTATTACAGTCCTTTTAACAATATAATACAAAATAAATTAAATTATACAAAAACGGTCTACCTAAAAATTTGTTCTATAACTCCGTATGCACAGAGTGCATATGTTTCACAACAATATCAGGAGCATGTAAGTATACTCCCTCTACAGTCTGCCAATGCACTGAACCTGTTGAAGAATGGATACCGACAATTTCCATTTGTCCATTTATCGGCCTACCGAAGGTCTTTCCCAAGTCGAAAGATACATTTGAGTATCAACATGTTTCAGCATAATACTATCATCTCTTTGCCAATTATCACCTATAAATATCGAAAGAAGCTTAGATTGATTATATTTTTTTTATGTATTAACAGCTTACCAGAGCATATGACGGTCCAATGATCTCCAGTATCTCCCTCGCCATTATCACCATAACAGCTAATCTCTTGATTACCACTTAATGGACTTTGGAAATGATGTGAATGTAAATTCTTC
>JANEYF010003692.1:0-45000 GCA_029963845.1 Rhamnusium bicolor | reverse complement strand
CCACTAGCGGTTCTTCTATAGGGTCATTTGGTCAATGACCTCCCACATACAAATAAAAAAATAGAGCTATTCATTTTCACCTCTACATTCATATTCATTACATTATTCATTTACAGAATTTAAAAATCTTGGGTCAGTCCACAACTTGTCCTCAAAGCTAGCTACGGACCGAATTTACAACTAATTAAAGTGAAATAGACATATGCGCGAATCGTCAGAAAGCAAAAGAGACAAAAAACATTGGCGGGGACAATGTCCCTGACACATTTTACGGAAACGGTAACGCACGAAGTTCACTAGCAGTCTTAATTCTGACTAGGTACGCGTTAGTCGGTAAATTCTGTCGCGTTGTTTTTAATGTTTTTATTTGTGAACGTTTTATTAGTAAATCTCTACTTGTCGTAAAATTAAGTAAAACAGTGTTTTTGGTGTTTACTATTAAATATGAGTGTTGTACAAAATATATTAAAACTGAAAGATGGACATAAGTTGGGTTATGAATAAAGTACAAGTAGTTTTTGTGTTTATGATACGTTTTAGACGGTGTTGTATGTGAGAAATTTTGGAAATTTATTCAGCCTCAAGGAACGACATCGCAGCATTTGACAGATGTAATTTTAAAAGAGTTAGAATGTCTGAAAATTAATGAAAGTCCTGAAAATTGATAGCACAAAGTTGATGGAGCATCAGTAATGAGTGGTGCTTTTGGAGGTGTACAAGCCAAAATTAAAAAAAGTTATCCTTCAGCAAATTTTATTCATTGTTACGCTCATCAACTAAATTTAATTTTACAAAAAGCATCAAGTCAGGATAGAAGCATAAAAATTTTTTTGCTAATTTACATAGCTTTTCTTCATTCTTTGGAAAATCGCCAAAAAGAACAGCCGTGTTGGATAATGTTGTTAAGGTAAGATTAACCTAAAGTGGCTCCAATACGATGGAGTTTTATTACAAAGTGCATATAGGGACTGTTAATACCTATCGAACAGAATAATTAGATTGTTTAGAAAAAATCATTGATAATGAATCAGAAAACAACACTCTAAATCAAGCTATTGGTTTAAAAAACTGCTTACAAAATGAACATTTTCTTTACTGGTTAAATTTTTTTCATTTAGTTATACCTCATTATGATATATTGTTCAATCAATTACAAAAATGTAATATCGATGTCATAACAGTAAATAAGTGTAGTGGCGTTTTTAATAGTAAAATTGAAGACATCAGAAATGAAATTTTGAATAACTATTTGGAGTTGACATCCATGCAGTCTGCCCAGAGACTGAAAACGGAAGAATCAAAAAGGAGAATTTCATTAGAAGTTTGTGATATAATTAAATCTGAGATCAAAAACAGGTTTGGCTTCAATAATCATTTAGCAGTGTCTCAGTTATTTCACGCAGATCGATTTAGAGATTATAAAAAAGCTTTCCTCAAGATATGTTTATATTAGTTAAAACGGAGTATCCAGTTATAAATCGTTTGAAACTCAAAACTGAATTTGAAGTATTATATAGCCGAAAAGATTTTTCCAATAGTGAAGGTGCAGTTGCTTTGTTACAGCTTTTTATTAACAATAATTTGTGCAATACTTTTTCTGAAAGTGTCAAACTGTTAAAAATCTTATCTACTCTCCCTATGACTATACCGTCGAAAGTGAACGTTGTTTTTCCACCTTAAAAAAGAATAAAGACATTTTTAAGAAATACCATGGGTCAGGAAAGGTTATCTTCTTTAGCGATGCTTACCACAGAAAGGGCATTAATAAAGAAGATAAAAGACTAGCGAAAAAAGTATTTCACCACTTTGTATCTCAAAAAGATCGGAGGATCGACTTGGAATTTAAATCACTTTAAAAGGTAGGTAATACAGTCAACTTTTCTAATTGACCCCCTATCTCTTGACCCACGAACCGCCACTGCAAGGTCCAACGTTTTGGTAGCAAGCAATAAGCTTTGTCTAGTTATTTATGGTTGAAGATTTTTACCAATGAAATTGTTGAATATTATTTGAAGAAATGAAGGCTTAAATTAGAAACAAAATATTCAAAATTAATTTCAATCGCTTTTTGTTATTTGCATATAAATTATTTTTATTTACAAATATATGAAAAAAAATTTTTAGTGAACGTAATTGCAGGCAATTTGACCAACAGTAAACATTCATTTCACTATTGGCAGAGGTCTCTGCTATTGGAGATTCGAAGTAAACTGTCAAATGTCATTTATATAGTACGAAATTTAAATCCATAAATCGTAGTGCCCTTATATATTAAGATGAATTTATAATTTTAATTTAGTAGTATTTGTTGTTATACGTAATTCTTAAATATTTAAGTGTATGAAATTTTAGTAAAGATATGTTATGAAAAAAATGTATCTACATTCACTTCCATGTTTAAGAGAAAAAATCCCCAAAATAAAATGACGGTGTAGTGTCAGCTGTCATACTACTGAAGTTTGTAATCAAATGATGTCACGGTCTTTTTGTTCGTAGTACAAGTTTTTTTTCAGTTAATGTAATAATATTTTGTTTTAATTATCAATCTTTTAAAATTCTAGTCAATTACCAATTAATTTTAAGCAAAATACATGTTAATTAAAAGTCACATTAGGTTAGCTGTAATCATATCATAAAATTTAAATGCTAAAACTTAGAACAAGTTACTTTTCCGGGTGATGAGTGCCAGTGAGACTATTCCTATTTTAGTAAATACTAGTGGATCTGAAAACGAAGCGCACGGTGCCTTGTCGATAGTTTGTAGTGACGGAGAGGACGTACCATTGGTGCCAGAAGTAGTTTTTGAATCAGCGTTGGATTCTCCAGGTCTTAACAGAGAATCACAGCCTCTTTTGGGAGGGCTTGATGTCTCTTATAATCAATTCCCAGGTATGATTTATGGGTGTAAATGAAATATAAAGTATACCTACCTAATGTTTTTATATTCTAGATGATCCAGCTTTTAGCGACTTGGTTTGGCAAGCTGAGGTGGCTATTGATAATGGTATATTTCCTGAAAGAATATCACAAGGCTCTAGTGGATCTTATTTTGTTAAAAATCAGTCTACAGTAAGTAATTTTGTTAGTACATCTGTGTATACATTAACGAAATTCTTTGAATGCTAATGGTGATTTCATGTAAAAAATAAAACAAGTTGTATGTAGTCTGATGTAAATGGTATTGTAGATCAGATAAGTTCTAGTGTTCTACAAGTGTTTATAAAAATAAATATTTATGGCTTAGGTACCATTTAGTGCTGTAATGATTTTATAATTATAGCATGGTATTGAGCAAATATTAATTTTGAGTCTACTGGGGAGGTGGTACTGGGAAGTATCAAGTAAATGCCTTTGGTTAGATTCATACACATGTCCATATGTTTTTAGTGAATAATATTGATCAGTAGATTACTTATTATTACAAAAGGTTATCATCATGGTTATCAGATATATTTGTTTAAATTACAAGTTATCTCGTTATTTTATTCTATGTACTTATATTTTTTGATTGTGAATCATCAATTTTTTTATAAATTGTCTGAAAAACGTGTTTATACTGTTATGGGACACTTGCTTTCCAAATTTTAATTATTTTATACTTTTAAAATGCATTAGGTTTTAGGTTCTAACCTATATGGTTTAACAATGATAGTTGAAGAAAAATAATAAAATTTCTAGTAGCTTTTATTTATTTTAACATTAACAGTAACAAAACAAAGGCTATTATTAATTAATCAATTTTGAAATTGTTATGTTCTGTATGTATACATTAATCTGTTCAATTTACCAAACTTTTTGCATATCCACCAGCATTTAACTCTGCTGCTATGCTACAAGTTTTCATAAATGAACCAATTAAGACAAATCCAGAATTTGGAAAAAATAAAAAATACACATTTTATAATTTTGTATAAAAAGTGAAGATATTAAGTTTAAATTGAACTTCCTATATATTATGCAATTATGGAAGTTCTTTTTATTTCATTTAGGTACATACTTTTTGTGTGCTGATAGTTAAGTGGTAATAAATTATATACTTAATTATCAGAGCATAATAAATCAATAATATAATCAAAATTTATAAGCATTAAAAAATGACATGTTAAGTGAAAGCTTCTACATTTGAATTATCCATTTTAGCCAATAGATTTTTCTAGGAAATAAGATGAGCCTGTTCTGATAACCACAATGTATTTTTAACTGCAATATGATAATAATATGGCTCCGTGGTCGAGCGGTAAGGACACTTGCCTCTCACTCTGGAGCCCCTCATTCGATCCCTGGCCGAGGAGCCAGGATTTTTTCTAAACCAGAAAGTAATCCTAGGATGCTTTAGGTGTGTCCGTCATCTCTAAATGTGTAGCCCTCTCCCACACAAGGTACCTTCAGGAATACAGTGGGTTGTATTATCTGTGGTGTTTAATAATATATTTAAACCAGTTAATATTCTATACTTTTATTTCAGTATATTTTCTTGAAAAAATTCGATGGAAAATTACCTTTAATTCTAGCATTATCTCCATCTGTATCATATAATATTACTACATAATACGATATTAACGAGCTATTTTTCATTTGATTGATGATGATATGTGATAATGATGTCAATTTTCTTATAGTGTATGAATTTACTGATTTTAATAAATGCAAAAAATCAAAGGTGATAAATTGAAAGTTTATATGCAAAAAAATTAATCAGTTTTATTTAGTATTAAATATCAGTTAGTGGTTTGGTTATATAAAAAAGATGTGGTAGGTAGAGGTACTGGTTTTGTCGAGAATTGTAGTTTCTAGAACACTGTTTTTAATAGAGAAGCAAAATAAAAAATATCTCATTGTAAAATACCATTTATTTTTTTATTTTTTACTAATAGATGATGCTTGAAACATGATCATAATGTAGTTTTGTTTATAAATATATTGGGGGCGTATTAACTTTACATATTAAGTTGGTAATGGGTTATGAAGTTTTTTTTTTAATAAATGTGCAATATACTCATTTTTTACAAAAAAACTTATTTACTATTTACGTTTGGGTATAACTTTCAGTTTCTCAATAATTAATAATTATACATAAACAAAATTCATATATAGTCAAAGATATCCTATATTTTGTCAGCAAAACAAATAAATAATTAGCGGATTTACCTTGATTACCAACATATTCACGAGTGGCGTAAATCTCAATTTATCAAAATCGACACATTTGCCATAATATTTGTCATAATTTTTACAGATCTATACATTTTGCAGCTTTCTTGAGTTTTTCGTTTCCTCATTTGTTTAATTTTCTCGTCTGCGACCCTGATTAACTGTTCATTAATTTTAAATGTAAGCTCTAATGATTTTATTTTTAGAAAACAATTGCTGTGTTCAAACCAAAGGATGAAGAACCTTATGGCCGGTTGAATCCGAAATGGACAAAATGGATGCATAAACTGTGCTGTCCATGTTGTTTCGGGAGGTCATGTTTAATTCCAAATCAGGGTTATTTATCAGAGGCTGCTGCATATTTGGTCGATCATAAACTCAACCTTAACATTGTACCAAAAACAAGGGTAAGTAACAGCCGTATAATATTCTTAGGGCCGATCTTTCCATCTTCCATTAAATTTATTTGATTAATAAGTTCCATAGATACAATTATTGATACAATTGTATCCAAGGAAACTATCTACTGAATAAATTTAATGAGATAAGTTTATAAGCATAAACATAATCGCAACATGTCAATAATTTTAAAAAAATTATAATTTTAACGTCACTGTCACAATATTGACGGGACGATTTAAAATAATGTTTTAATCAAATATTTGAGCTGAATAGGGCTTCCTATAAGATAATCTGTAGTACATTGTGCAACTAGGCGTTGAACGTAGAATACAAAATAAATATTACATATTATTGTTCTGAATATTTGACACCACCATTTCTCACCAAGTATTACTTGTTGATCAAACAGAAAATTATATTTTAATAATATATTATTTTTTACAGGTGGTTAAATTAGTATCGGAAACATTTAATTATTTAAGAATAGACAGGCAGAAGGCAAGAGTGAAAAGAGCTATTATGGAACAATTTCCCAATGTTGGTTTAAGGTTCAACAGAATAGGTTTACCACCAAAGGCAAGTTTTTAATTAAATTTTGAACATATTTACTATACGGACACTAACAAATTTAATCTTTTTTATAAATGTTTAAAGATTTACAAATTTTTTTATCGTTGTGAAATATTGTATTAATTTTTTGATTCATATACGCTATTGAAACATTTTGTTTTAATTAATATTTCATTTTGAAATGTGATATACACTATTGGACTTATTCATTTATTTCTAAATTATGCGAACCTTTTTTAAATGACTACCTAATTCATTAGATTGTAGTAGTTTTATTCCGGTTCGGACTGTATAAAATTTTCAAATGTGAATTTGATCGACGTCCTAAAGTTCAAATGACAAAATTCATTAATTGGGAAGATTTATCTAGTTGCCACTAAGTTTGGAGCCCGTCGCACATTCGTTATTTTGACAATTATACAAATAGTTGAAAAATCAACCAATGTGATACACACTTAAAAAATAAATCATAACTGAAAATAGACTGAAATATTTGCTGAAGAAAATCGTTTTTAATTCCGGAATTACTGCAATTAATAACATTCCATCAACTGTATATATTTTATTGAATTATATTTACATTTTTTAGGTAGGATCATTCCAATTATTCGTAGATGGTTATAAAGATGCAGATTATTGGCTAAGGCGGTTTGAAGGAGAGCCTCTACCCACAGGAATAGCTCAAAAATTTCAATTACAATTTGAACGTTTAGTTGTTTTAGATTATATAATTAGAAACACAGACCGTGGTAATGATAATTGGCTAATAAAGTATGAACAGCCAACCATTGTGAATGGCAATACGGTGAGTGCTCAAGTGGAAATGACAGGATACAACCGAATGGAATTTAGTTCAATCGCCCGAAATAAGTATAGCTGCAATAGATAACGGGTTAGCCTTCCCCTATAAGCATCCGGACAGTTGGAGAGCTTATCCTTATCACTGGGCTTGGTTACCTCAAGCCAAGGTCCCTTTTAGCAAGCATACAAAAGACTTGGTTTTACCATTACTAGCAGATATGAATTTTGTACAGGTAAGAATTTGTTTCTACTATTGTCTAATAAATGTTCGCTTATTTCTACCCCAGGTTATGAGAATCAAGATTAAAACTACACTATAATTATTTAGCTCCCATGGTTAGATGATCAAATAAACATGACATTTATCTAAAGAAAACGACTACTGATGAAATTAAAAATTGAAGAATAAACCAACAGAGCATACATACATATATTGAATAAAAAATGTCTGTGGTACTATCGAAACAATAAAAATGTATTTAGAGTTCCATTTTTAGTAGATAATTAAAATCCACTTAGGAGTGCCACAACTTAAATGTTTGTTTTTCTTAAAGCTTAGCCTCTCAAGTCACCGAAGTAAACTTCCAGAAAGTACTAGGATTTTGTGTTGAGTAAAGAGAGACGTGGCCCTACAGTTTATTACGGGTCCAAACCACTTCGAATGGACAGTTCTCTCTCATCATAAACCGAAACAAATTACAAATAAAATTTATATCTTGCTCCAGGATAGATTCGAACCATCGATATTCAGTGCCAAGCAAATGGCATAAGCGCTTTACCCACTTGGCTACCATGCTGAAATATAGTTGCATTTTACGAGACAAAATTAGTATTGTTACTCATTATAAAAAATTCAATACAACCTAGCCATTTGTATTTTTGTTTCAGGATCTTTGTGATGATTTATATTTACTTTTTAAGCAAGATAAAGGTTTTGATAGAAATTTATATGAACGTCAAATGTCCGTGATGAGGGGCCAAATATTAAATCTTACACAAGCTCTCAAAGATGGTAAATCACCGGTACAGTTAGTGCAGATGCCAGCCGTTGTTGTGGAGAGGCGAGTGACCCCCATCACTTTTCCTGTTTATTTATGGCTTAATGTGTTTCTTCTTTTTATAGGTCCCAAGGTCAGCATACATCCAGATTTTTGAATTTCACACAACGCTTCCAAGATAAAAGTCCTTTCTTTTCTTGGTGTTAATGTTGAATTAATCGAACAATTTTTTTTAATAGATTTACCATCGTATCTGTTTTTCCTCAATTATATTTTTATAATTTATAATTATTATTGTGTAAAGTTATGTAAAATAATTTTAATCGTATATTTGAATATAAACTCTTATGAAATATTATATTTATTTAATAAACTGTACTACACAATGTAAAATTTAATCTGTACGAACTCTGGCTGCTTTTGGGTCATCGTGCCTGATAACTGTGTACCATTCCCTGTATCTCCTATTGTCTCCATCCTTCTTATAGTAGGTATAAACTGCATAAATACCAATTCCAATACCACCCAGTCCCATGAAACAGCTTCCAACAACTTCGGGTATTTCGTGCCATCCTCTTTTAAACAAAGCAACTAAGCCTTTACTAGGTGCTGTTGCCATATTTATAATACAACCTAAAATTAAGAATATTTATTTTTTATACTTTTCCTGTAATTTACTAACCTAAAATTTCTTTGACCCAACTGATTTAGTGATTGATTTGATTACACAATAGTGATTCCTGCAGTTTTTTAAATTCTGATATGTTGGTAGTATGATTTCAGTGGGTACCAACATGAAGTGTATTCAGTTGTGTGAAGTTAGCGCGCTCGTATGTAAGGGGAATCAATTTGTATAATCTAAGAAATTTGTGACCAGGAATTTATTTGAAGATCACTATTTAGTAGTTAGTACATTTGATTATTTAATTCTGACAGAAGTGAGTAGGTTTAGTGTGTTTCTTTTTCCACTTCCCATAGACCTCGGTAAATTTCAGATGTAGAGAAATATGGTCGTTTTTTTTTTACTATGCCAATATAAGATTTGCTGAGATCCTCACCACTCCCTAAGGATGAGACACAATGGGTTGCAGTAAAACTTAAGACTTAAAACGTATTCGTAACCACCACCGTTTAATGAAGCAATACACAATGGGCTCGAAACTTAGACGTAAAACTTGGTGTCACGGTTCGTTTTTAAGTCTTTCGTCTTACCGAGAGCCAATCAAATTGAGGTATTTTTTGGTGAGAAGAATTACCAACAAACGAATAAAATATTACCTGGAAAGGAAATGACTCGTTTCGGTTGGTTTTGGGGTTATATACTTCGATCGAAAGTTATATAAATCAAAATATCTATTGTTCTCTTTTTGGTTTTTAATATTTTCTCGAATTCTACTATCTAATAAAAGAAAAGTATTAGATACTTTAGTATTAAATACCTAAATACTTTAAAACAAATTACTATTAAACACTCCTACCTCAAAAGGCAATCTATACACATGATAGGTTAAAATTTTCCTTCTCCAACAAAAGTTTTTAAAATTTTGGGTAAAATGGGGTAAGAAAAAGATTTGTTGATATATTATTATCAATCTATCTCCTATTTCCTGTCTTTTTTGACGTTTCTGTAATGTTTTTGATTGGCTACAGGGGGTGGTCCGGTAATCACATTGTGTATGAGAAGTAATAAGTAAGTGTAAGGACTCTTACCGATTTGCACTAACAAAGATTTACTCTTGGAAGTGGACAATTTGAAATTTCTGTTGACCGTTTTATAAGGTTTGGTAATCAGATGGAGAATCTGTCTGGGAGTATAGTACTTTTGTGTATTTTGTTTTGTGGTTGGTTTCTTGTATTGTACCATCGACCCAATCAAAATTTATTGTAGTTTTTTTTTTGTACTGCAGATCAGGTCAGTTATGATCTAGTTCAGTATTCTCATCTCTGATTGGCTTAGAAAGTGTCTTTTAAAATGGCAAACCAATCAAAAATAAAAATTAACTGAACTGATCTGAAACATAGTGCAAATAAAAAACTACTAATGATTGTACTGAGAACATACCACAAAGTATAATGTTTTGTAATGAATGGTGGCAAGTTTGAAAATGCTAACATATTTTTGAATGAAACTAGTAATTTTGAAACAACGTTTTCTTATTTATGAAATAATCAATTTTATGTACCTTAAAATATTCATTTATCCATTTACTAACATAAGGAACTAAAACTAGTTAGAAGTAGCTTATATTATATGCCAGAAAACCTAATTTGTTTGGAAATTACTTTAGCTATTTCAGCGACGAACCCTGTATATCGACTGTTTCAAACCGTTTTCAAAGGTGACGTCAGTGTTTTACCGTATCGCTAAAATGAGTAGTTTTTAAAAACCGGTTCGTCCAAACAATACCACTGTCAAGTCTTAAATAAATGGTAAATAAATATTAAGAAAGAAAAATAGATAAAAAAATATTGTGTTTAGCATACCACTGAAGAATGCTAAACATGCGTCAAAACACCGATTTCTTCCCCACCATCAAAACTGTTTACAAACCACTCTCTAGAAAACGGCTCAAAAAAAAAACTGAAAAATATTTGTTCATGACGTCACTCTTTCGACACTGAAAAATGAATGGTTTAAAACATTTCAAACTGTAGGTTGACTAAAAAATACATTTAGTTTTCAATACATTGAACTCTATCTATAGAGTTCAATGTTTCAATAGTACTTATTTCTGTTGGTTTAGTTGAAACAGCCAATATTGAATTTTTTTAAGTTACTTTAGCAACCAGTTCGACAAAAATATGATCGATTATTGTTATTTTTTAAATTTTTTTTTATTTGGTCTAAAAATTATACAATCAATCCCAATTCGAATAAATTGTAATGAATTGCGGTGATTTAAAAATTGTAGTAACGACGTAATGACAGCATGCAAATTGTAATGAAAACATTACAATCGTAATGACTAATGAGTCCTTAGTCATTACAATTGTAATGTAATGTAATGACTGTAGCAACCCTTGTTTTTACTTATGTGACCTAATCACACCTTATACACTGAGTCTCAATGATCTTATGTGAATCTAATGAATATGCTGTTTTTGGATATGTCCTTCAACCATATGGTCGAATGGTTATTCTATTATTTCTATTCGAAGTTGGCATTACTGTACTACAACAGTTTTTTGTTTTTCTTGTCCAATAAATTAAATTGTTTCTTTGCAATAAATAGATAATCTCAATTCTCAATTTAGTTGTTTTGTTCTATGGTTGTTTTGTAGCCTTTACGTTATTGAGTACTTGTGATGTAAGGTCAAATACTTTAATATTTGGTGAGGTAAACAATTAAATTATCTTCAATAATGGATATCGGCGAATTACTCGATTACAAGGTACGTTCCAAATGTTAATGAATAATCTTAAATTTCTTGGTATCTTCTTTGGGTATTAGGCTTGTCCTATAGATTATTTTAAAAAATTGTTAAATAAACCTCTGCGCCAAAAAGATTACTCGGGTTGGTTTTTTTGAAAGAAATGCTTTTGCCTATCCAAAAACTGTATGCCTAAAAAGTAACCTGAGAATAAAACAAATGTCAAATATTTTATTTTGATCGGCAAAAATATTTTCTTCACTCAGTAAACACCAAAGTATGGGCCTTTATTCAGCCCGGTAAAAGCCCAGTTAATTCCCATACTTTGGCGTTTTTTAAAGTCCTTTTGGCATAAGTTTTATTTTACAAATTTTTTAAATAATTTATAGAACAGTGACGTATTGCTCAAAGAAGGTGCGAAGAAACATTATTAGGATGCCACAAATTAATAACTATAGACAAACTCATAATAATTTTATGTATTATGTTGTGTATTTATTTTTTTTTCGTTATTTTAGCCCCCTCAAGCTCTAAAAAGGCCCATTGAGACTGAAGATGATGAAGATGAAATTGAAAAAACACGTAAAATGCGGAGAATTGCAAGAGCAAAAGCTAATAAAATGGCCAGGTCTGCATCTCCTACCCCTTCTGTACAAACTTTGGATCAGATTTCTGAAGAAGAAAGAGCAGAAATTTTGAAATTTGTCGAGACGGAACAAACACAGGTAATTTGCAGATTATTGATATCTGTAGATGTTATTGTATAATGAGCGCAGAATTAGTAGTCATTTATTTACAAATAAAAAAAATATGTGTCCTGTGTGTTATAATCTGTAATTTTTCTACGACATGTTTATTATGGCTTTATTTTCCAAAAAACATTTGACTGTCTTTGTATGACAGTAGTCATAGCTTCTTTGATTTAATTGTACCTGAATCACTAGCCGTGTTTGGCAGGTTCTTCTAGGAGCAGATGGATGAGATGATGGATAAATCAGATTATTAAACACGTGATCACCAGATTGCTCCGATTCCTCGGCAGTTACCGAATGGTTAATTACTCGTCCGCGTATGGCAACTAGGGGGAAATAAAAAGTCATATACAGTGTACTAGATTTACTAAGCAATGACACGCATGTAGTGAACAGATTTTGTATTAGTTGTAAAAAAAATTATTAAATGCTGTTTTAGGGAGAGGTTGTAGATGAAACTGCTATAAAGAAAATAGTTTTAAATTTTGAGAAGAGGAGTTTAAAGAACAGAGAAATGCGTATAAAATTTCCCGATTCTCCTGAAAAATTTATGGAAAGTGAAGTAGAACTTCATGAAACTTTACAGGAAATGAGGGTATTGTCAACAGCACCGGATTATTATCCATTATTGGTAAAATTGCAGATTATACCTAGTCTCTTGGAACTGTTGTCCCATGATAACACTGATATTGCAGTAAGTACCATACTGTTAGATTTTTTTGAAAGTTTAGTCAACTTAAAAACGATACCAAACTATATTGTTTATTTTGCAGTATAATTAACTAAAAGTTATAAATTGAAAAAGCCCCATTGAATATTCTCTCTTTATAAGAATTATATATTATTAAAATAATAAGGTTCTCATAATATTGATGTTAAAACTATACCTATTGAAACATTTGTAATATATTAAAATCACCCTCAAAATAACAACAGTTCCATCAATTTAAAGAGATTTTGATGCAAGTGAACGATTTTTAATTAACAAAAAATAAGGCATGAAAAAAACATGGGTGACATTTTTTATTAATTTAGGTATGAGCCTTAGAGATGTTTTAAAAATAGAAAATCAAAAAGTTTGGCCTCATTTCAAATTCAGTTTTGAACTTTTGCTCAGTCTGTGATCCATAAAAATAAAAATAATGCACATTATTTTGAGGATTAATCGAATTACTAAATTGTCACCATTCGTTTTAGGTTGCTACAGTTGAATTATTACAAGAACTCACAGATGTTGATATTCTAAATGAGTCAGAGGAGGGAGCTGAAGCCCTTATCGAAGCCTTATTAGAACATCAAGTTATTGCCTTATTAGTACAAAATTTGGACCGTCTGGATGAATCTGTAAAGGAAGAGGCAGATGGTGTTCACAATACATTATCAATTATAGAAAATCTAACAGAACTTAGAACAGAAATAACAAATGAGGCCATGAAACAAGGCCTCTTAGCATGGCTTCTCAAAAGATTAAAATTAAAAGCTCCTTTTGATGCAAATAAATTGTACGCCAGTGAGATGTTGTCCATTTTGCTACAAGAGAATGAAAAAAATAGAGCTGCATTAGGAGAGTTGGATGGAATTGATACTTTGCTGCAACAACTTGCCTTTTATAAACGACACGATCCTAATAGTGCAGAAGAACATGAACTGATGGAAAACCTTTTTAATAGCCTGTGTAGTTCTTTGATGGTAGTCACCAACAGAGACCGTTTTCTAAAAGGGGAAGGTTTACAATTGATGAATCTAATGTTGAGAGAAAAAAAGACTTCACGTAATGGCTCACTCAAAGTGTTAGATTATGCCATGTCAGGGCCCCATGGCAAAGACAACTGTAATAAATTTGTAGATATTTTAGGTCTGAGAACGATATTCCCGTTATTTATGAAAACACCAAAGAAGAATAGAAAACGGGTGTTATCAACCGAGGAGCATGAAGAACATGTTTGTTCAATCATAGCATCGATGTTGAGAAACTGCCGTGGATCGCAGCGTCAACGACTGGTAAGCAAGTTTACAGAGAATGACCATGAGAAAGTAGATCGACTTCTGGAGCTACACTTCAAATATCTTGAAAAGGTCGAGACCGTTGATGATATGTTAGACGATAATGGAGACGATGATGAGGATGCCATTTATTTAAAAAGGCTAAACGGAGGGCTTTTTACATTACAACTAATTGATTATATTATAGTAGAGGTGTGTGCGGCTGGCCCTACAAGTATTAAACAACGTGTTATGCAAATATTAAATCTTAGAGGGGCATCTTTAAAAACTATTAGGCATATTATGAGGGAATACGCAGGGAATTTAGGAGAAGAAGGGGATAAGGAATGGAGAGACCAGGAACAGCAACATATATTAAATTTAGTAGATAAATTTTAATTATTTAATATAATAAAAAACCACCAGTTAATTTTCAAATTTAGCTTTTATTGAAATATTTAAACATAAAAATATTTTGTAAATACATGTTTCAATAGATTTATTAATATATTAGATTGCATATAATTTTTTTTTTTTTTTTGAGAAATACAAGGCAATTAATTTAGTTAATACACAATATGCAGATACACTTATCTATCTGTTGAATTTGTACTGAATTTATAAACAATTTTCTGTAAATATACAGTGCGTTTCACTTTAAGCAGACATACTCCTGTATTTCGGTTGTATCTGGGAAAATTGAAAAAGCCTTTTTTCAAATTGAAATATTTGACGAGATCTACCTTCCTAAATGATATTTTTTTTGTTGTGTATTTACGGCCTACTATAATTAAAATAAAATGCTAAAAACCAAGAAACGCTATTAGGGATTTTTTTAACGAAATGAGTTTTAGGAAATATGAAATGGACTTGCTTAGAACACCTACATACCGAAGTTCATATCGATAGCTCTTACTATGATTCATCAATTTTTGTAAAATAAATGGTACCAAAATAACGTTACCATTAATTCCGAGTACAGAGAGTACTTTCTGATCACCCTATATAAACCGTAGTATTACTGAGTATTGATGAGTTGAAATGAACCCCTCTTCCACGTTTTTCAAACTAAAGAATTTGAATCGTCTTTTTCCACAAAAATTTATAAATCGTAGTGAACACCTTGTAAGAGCTATCAATGTGAAATTCAGTATTTAGGCTTTCAAAGCATATCCGATTCATATTTCTTAAAAAATGTTTCTTTAAAAAAATCCCTATTGGCATTTCTTGATTTTTAGCATTTTATTTTAATTATAGGCAGTCGTTTAGGAAGGTAGATCTCTTCGAGTACAATATGAAAAAAGAATTTTTCAATTCGCCCAAATACAAGCGAAATACGGGGATGTCTGCACACTATATTTAAAATCTACTATGCAGAAGAATGCCCCTAAAAATGCTCCTTTTTTAAACGGTTCTACTTGGTAGAGAATTATATTTGTAGCAGAGCTGTTTATATTTATTATCTCATGATAATGAAGTAATTCTAAATCCCAATATAATTTTAGAGGAGACGTTGAAACGACAATCAGATTTTTAAAAGGATAATTTATGCTTTAAAATGTCATTTCAACATTTTTAATGACATTAGTAAAGTCTACTTTAGAGGGTGTTAAGTAAAAAGCGGGAGCAACCTGAACACCACAGGGGCACTGACATCCCATGATCCAACTGAACGAGCCTAATTTTGCAGAGCATTTTGGGCATAATAATTTTCCACAAGTCACTAAAGTTACGTTCATCCATGCCATAGGTTCAATAAAATAAATTTTCTTACAATTCACTCCTTTATCTTGATGAACAAGCAGATTTGATTCTGACGCTAATTCCCTTCTACATTTTTTACAACGGTACACATTTGGTTCTGGTTTTATCTGGGTTAAACCGGGATCAGGCTGTATTAAATCGAGAAAATTTTGTGGTAAAATTTTTACCTTCCTCACTTTATCGGCTGCTATAGTTAATTTAAACAATTTAAAGTGCATATTCATAGGATTTATGGTATACCCCATTTCTCTGTAAAGTTTTAGTTGAGACACAAAACCTTGATTTGGAAAAACTATGCCCCGCTTGGCTTTAACCCTCTCAAATGCTTCATGGTAACTTATGTCATATTTTTTCATAATATATGCAAAGATTACGGTAGCACTCCTTGATACACCAAAATAACAATGTACCAAAACAGCTCCTTTGGATAAACCTTCTTTGATAAAAATGTCAGTCTCATCAAAATATGACAGAAGATCTTCCCTTGGTTGATCTGACAATTGGATATACTTTGTAGTGATATGTTTTAATTCCAATATATTGCGAGGTAATGGACAGGTATCAATTGTTATTATATGAGTTATTTTGTATTTGTGTAGAGTAGCTAGATCTTTCGCTGCTGCTAATCCACCAAGGAATAAGTTTTCTTCGATCATATCGATACTTATAGGACTCAATGAGAAATTAATTCTGTGTAGAATATCCATATTTAAGATATTAATTTACCTATCTACCTAAAAATATTTACTTTCAACTTAAAAATTCAATTAATAATTTCACTTCCTACCTATAAAACTGTCAGTTTTTCTGATTAATATTTAGTATATAATTCAGTGATACACTTATTTTATATTGGTAAACTCCCTTAGCACGTTTGCAATTTTATTTATATTTAAATCCCCACTTTTTACATTTACGTTTAACATTTTAAATACCGTATTTATATACATCAGGGACTTCTAAAATAAAAATATAAATATGGATATGATTTCTGATTGGCAAGTGGCAAACAGAATCACAGTTCACTGTTTATTTAAAAAACACGACGCTTTCTCTCTTGAGGGGTCAAGGTTATGTGATTTCGATTCCAGCCAGTGTTGCCAATCCGACTCGTCACACTAAGAGCACGTTCGAAATTACCCTAGAGTTATTTTTTTAACATATATTAGTATTAGTTTTCGTATAAATATGACGTCACCTGCCTTTTAATGTTTTAATTACTCTGTTTTATGAACGCAAAACTCGCTAAAGATAAATTTGGTCCCTAGTTAGTTACTTCTTTTCTTACCGTTTCTGATTTTGATGTGGCTAACATGCATTTCTTGATATTTTTACATGTAGGCGTTTTTTGACATTTTTGTTATAGTTTATTTAAATATTGTTCTGATTACATGTTTTTGAGGTAAACCTTAAAAAAGGCTTTTTTCCAAAGCCAAGAATAATTACCTATTACTATAAGTCGATATGATCTAAATAAAATCACAAACTTACTTGCGTTATTCAAAAGGCATATACCTAATTGTTATTATTATTATTGGAGTAATTACGACAGTTCCAATGACTTCAGAATAGAATAGAATATTTCTAAAGTCATTGGACAGTTCACTGTGCACAATACCATACGTGGTCAAAGTTTCAACCGGATCCTAATCTGTTCTCATTTTTTCTAAACTTTTTAAAACAGGACGGATATATCCCTAGGCGGAATGCCTATAATCGGGTAAAATTTTTATGAAAATATTTAGCACAGAACAGATAAAGAATATCCAGGGGATATTGTGAAATTCAGAGATCTCTTTGGCTCTGGGGATATATTATTTATATTTATGTTGGCGCTATTGTGTGTCAGTTGTCATTCTTTCTGTCAGATGTAAATAATATGGCTCCGAGAAGGACTTCGAAAATCCTGAAAACTTTTAATAAAGTGGATTATAAGGCACTAATTTTAAATGACGTACTATGTCCAATTTGCAGAAGCATCCTGATAGAACCAGTGTCTCTACCCTGCAGCCATGGGTTTTGTTCATCCTGTTTTGATGGTACCATGGAAAATGCAAACTTGGTTTGTCCTCTTTGCAGAATTAGAATAGGATCTTGGCTTAGGAAGGCAAAAAAAGAGGCAAAACTTGTAAATGAGGAATTGTGGAATGCCATTAAAGATAAGTTCCCGCAACAGGTCAAAAATAAATTGAATGGTATAGATGAGGACTTCGAAGAAGGTATGTTTGTTTTGAGGGTAGTATAAGAAAAATAGTAACGAGTTTGTTTTGTTTTAGAACCTGAAATCATAGTTTCATACCCTGGGGAAATTCGCAAAGAATATCAAATACAAAAACAAAAAGAAGATGAAGAATTTCGGAAAAAGTGCGAGGCAGATATTAGAGCCAGCGAAGAACTTATTAGAAAAATAAAAGAAGAAGAAGATTTTGAAAAAGCTGTGCTGGAGGAGAAATTAAAACTTGATGAACAAGTAGCAAAAAAAATTGGCAGAGGAATTTGCGTTGACCAGCCCATCAACTTCTAAAGTTAAACAAACCACCAAAAAACTTGGTCCTATGGACAAATTTGTCAAAGAAGAAAATGAAACTGTCACATCACAAGGTATTCAAAAAAGGCCCATAAATAATTTTACAACAAAAGAATATACGTGCAGGGTTTTATGTTTGGATAGTAATAAAAAGAAATTGGAGAATGTCGCTCGCAAGAAAGTTTTCTCACCAATAATTAAGAAAAAAATTCAGCAAATTCAAAAGATTGTTGATACAGACGTTACTAGTGATGGAAGTGATTGTATAGAATCAGAACTAAGGTATTTTAAACCAATTGATCACAGAGTAAATCCACCTTCTGTAGGGAAACCACCTATTAGAGTCCCGACTAAGAAGCCTCAAAAAAATACAGCACCAACAATATTGTAAGTATAAAAGTCTGATCCTTTCGTCTGCTTGTTTATGTATAGTATGTAACACATTAGATTTCTTTTGTGCGGTATATACTCAGTCAAAAAATTATAGCTATGAGTAGGTATATTGATTAACGACCAGTAATGATTACAAAAAACGATTGAGTTTTGTGACAATGGTTTAATTTATAAAATGAATATTATAGGGCTGTTTTGATGATTTATATGTATATTTGAATTGACTTTGATAAAAAAATTCATCAAAGTAATGGATGACATCAATAATGTGACATATCTAGGTTATAAGTTTTACTAGAATTGCGTAAAATGTTAAATTCCACAGTAAGTGTACCTAACTGAAATATAAGTGACTAATGAAAATCAGGCAGCACAAAATCTTTTTTTTATGCAAATATAAAGAAGTAATGTAACCTCTGCAAATTTACTTCACATATATTTTATATACATGCCGTTTTTGGACATTAATGGTATTTATTTAGTGCTTGCTTTTTGAAGGAGACGAAAAAATTATGTTTTTTTTTTAAACTAATATAACATATTTTTCCAGGTGTCCTTCTGGTTTAATCAATTTCTATTCTAATTTCCTTGAATCAGCATTTGCCAGAATATCCTTCACGATACCAACTACAAAAATAAACAGAAAAAATAATTCCACACCACAGGATGCTAGTGGCTCAGCAACTACAAGTCATTTAAAAAGATTACATTCTGACGAGGACATCTGTAGTCCCAATAAAAGAAAAAAATAAATTAGATGAGGATAAAGAATCTCCCACACTAAGTAGTTGTAGTAAAACAAGTAGGACAAAAAGACAGTTATTTGGAAAGTCTAACAATATTGTACAAGTAGAAACAAGCTCGAGTCCACCCTTTTATGGCTTTGAAAATTCAGATTCTAAGAATAACACCTCGAATATTATAAATACCGTTAAGAAAAATGGTATAATAAATATCACAGAGGATGAAAAATCAAAAAAACTGATACAAGAAATGGCAGATTTGGAATTTGCCAAAAAAATTACAGGACGAATTTAATAGAAACGCCCACTACACAAGAAGTACTCGTAGGACAACGGGGAGCTCGAAAAGACAAGCCACTCTGGATGAAATTATGAAAACTCCCTATAGAGTTAAGTAATTTGATGTACAATGTATGAATAATAAAGATATTTATCTCCAACAAATGGGTAAACATTACTAATTTAGTTGTTATATTTCAAAAGAAAATTGATTTAATTACTAAACGTACCGTTTAGATATTTTTTTTACATATAATGCTTTTATGTTAAGTATTTAAGTAACATATTTGTGATGTTGGGTCCTCAGAATAGTTGTCTAGCCATACATTGACATAATTCCAGCAAAGTACTTTATACAAATTTCAGTTGGGAAGTTATTTATTAGAATGATTTGTTGTAAAATCAATTATGTCACTGTAAAGCATATTGTTGTTGATATAACAAGAGTATTAAAAACAAACAGTTATAAAATTTATAACTTGGCTTTTTGTTGTTTCATTTTAGAAAAATTAATAATTGGTTTATTACAAAATTCTCCGCTGTGATAAGGCAGCCATTGTTTTATTTTTTAAATAAAATTCTTTGTATAAAATCAAGTTGTATTTTATTTATGTACATTTACTATTTTTATGACATTTAACAATTAAGAATACAATTACGCAACTTTAGATTCTGTTATTTACTTCGACTTGGGTACCTGAAAAAATTTAAAATATTTTACTGCTACTTACTAATAACGGCTGTCTCAGAATAAATTTCCGTTTAAGAAACGCAGAGTTGTAATTTTATTATAGCATGAAAGTACAGATGTAACAACGGTAAGCCGAACAGATGGTGCAACCTAAGGGTTGCTGATTTAATCAAATTTAAAGGGTGAAATCCACTCTGAGACAACATCGAACTGTATTTTTAGTTTTTGGAACTTTTTAAAACAAAAATGTGGAAAATGATGATGACCATTAAACAAATTATACTACTACTGAATAGTACCTAAAATAATTCAATGCACTGAAGCAAATTACGCCAAAATTGCAAAAAAGTGCATTTTCGAATCCTACACAAATTAGCTTTCGAATTGCTTCAACAGAACAAGTAGTTTTTGAGAAAAATGATTGATCGTATTCAGTTAAATTCAGTAAACTTGGTATACTAAGTCTGTCGAGTTATGAATATTTTTATTTGGTTGCCATGGCCAATCCCAGAATGGCACCTCTATTATTAATTTCAGAACTATTAACTTGAATTTGTAAACGTCGAGATGTTTCAGGAGGCATCTGATTTCTGGACAGTAATTTTTTTCATAACTAATACCACAGGGGGTGTCGATTTTATCGGATAAATTTTTATTTATATGAAAACTTGGTTGTCATGACAATATAATGAAAGCATACTGTCGTACAAAAACATGAGACAGTAGGTCGAGTGCTTGTTGCAGTTTGTTTGAGTTATATTGTCAAAATGATAACAAAGTTTGTGTAAATAAAAATTGTCCTATTCAAAATAAAAATAGAAACCTCGAGTGGCATTTGACATGACAATTCCTCGTATGTAATATAGATAACAAGATAATAATTAATAAATTTATTTGCTAATAGTATAACTATTAAAAATAAAATAAATATGACTTTAAATAAAAGTTAATTTCTTACAAGGAACAATAGCATTTTTATAGTTGCCATAGTGAAGGTAAATAAAAATGTTGCCATGAAAACACAAAGTTTTTTCAGTTACGTTGCTGGTAAATATTTTTAAATATGATCCCAGTGTGTGTAATATTTGACAGGAGTGGAATTGTCAGATTTATTTAAACAATCGAGTCTATATGATTGATAAATTAGTTTCCGGGCTCGTCGAGAGGGGAAGGGGACAGTCGAAACAAATTACTGGGGACCGAACACAGTCAAGGGTCCACTAGCCCGCCTGGCCGTTTTAAAAGTTTCATGAAGTTCTCATGTGCGTTAGAAAAAAAAAACCACTTGCATTTTTCCAAATATTAAATATACAAGGCACAAGTGAGTGCAAAAATGTCTGTATATCAAATATCAAAAAAAGGTAAAATGACTGAAATCAGTAAATAAATTTAAATATATTATCTAAGGCCAAAGTTTTTAGTCAGAATTTAGTTGTGTTTAGTAAGAGATTGGGAGGTAGTGATAAATATTGTCAAATCCAGGGTTGACAGGTGATGTGCCCCTGCCTAAATATATTCATGCATATATGACACAAAAGATTGTGTCATATGTATATGCAATAAGCACAATGTAAGAACATTGTGCTTATTTTGGCGAGTTCGTTACCATCCAAAATTGACACGAAGATGGCTGTAAATATTTGTGAATGTAACAGTAACAAGCATGTATTTTTAACTAGCGATCACAAGTGTAAAAGTATATTACTAATATAAAAACAAATTAAGTTCCTCTTTTTGGTAAAAGTTAAAATATAGAGTGGAATGAAAAATAATATTAACTGAAAATTTTTTTGCTAATTATTATTTACTAACTTTTACAAATCTTATCACAGATAAGTATAACATATATCTAGATATATGTTATACTTATCTATATACATATATCTAGATATATGTTATACTTATCTAGATATATGTTATACTTATCTGTGATAAGATTTGTAAAAGTTAGTAAATAATAATTAGCAAAAAATTTTCAGTTATTATTTTTCATTCCACTCTATATTTTAAAATATTACTAATAATAATGCACTCACTAAAACATTTGTCACTTTCCAGCCACAAGCATTGGTGGTTCCTTCCATGCTAATTCGGACGTAATTGTCATTCGTTTCTGAATAATTTTCTTGTTTAATATTCCCACATCTCTGATAAATATTTTTTTCTTAGTGCTATTTCCGATGGCATCTGAACATTGCTATAATGCCCACTAATATACTTTTGTAAAAATTGTCTAAATAGTGCGTTATCTAGATACGTCCACATTACACCCAAACATCATTTCTATTAAATTTAAGTTAAAATTTGTTTGTTTATCACTATCAGTAATACTACACACTGTCTGAGGAAATGTGTGTCTTAATGTTTGCTCTGAGGTTGTATGAAAGTACTTCTATGCAGCTTGTGCAATATAATTATGTGCCGTTAAATTGTAACTGGGAAATCGCTAATCCACAAATTCACTTCATCCTTTAAAGAAACTGAAAGAGACGTTTTAAAAAAGTTAACATCCGTTGTCTTTAGTTTTGCACTATTTACATATCTACTTATTATTCACAGACGTTTTAAAAATACTACATATTTAGAGTGGTATTCACTCAAGATGGGGCAGTGGGCGTAAACGTGATAGCCAAGCCACACGATCCGCCTATAGGTATCTATCTATGCTTTGCTATTGGAGCATTTCCCCATCAACATTGCTGCAAGCTAAAGGAAAACAACAACAACGTTCTTTTAAATGTGTAAAAAAATTGTTTCTAACTGTGCACAGCAATATTTAGTTCGAAATTTTGAAGACACATCTACTACCACAAAACATTTTTTACAAGACATATTTAATTAGCTATTTAATTGAATCCATTTGCATAGGAAATACGTACTAATTCTATATCAAATACCATAACCTTCAAAAAAATGATTTCTTAGTTGCCTCTCAAGTCACCGAAGTAACTCCCAGAAAATTCTAGGATTTTGTATTGAGTAAAGAGAGACGAGGCTTTACAGTTTATTGTGGAGTCCGAACGACATCTAGGGCATCGACACTTCTCTTCCATCTTAATCCGAAACAAACTACAAATAAAATTACTTGCATCGGGATAGATGGTTCATAGATATACGGTACCGAGTAAATAGCTATGAGCGCTTTACCCACTCGGCTACCCATACAGCAGGGATTGGTGACATTCTTTTGCAAATTGCGACAGTGAGAGTTGCTATCAAGATAAAACAATACGCCTGCCGCAAATAATCTAAAGTAACACCATAGTATAAAAAATGCTGAAACAGACAATTTCGACAGATGTACTACCAAACTTACTGGATTTAGCTGACTATGAACTGATTCTATGTAGCTGTCGGGTTCTATATACTTGGCTAAAGGCTCAAACATAAAACCAGTGACAAATCATTACTTAATAAAGATAATTGCTTATAATTTGGACGCTAAAATAATTCATGTCCCTCACTTACACTAGACGTTGTATTGTAAATAATTACATAAAACGCAGGTGTGCAACAAATAGTTGGGTGCACTTTAAATTAATAACAGCCAAATGTAAAAAGAATAGTATGGATAGACAGAAGACCTAGCGCAAATAGTCCGCTTTACTGGTTAACGAGTCACGTGACTAGTTGGTCTCGGTTTGTCCAACTGAGAGGAGAGCTTCACATCAAAAGTTCCGACCTATTTCAAGATCATTTTCCACCTTTTTGCCCTATCATTTAAAAAAAAAATGGAATGGCATTTCATTACTAAATTACATTATTCGACATGGGTGAAACTAGTTTCACTGGCTCCTTCTATAGACTGTTTAGGGGGGATACTCTCTTCAGAATGAAGACAAGCACCTACAGGACAATGGCAGGACTTGTGTAAGGAGGTGCTATGGGATTCAGTGATTACATCAAGAGGGTCTTTAACTTGGACATTATTTTCAGGGGATTGAATTACCTGTTCCACTTCTATTTTTTCTTCTTTGTCTGAAACAAATGAGGTAGCTGTTGATTTTACAGAATCCCAGGCTTCTGAAAATGTAGTGGGGATTTTAGGTAATGATGGTAGCTCCAGTGGTGGGTCATCTTTCTTAACTGTAAACATCCATAAATCATTTAAAGACCTTAATGGTTCTTGAACACAGCACTAGGGTCCATCTTTTTTAGGACCAGGTATAAATTCATCTACCTTATCTAGCCAGGATAAATACTTCTTGAAAAGTATCTTAGTTAGTTTTAAAAGTATTTTAAGATGATACTCCTCAAAGTCCCCTATGATACATATCTTAGACACTTATGAAAGTATCTAAGATAATTTTGTTGATTTTGACGCATTTTGGTATCTTAAGGTCTTTAAAAGTATCCAAAATAATTTTGGTAATTTAAATATATTTTTTAAATATCATAACACATATGACAAAAATTAAAAAAATCTACTTTCACCTACAGTTAAAAAATTCTTTTGGACCCAAAAAATACACAAATGGTATTTTTATTTACAAAACTAAACTTTGGAACCCCATCGACACCACACGAATTTCGGACAACCAGATTAGATTTTATCCTTAGTGGCTGGTATGATGATTTTCAGTGATCAATCAATTTTAAATATGAGGTGTCCATAGGATGATACGATAGATTTAATATTTTACTCCACTATGCAATGTTTTCTCTACAAGCATTCACTTAGCAATTTCAAAAATGTTATACTTTCTGCTTCCATATTCCATAAACTAATTATAATGACTCTATGGTTGAGTAGTAAAGACACTGGTGAATCACCATGGAGTCCCAAGTTCGATTCCTAACCAGGCAGATGTGATTTTTTTTGGAAGCAGAAATTAATCTCAGCCACTTGCAATACCACTTCATTGATCAATTTTTATTGTGTAGCTATATTCAACTAACTTGATTCTAAAAATTAAAGGGATGCCCACTACTTTTTGTAAAATTAAATATAACAATGTTTTATGAGACTGGGGAGGGGGGACAATTTTGTCAAAAAATAAATCGAAGTATTAATGACAATAAAAACAAATTGCTGGGCTTCACACTAATAAAAACCTCGATAAAAACCTCTTTGAATATCTTATTTTATTATAACTGTAACATAAGATGTAATCAATAATTTCAAAATCAAAACAGTTGATAATATGTTCGTCCAAGTAGAGTAATATCCCATGTGTTTGATGTTCCATGTGCAATCCAGTGGCAAGACATCAAATAGCATAAACAAGATAACAAATTGTTTCGATAAAACTGTTCAAGTAAACACTTTTACACAGTTGAAAATATTAATATACGATACAAACTTAAACTATATACAAACCTCCATAAACAAAGTTATATGCAATTGTAAGATATTTCTTGGCTTCTCCAAGACCAACTTGTGAATATTCTGCTGCCTCCCGTGGATAACATATTGCACCCATACCCAAAGCTCCTGTTGTTGCGTATAAAGTTTTTTTAAAAATACCTCCACGAAGTCCAAAAATTAAACCCGCCAATGCTCCAATACCTATGGCTCCTGCTTTTGGCATTGTGTTGTTTTCTTCTTGTAAGTAGTTGATGAGCCCTGATGAGATTTATAGCACATTTACCTTAATATAGAATAGATTGTTACAAGTTAATCTTACCTTCTACATTTTCTCTGCTTCTATCAAGGTGTTCGAACCCCACTCTTTTATAGGCTTTAAATTCTTCAGAATATTTGTTATACGTTAACCTTGTGGTTCTAAATGCTTGTTCGATAGCTCCTGGAGGGCTTTCTTCTTCTTTACATTCCTTCTTAACACTCTCATTCGTTGACTCTGGTGTATAAATTGGAAGTTCGCTAGGCCTGCAAACCGAGCTGCAAACATTTTCTTCATTTTGTTGTGGCTTATTTTTAACTTCGACTACAACAGCAGCTACTGTTGGTATAAGACAATTTCTAATAACCTACAATTTTTACAAGAATTGTAACAAAAAATTTTCTAATTTCAGTATTATCAGTAATTTTATACTATTCTTCTGCTACACTTACTTGACTAGCAAACATTGTTATAATTGTTATAAATTACAATTATTATTAGTACCTACAAAGAATTACATAAAATTTGACAGTTCTCATATGACAACTGAGATACCAGGTACCCCATAAACCAAATTGCTGATTTTTTATTGGATTTTGATGTGTAATGCGGAATATTTGAAATTTTACTTACATTACTTTAGTACATTGAAATAAATTTATCACAAAACATAATTACAATATAAAAAATTACTGATGGAGCGTAAAGTATTAAACAATTTTACATATACATACCCTTAAAATTATAACATGTAACATGCTCTTGAAATATCACGTTATTAATAATTTAGTAATAATTTTTTTTTGACAATTCTTTTAATATGACTTTTTGATTTGTCATAAACGATTTATTATAACTGGATGCTACACTAATTATTGTAACGTGCGATCGAAAAAAATATCTTTGAGGACTTGAGGGGTTATATATCCCGCCAAGTATTCATTTGATTTTTTTTTATTTCTATTAAACGAACTCCCCGACTTTTTTTTAACGAACTAAACCGCATGGTTCTGATTTGTCTATTCTACAAAAAAAAAAATTAAAAAATATATGATTATTTAATGTGACACCCCAAGGTTGCATTTAGGAGCTCCTTAAGTAGGGGGCACTTGACACAAATATTGAACAATTTTTAAAAGGAATGGTAATAGAAAAATACGATATTTCGAGATTTTTTTTGTTTTATTGTAATTGTAAACAAATACAAATATATTAAAATTATATAAATTAAACATCGGCAAGGCTTACATTACAAGGTACGTAAATAGAAATGACATTAGATTATGACATGAGATTATGACTACGTTCATAATAATTAAGAAAGAGCTTCAAAACTAAACAACTAATTATCACTATGAATTAATAAGGAATAGATAGATATGCAGTTATCTGAGTCGGCCGATCGACAATCAGAATCTTGCGGCACTAGAATATGGATTTATTCTTGTGGTTGCGGGTTGTAGGTTATCTGTTCGGGGCATGCATAGAGAAGTATTATTATATGCAATGGTGCAATTTTCTTTTATCCATATTTTTCGCAAATAATTTTAATTTTAATTATTCTGAGTTCTGAAGTAGTGAATATAATCAAGCTATAATAATATGCAATCAACTAAAACTGCTGTTCGAAGGGTTAGGCAGGCTCTCAGAACTTAAGAACGACGAACCAAAGACTTACTGGATATGTGTAGCAAAATTGCATATCCAAACATTCATAGATTGCTAAAAAAATAATAATTAACAAAAATTATCAGTTAATATTATTTTTCATTCCACTCTAAAAATTTCCTGCACACCCCTCGTTTCGATAGTCACACCAGAACAATCGTTCTCAACATTAAAACAAATGAAAACATAGGTATTTGAGAAATTTCAACCTCCCAGGTTTGTTTTATAAAAAACGTGTAAAAAAACTACTCTTATTGTTTGATTATTTCTGTGTTTAAAATCGACTTAATGGATTAGCAATGTTGGCGATACATCAGGAAACATTAGTTGATGTAAATGAAATATTTGACGAACTAACCAAAAATCTAATAAGGCGCCTGGATTTTAGTTCATAATTTTTTTTGTTGAATAAAGATTTAGTCTTATTTCTTTTTCTTTTTAATTATATTCCTCAACAATTTTGCTTTAATTGTTTTTGCATATAGTCTATACATATAAGAATCGCAAATAAAAAGTAACCATATTTATTCAGTGAAGCCAACATGCAGGTTCTTTTTTTGTATCTGTATATATCCCACATGGCCCAACTGTGGCTACGCCACTGGATTGAAGTGTCACTAATTTAAAAAAATAGAGCATCCAGTGGTGTGCCGTGCCTTTTTGGAGCGGAGGGCTCAGCATTCTTGGGGGCGCAAATCGTAATGAAAGTGTATCCAAATTAGACGCATGATATTAAATTTTTTATTTATTGCAAATTTTCTGCGAATCATTGAAACGTTAAAACCATTTATATGTTTTATGGTTTTATGTTGTACTTATCAACCTATATCTTGTACCAGTTTTTGTTGTTATTTAATTTAATACTGACTATGTACAAAAAACCCAACTTAATTAGTCATGAGGATACTAATAAATATGACGAAATCATCAACAGTTTTAAAACAATGCGCACATGCTCAAACGTCCGCCCGCACGCGCTCACCAGTACATATGCACTCTCACACACCCACATACAGACGTCAATTAGTCAATTTGAAAATAGTTCCAAATGCTTAGGGTGGTTTCAACATTCTCAACAAGGAAAAATATGTGGAAAACTCGGATGTCTATTTTTGGGGTACCTAATTCTATTACCACATGAAAAGTAAAGCAAATAAAAATTAAATTTTCGGTAGACCGGCGCATTCACCTAAACCGACCATCAAATATTTTCAACTTGCGCGATTCAACCTATACATCTACAATGACCTGAGCGATTTCATGAAAAGAGATTGCTTCACTTCCTCCTCATAAAAAATAGCTTCTTTTTTTATCAATATCAATATCAATAATAAACAATACAAATAATTAGAAATTGAGAAAATCGTAAAATATATTTGTTAGGACGCCTACAAGAAAATTTATGTATTTTTTTTGAAACATATTTAGTAGTAGTAGTAGTAGTAGCTACTTATTTTACTAGGCAAGTAGGCCACAATGGGCCCTTTTTACCTAGGGACCTACAGTTTAGCGTGGGCTCCGAACCACGGTCCTCGACTGTCAACTAACCCACCGCCTGGGCCTGCCCGCCTGCACCGCTAGCAGAGTGGCAAACCTCCTGGGTAGGTCTCTTCGACCCTCCACCCGGGCTCGCCTTTCCGCCTGCATCAGGCTAGCGGCCTTCCCGGGATTGTCTGTTGACAGCCTACCGACTGTTAGATGAGCTATCGTTCATCCATCCAATTGCCGGACTCGATCAGTGCTGCTTAACTTCACTCATCGAATATCGGATATTAAACGGATGTCCATACCTCATCCCCCTTGAAACATATTTAAGAGGACACATGGTTTCGATTTTCAATTTGTTATACACTGCAATATTCTCAATTGCACCTTATGCTGTTCCCATTTCCTTTGAAATGCCATGAATGAACATTTAGGTACAACTTCCTAAAATTAACGGTTAGTCTATTACAGTATTTGATAATGACAGATGTCACTCCTCTTAGATGGTATTTCCACAAAATTCAGTTCCTTTCAAGACTCAATGCTACAAGCAGCTTGCTTGCATAAACACATCCTGATTATATCAAATCAAATGAAAAAAAACAGTAACATGTATGTATGGGTTTATGTAGTTTATTATTAGACGTTAATTTAGACATTTTGGCGTTTATTTAAAAAAATCACAAGTAGGTCGTTCGAGCAAACAAAAAGCAAAGTAAAAGGTTGTAGCACTGCATCACACTTACACATGAATTGAAAAAATAGTCATCACCAAGTTATAGAGAATTAGCAACAATTAATACAAAGGCGTTCTAACAAATATATTTTATGATTTTCTCAAATATTTATTATTTATATTATTTATTACTGATATTGACTAAAAGAAAATATTTTTTATGAAGAGAAAGTGAAGCAATCTCTTTTTATAAAATCGCTGAGGTCATTAGTTTGATCGCGCAATTTGGAATGACGATGGTCGGTTTCGGCGAATGCGCCGGTCATTATCATTATTAAAGACTGTACGAGTAGTAGGCTGGCCCTGTTAGGTAGTTGTCCCTAAATGTTTATGATATTTCAAAGGAAATGGGAACATGATGTGCATTCGAGATAATTTCAGTGTAAATATTGTTACGCCACTGGACTGTGCAGACTGGTTAGATTAGGCTGGAATTGTACACGATCGGCCGGGAATATTCTGGAGTGCTCTAGACCGGGAGAATGGATGTATAAATAAGATGCACGGTGGGCCGAGTCTTGGTCTGAAGTCGAACGTGAACGAGTAAAGAAGAAATACGAAAGAGACTTATAAGTGTTCAGTTGTGATTATAATTAGGAAAGTGATTAATCTATTGTTGTTAATTGTTAATAGTAAATAAAGTAGTGAATAAGTGTTACCTGGACTTTCAATCAACGAATCTACGAGCAGAGGTGTTTGTGTGGATAGCAAACACGTAACAATATTGTCTGAACATTATTTGTGGTATTCTCTAAATTTTTCTTTTTCTTTTGTGGGACTACCACATAAATTTTCGTTATCTAAAAAAATATAGTTCGTTACCCAGTATGCTACTGGAACTTTATGTTAAAAAATTAGTCAGAGGGTGTTTTTTGACACCTAATATGAGATACAAAAATAATAATAGAATTCCCAAACGTTGAGGAAAACGAATCTGTTTCCTTTTATAATATTATTGAATGAAGAAAAATGTTTATCCCATTGCCCTGTAGATTTTGGTGCAACGTAGTTACCGATGTTAAAAGAAGAATTGAACAAAATTAATATCGTACAATTTTTAAGCATCAACAGTTTTATGTAAGTATCTATGGATATTACATGAACAAATAATTATGTCAAGTTTCACGTTTGACATAATTAAAAAATAAATAAATAACTTTGAAAAAGGAAACAGATTCGTTTTTCGAAAGGTTAGAAAATATATTATTATTTTTGTGTCTCATATTAGTTATCAAAAAAACACGCTCTGATTAATCCTTTGATGTAGTTACAAGCGCAGAGGTTTTTTTTTTCCGGTAACATATTGGGTAACTAATTATATTTTTTAGATATCGAAGAATTCATGTGGTAGTATGACACAAAAAAAGAAAAAGAAAAAAAATTGCAATGTGCAACAAATAGAAAATCGAAACATTGTGTCGTCTAAAACAGTGGCGGTTTGTGGGTCAAGAGATAAGGAGGTCAATTAGAAAAGTTTACTGTATTACCTACCTTTTAAAGTGATTTAAATTCCAAGTCGATCCTCCGGTCTTTTTGAGATGCAAAGTGGTCAATTACATTTTCATTAAAGTATTTTATCTTCTTTATTAATGCCCTTTCTATGGTAAGCATGGCTAAAGAAGATAACCCTTCCTGACCCATGGTATTTCTTAAAAACGTCTTTATTCTTTTTAAGGTGGAAAAACAACGTTCACTTTCGACGGTAGCCATAGGAGAGTACACAAGATTTTTAACAGTTTGACACTTTCAGAAAAAGTATTGCACAAATTATTGTTAATAAAAAGCTGTAACAAAGCAACTGCACCTTCACTATTGGAAAAATCTTCTCGGCTATATAATACTTCTAATTCAGTTTTAAGTTTCAAATGATTTATGACTGGATACTCCGTTTTAACTAATTTAAACATATCTTGAGGAAAGCTTTTTTCATAATCTTTAAATCGATCTGCGTGAAATAACTGAAACACTGCTAAATGATTACTGAAGCGAAACCTGTTTTTGATCTCAGATGTAATTATACACAAACTTTTAATGAAATTCTCCTTTTTGATTATTCCGTTTTACATCTCTGGGCAGACTGCATGGATGTCTCCTCCAAATAGTTATTCATAATTTTATTTCTGAAGTCTTCAATTTTACTATTAAAAACGCCAATACACTTATTTACCGTTATGACATCGATATTACATTTTTGTAATTGATTGAACAATATATCACAATGAGGCATAACTAAATGAAAAAAATTTAACCAGTAAAGAAAATGTTCATTTTGTAAGTAGTTTTTTAAACCAATAGCTTGGTTTAGAGTGTTGTTTTCTGATTCATTATCAATGATTTTTTCTAAACAATCTAATAATTCTGTTCGATAGGTATAAACAGTCTCTACGCACTTTGTATTAAAATTACATCGTGTTGGAGCCGCTTTAGGTAATCTCACCTTAACAACATTATCTAACACGACTGTTCTTTTTGGTGATTTTCCAAATAATGAAGAAAAGCTACATACGTAAATTAGCAAAAAAAATGTTCATGCTTTCATCCTGACTTGATGCTTTTTGTAAAATTAAATTTAGTTTATGAGCGTAACAATGAGTAAAATTTGCTGAAGGATAACTTTTTTTTAATTTTGGCTTGTACACCTCCAAAAGCACCACTCATTACTGATGCTCCATCGTAACTTTGTGCTATCAATTTTTCAGGACTTTCAATAATTTTCAGACATTCTAACTCTTTTAAAATTACATCTGTCAAATGCTGCGATGTCGTTCCTTAAGGCTGAATAAATTTCCAAAATCTCTCATATATAACACCGTCTAAAACGTATATAAACATAAAAACTATTTGTACCTTATTATCTCCATCTTTCAGTTTTAATATATTTTGTACAACACTCATATTTAATAGTAAACACCAAAAACACTGTTTTACTTAATTTCACGACAAGTAGAGATTTACTAATAAAATGTTCACAAATAAAAACATTAAAAACAACGCGACAGAATTTACCGACCAACGCGTACCTAGCATTAAGACTGCTAGTGCTCGACTGAACTTTGTGCGTTACCGTTTACGTAAAATGTGTCAGGGACATTGTGCCCACCAGTGTTTTCTGTCTCTTTTGCTTTCTGACGATTCGCGCATAAGTCTATTTCACTATAATTCGTTATATATTCGGTCCGTAGCTAGCTTTGGGGACAAGTTGTTGATTGACCCAAGATTTTTAAATTCTATAAATGAATAATGTAATGAATATGAAATCCTGCTATCTAGATATTTGAATGCATAGAATAAATTAGAAACTTTAATATATTTTTTAAGAATATTAAAAAATATATATTATATATTTTTAAACTTCAGAAAATGAATAGCTCTATTTTTTTATTCGTATGTGGGAGGTCATTGACCAAATGACCCTATAGAAGAACCGCCAGTGGTCTAAAAAAGATACATCAATTTTGTTAAAGGCGTCCTAACAATATTTCTCTCTACGAGTATATTCTTTCTTATTAAGTCTGATTTATATATAAACCTTAAACAATGTTAACAGCTCCGATCAAAGTTCATTGATCGGAGTTTAAATTTGCCAAGTACGACATATTGATAATTATTGAAATTGTTGATATACATATACAGTATATCTCTTATTTAAGAGTGCTTGTCTCATTCACCATGCAACAAATTTTAATGAGAGATACATTAACATTTTTAGGAGCAGACGGCCAAGAAACTATCAAAATTTTATATTAATCTAAACTTGACTCCCTAGATGAAATTACACACTGGAAATTTTTCTGTCAAATAATGGCGCGAAATTTACAAATTGACAATAAATTTTTTCAGACATTCACTTTAGAATATTTGGCAAAAAAGAACGTTCTACCACCGTTATAGTAGATTAAATGTAATTAAAAACAATAAAATGAACTATTCTAATTCTACTTTTAGTGTTTTAAGTAACTGACATTGGCAAATCGTATTTTATTCTACTATGTGGTTAAAAATAAACGTTCCACCATTTTTAGTAGCTCAATTTTAATTAATAAAGATAATTTAGACAAATCTTTTGGGGGGGGGGAGACGAGCATAAATCTGCCTTAGCAGTACTCGTATTCGATACTGTTAGAAAACTACCAGAGGTTGAAAATAATAAAAAAGTAATGATCTTTATCACCAAAAAAGTAATTGGATACCAGGAATTGTACTTCGTAAAATTAGAGATAGGACGTATGTAGTTAAAACAAATGATGGTTCTGAGTACATCAGAAATAGAGTTTTTATTAAAGTATTACCAATTATTAAGAGTGTACAACAGAGTCATGATTTGTTTGACACCTCCTCAAAATTGTCAAAAAGGGAGGAGGAGACAGAAATAAAATGTTGTTTACAGTTAAGCAACTCGGATAGTGATGAAAGTGAAAGTGTTGTGGACAGTGAATGTAACCGTGAAGAAGAGACCTCGTTGGAAACATAATTGAATGCTTCTACAGAAGAACAAGTTATAATTTATCCTACCGACTGCGCCATATAAATATGTCGTACATTATTTATAATTATTTGTAATACTTAGGATGATTTTGGATTGAAATAAATCTATCATTTACAGCACGTTTATTCATTTCTCATCCATTACGTTCTGACAGTGTTACCACAACACTGTTGCCAACCTATGACCCTTATTGTATATACAGGGTCATCTATATCTTACAGATACGAAAGTTAAGCAACGGCAGTCGCAGTCAGCAATTATACCATCCTTCGGAAGGGATGTAAAGCAGTTGGTCCCTTGTCTATTAAATGTTAGGCAAGTAAAAAATCCCTACTCTTCGACAGAGAAGAGGTTCGGAAAATTTTCCAGGTTGGGGGTAGTTCGTCTCCTAGTGTCGGTGATTGACCCTGGTAGCGGACATTAAATAAATGGTTAAAAAAATCTTACCTTTATTATTTTATGTAACTAAAATTAGAATGTCAGATTGATTCCATCAGTTCTTAATTTTATTTTGGTGTGAAATTTTTTTATCGAATCTCCTATGTGCTTAAATTATTATTGGGAATTTTTTTCGGATATAATTCAAGCACTAGGGAGATCACTAGTGAAAATATTAAAAAATCTCAGTAAAGTATATTGTTGTATAAACTTTATTAATGATATGATACAATTATGTTTTACATTTCAATTTAGGCTGGCATCTTGAGGGGCATTTGCAACCTCTTGTTCTGAATTCAACTGGAATTAATAACTTCTTGAAAGTCTGGAAATAGTACGAACGATTATTACATATTATAATATTATCTTATTTAAATAATCGTTTGATATAAAACGCATTATCTAAATAAATATCTAAGATTCTTACGGAATAACAATGTAGTTTATTATATGTGATCTAAAATATTTAAAACGTATAAATTACTTACGTAAACCCATGCAATACCATAGTCTAAAATAGGTCCAGATTCAAAATCCAGAGGGTCTCCGAAATCATCAGGAAGTTTTTCATCTCCAAGAAGGTACCCAATTGCATCATAAATGAAAGAAAACATTATTTGATTAACTAAACAAAGCAATAAGATTTGAACTTTTTAAATTTTGGCATGGCTAATATACAGAGGTGACAGCATTTGACAGTGACATTGTATTTTCCATATTGTTTAAAGTATTGTCTTTTTACGAGAATAACGAAATATTCGAACAACCGTTAAGTTTTTATTAAAAGCTGATAATTTAATGAAGCTGTATTTATTATTTATTTTGCATAACATATCACCATAAATACATATATTTTCAATATTTATAATTAACTTAAATTATTCATCTTAATAAAAATATATTTCAATATGTGCCGATAAATGCCGAAAACTAAATGTTCGGGCACCTTTAAAATCTGAATTTTTTGACAACTACTGCTTCAGTTATTTTAGACATGGTTTTAATTAAAAGTGGACAAAATTGAGGGGTGAAAGAATTCCAAATTTCAATAAACCTTTGAGGATTATTTCTCAATAATTGTGTGTCACTATCATATTAAGGTCAAGATTATGAGATGGCCAAGATAAAACTTTAATATTATGGTTGCCAAACCAATTTTTTGTGTTTTTAGCAGTATGGCTACCGAAAAATAAAATCGTTGTTAGGGTACAAACTTTATTCTGGGCAATACGGCATTTTCAAGAATATGTTAATAATTTTCGACGTTGACTATACCGTCAATAAATTTAAGTGTTTCTAACCCATTTGCAGACATACAGCCCCATATCATAATATTCTGTGGTAATATCATTGTTCTTTTAATGCAGTCTTTATGAAAACCTTGATTTTTATTTCTGATAACTCTTTTTCGATAATCTCCCACACATACATCAAATTTTGATTCTTCGCTGAAAATTACTTTCTTCCAGCCCTCTTGGGTTCAGCAACATTTTGACTTTGCCTAAGTTAAACGTCTTTGCTTCTGGACCGTGGTTAAGGGTGGGTTTTCTTTTGCCTAATTAGAGAGCTTTGTTTCAAAACAATTTATGATACCTACACCTCATAAAACCCAAGTCCTTTATAGCAACATTCCCGTAGGCCGTAAAACATTAATATTATTCTCCATAATCCATTGAGTGGTAACATCTCTCAAAGTATTTCGTCTTCCAGATTTCCAAATTCTCACGAGAAGTCTTTGATGTCTCCGAGTTATTAGCTTAGGTCTCCCTGGACTTTCACCAAGGACACCAATGCTACCTGTTTCCCCATAATGTTTAATGATGTTTCTAATGGTGAATTTAGATACGTTGAGATTTATTGATATTTGAGACATGGATTGACCTCTCTGATAATGTTGATTAATAATTTCACGCAATTTCTTGTTGGTTGCTACGCTTTGAGTGAATTTTTACTTTATTATAACTAATACACTGATGGCTATTGGTTACAATGAACTGACAATGTCAACATTGTCAACAAATAAATAACAATATGACTTTGACAGTCTATTTGTTGCAAAGCCTATTTGTAATTAATTTTTTTCCGAACATTTAGTTGTCCGCATTTTTTGACACATTTTGAAACTTATTTTTGTTATGAATGGTCAATTTACTTGCTAAAAATGTAGGAGATGGTCTTTTAACCTATTTTAAGGAAAAAAGGTGTCTTAAATTGCTTGGTTTTCGCGATACAGGTTGTTACAGTTTTCCGAAAGATTTGATTTATTTTCAATATCTAAAAACCATTTACTGCAAGAATATTAAATTTGGTGTGAAGTTTTGTCTTGTTCTGCTTCATCATCTGGGAGTAACAATTATAAATTGTTGTAACCAGTGGCGTATATTGAAAAATCAAAATCTCGCCTCCACTGCCTTTTTACAAATTTGTTGGTATTTTTAAATGTTTCGTTTAGTTCTGAAAAAGTTTTCTTGTATCTCTTCGAATAAAGTACTGTTTCCGATATATTTGAGATACTTACCATTTAATTACTTATTTAGTCGATACTATAATAAAAATATTTTAAAATGTTTAACCAGTGACTTCTGAATTAATTCTGAAGTCATTCTGTTTAACAAAAAATAAAAATTAACACACAGAAAATTACAGTAACTGTTGAAAATGACCACCTCTAATAGTTATTTATACATACATACTCTTCTTCTCATTATCAGGAGTATTCGTTCAAAAATTCAAAGGTTATTTCTTATGTTTTGACAAATTGGTTATGCGATTGGGTTGATGATCTATATAGTTTTAAATTTCAATTGGAATCTCATAAATAAAAGATTGACGGTGACTCCTGAGGAGTGCCCATTCGCCCTATCCAGCGACCAGAATATTCCGTGTGCAAGAACTACAAAACGCCTTGCTTAATATGCATTACCATTTGCCAAGGCCATATACAAATTGCATCTCGACAATTCTGCAATAATTACTCGCATTGAAAAAACTTTTTGATTTTTTAAATAAATACAACATTACAAGACAAAATACGTTTAATTTGCTGAATCGTCAATTTATTTATTTGGAACAAAATGCAATTAGTACATTGAGAATGAAAATGGCAAATATATCTCGTTATTAGTGTGTTATTCGGAAAAAATACAATACCCATTTTCTCAGTACTGAATAAAACTTAATATCTGAGAAAAAGGCAGTGACGGCGAGGATTTGCTTTTTCAAAGGTAGTGACACCCCATATCTTCGCTACTGGTTACAATAATTTTTAGTTGTTACTTCCGATGGTGAAGCAGAACAGGACAAAACACCAAATTTAATATTCTTGCAATAAATGGTTTTTGGGATATCGAAAATAATTCAATTTTTTTTGGAAAATTTTAACGCCCTCTATGTCGAAAGCGAAACATTTTAAGACACATGTTTATACATAGTGCTTCATAGGGAAATATACATGCCTTAAATGTGGATGTGGGACACCTAGGTGGTTCCAAATCCCATTGTTAATGCCTTCATTTATCAAGATACAGGGTGTTTTATCGATTTTGCCGATTTTTTTCTTAAGCCACATCATACAAACCAATCTGTATAAAATTTCATATTCAGTGGTATGTTTTACTTACTTTATCGAATCGATTAACGCATTAACCAAATTTTAAATACAAGTCCGGCTCCATAAAAAAAATCAATTCCATATATTCGAAAAACAATACTCTGTATAACAAAATTTTGAAACTCTGTTCAGGTATTTGAAAACAACGGGAAAAAATAAACTAAATAGTATACTTTCTACATTTCCACATGTAATTCTACAAGTTTTATTTTTTAACATAAATTCAATTTTATAAAAAATTTCATGAAGCAAAATTAAAAAAAACTATTTTTATGATCAAATTAACAAGATTCCTCACCTGTACCATTTAGTTTATTTTTTTCCACTATTTTAAATGCTTAAACAGATTTTCAAAATTTTGTTATTGTGTTGTTTTTGGGACATACAAAATTGATATTTTTTAATGAAGCAGGACCTGTATTTCCATGTTGGTTAATGTGTTAATCAATTTGGTAAATTGAGTAAAATCTACTTATTAAATATCAAATTTGTGTACAAAGTAGTTCGTATGCTGTGGCTTAAGAAAAAATTAGGTAAAACCGATAAAACACTCTGTATCTTGGTAATGAATGTTGTTAGACCCATTAACCAAGGGATTTTCGGAACCACCTATGTGCCCCACATTCATAGTTAACGTATGTACATTTCTCTATGAAACACCCAGTATAGATTTTTTTCCTTAAAATAGACTACGGAACCACCTCCTTTCGACATGTACTTAGGAAACACCCTGTATATGTGCGAACTAGAATCAAACAAAACACTTTACTAAAAATATTTATTTATGTACAAAGTTTAATCTTACATAAGCTGAAAATTGAATCCTGAGGTTTAACTAATCCTAGAATTGAGTGGGTTAACAATTTTTCCAGCCATGAGTGTAACGTGTATTTCAGAATCGATAACAAAATACAGAAAAGGATGGTCAGCCTTAAAATGCACAGGGTCATACTGACGTAAATTTCCTGCAACAGAGGGTAACATTTAATTATTTCCCAATAAAACTTGGGTATTTATTTTCATATTAAACTAGTGAGAAACTCTTGCTTAAGAATAATGGGACGTTTTGCAATTCCTCCGTAGATTTATTTAAGTACCGACAAGCTTACTTAGCGCTTGGCTTAAACAATATATGTGCAATTATCAAACAATTATTCAAGGAAGGAAGCGAAACATTCCATCTATTTAAACGTTTTGTAATGTCATTTAGGGACATTTTAATTTTATATAAGCTTGATTGCATCAACGGTTCACGATAATTAAATACATCTCGTTATTTAGGAATAAAGACTTGAAACTATGTAAACAAAAGACTAGAATGGCTAATTGATTCTCAACCTTAAAGGCCTATTAAAAATTAACAAAATTTCAACTTGAAATTGGCAAGAACAAAAACAACATTTTCTCAAATCTACCTTAACCAGCACCCAAGTTTTGAAAATAACCTCGCTGAAATGTAAGATATGGATGACGTAAAAGAGGCAAGGCCCTACAGTTTATTGGAGAATTCGAACCACATCCCATGCATTGACAGAATTAGCAACTCAGCAACAGAATATTATTTTTAAGTATCCCATCAAAAATGGGCTACTTAAAAAACTGATCATAATCGATTAAGTATTATCTTTCTAGAAAAAAAATATAACTAACAAGTGAATTTAGATCTGTTTATTCAACAGAACTCTGCTCTACTCAATGTTTGTGATGTCCTGGAATGTTTTCCTCTTTTTGGGTGAATTTAACTCGGTTATTAAAACATCTATTTACATAAACTATTTTTTTATTTGAATGTCCGATCCCGGGAAAATTATGTATAAAAAATAACATCGTCAAGGTGCCTTCCTCCACGCTGCTGTACCTCTTGAAGGCGGGACCTAAAATTTGCGATACCTCGTTGACGTAACGGTGGTTCAGTTCTCTGAATTTATTCTTGTAGCAAAGTCCTAGGAGCATCAGTGTACATCTTAGATTTCAAAAAACCCCACAGGAAGAAATCCATCGGCGTTAAATCGGGACTTCTGGGCGGCCAATTAATGTCCCCTCGTATAGAAATCACTTTTCCAGGGAACATGGTTCTAACGGCTTCCATTGATGCATTTGCAGTATGGGCTGTATCCCCATCCTGCTGAAACCATGTGTCCCCATTATATCCAGCAAAATTTTGAAGTTCTTGTTCCAAACAATTTTCTAACATATCGCGATATCGCAGAGAATTAACGGTAAGTGCAACACCGTTTGCATTCTCAAAAAAGTAAGGGTCAATTATGCCAGATGCATGAAATGCTGCCCATACCGTTACTTTGGGGGAATGTAAGGGATTTTGGTGCTTCACTAGAGGGTTTTCTATATACCAGTACCGACAATTTTGTTTATTTACATATCCATGTAAATAAAAATGTGCCTCGTCGGTGAATAGGATGTTATCAAAGTTTTCAAATTCCAATAATTCTTGCGCAAATGAGGATCGAATCGGATAATCTTCCACTTTCAGAGCTTGTATCAGTTGAATCTTATAAGGATGAAAGTTGAAGTCCTTTGACAAGATGTCGTGGACAGTTGTCTTCGAAAGATTTAAGGCAGCTGCATGTTTTCGCACAGAACAGCGAGGTGAACGTGTTACTGCCGCATGAACACGCTCGACGTTTTCGACACTTCTTGCTCTTCTGACTCGGCCCGTGGATTTTTTATTAATGGTCGTGCCTTCTCTTTCAAATTTAGCAACCCACGATTTGATTAATTTTGCTGAAGGAGTTTGATTAATGTCGTGAAGATGGTAGTGCGCTCGATACAGGCGACGAACTGTTATGAGAGAACGACGATTCTCGTAAAAGCTCCCGACACACATCGCGAGTTGTTCACCGTTGAAACGCTCCATTGCAACTGAATTTCCAAGACTTTGTGTCTAACAAGCATATGCTTTTCGAGATATTCAACAAACAAATGAGGAAAACATTCCAGGACACCTTGTATATGAAACAGGATGAAAGTATTTATGTAATAATCTTGCTATCGATTAAAACCGTTGAAAATGTTAATGTTGATCTTTTAATAACTAAGAAGATACAGATGAAAGGTCCTCTATTAAATTGAATCAAATGTTATAGATGCGGCACAGAAAACTAAAAGTAAACATTAATACAGTATTAGAGGAGTTTGCTACCAACTAGGAATAGCTCAAGGTTTACTGTTGGGTCAAATTTTATTTTTGTTATTTAAAAATGATCCTCCAAGTTTTTAAGAAGATGACTATAATCGAAATTACGAAATAATGCCGTTACGTTACAAATTTATTTCTAATTTACAACGTACGTTGTCAAGCGTTCTTTGTTTACAAAATAATAGTCCAGGAGGCAGTGACGATTTTCGGTACTTATTTTCCCAGTCAGCAAACATGGATAGAATTGTTCGGTTAGTAATTCTAAGCAAAATTCATAAATATTTAGGGAGGGGTTTTCCGATAGGTTGAGGCGGAAAATGCGTCAGAACATACGAATACACTGCCCTTTTTTTTCCAGTGATAAAAATAGTTCTAGTAGTAAGAGGTATACTGAAGTTAAGTAAAAAAAATAGTCTGGCTAATCTGTGAGTATGGATAATATGTCTGGCAGGTGAAAAACTGAAAAGTTTTCATCAAAAAAAATTTCCCTCATTTTCGCAGTCATGAAAATTTATCAGATGATGGCCTATATTATAATAACAGCTTAAAATACAATCTGGCTAATGTGCAACACCCCCAAAGCCTTGCCAGACTCGTCTAATGATCGTCAGGCGCCCTAAATTCGGCACGTTCGATTATACAGGTGATTAGTGTCATACGTACATGTTATTTTTTATGAGAGCAGTAAACAATGAAATACAAAAAAGCGCAGAGTACAGAATTATGATCGAGCAGGTTGAAAAATATTAATAACGAAATCATAAATTTTAATGAAAGCCACAAAAAAGTTTTTATTTGACATCGGCTAATGAAAAAAATAACTATAATTATTGATCAAAAATAATAATCAATTATTTAATGAAAAATATTATTATAATTAAATATAAATTAAATGAAGTCTTCGTCTTCCTCTTAATCAATTTCGCCTTCGCCATCGCTATCAGTGTCTTCATAATATTCATTATCATCATCATCATATTTTTTCGCATCTGTCGTCAATATCATCAATATGCTTTTCAAGTTCTCAGGTAACTCGCAATCCAGCGTCGTTACCTAAATACGCACATGCTGCTATTCCGCTCCTCGTTTAACTACCTGGCTTGTGAGTCTGCCAAGGCCTTCGTGATTGTAAATGTAAGCCAGACGTGTATTTTCTATGAAAATATAGTATAATCTATCATGTGACAAATTTTCAAACCCGGGAAAATAAGAGCAAAAAATTTTCTATTTTTCCCATTTTGAAGATGCCGCCAGACTCATTTGTCAATTTCGTAAATTAGCCAGACTTATTTTTAATTACAGTTTATGATTATAACAATTTATATGCTAAATTTTAAGCCTGGAAAAATAAGGGTTACGGATCCGCAAAATCGATCAAATTTTTGAATCCGCAAATTTTCAGCCAGACTCACTTTCCGCTATCTGAGATAAGCCAGACTGCTATTTACATAAACTTAATGTTCCACTTTAGTAAATGTAAAATATTTATGACTGGGAAAATAAGTGGACTTGTATTTTATTTTTATTTTTTGAATCCATCTAAAAATTTTAGCCCGACTCAAAAATTCTTGTTTTTTGTCACTAAGAGAACAGATTAAAACATATATACCGACTGGGAAAATAAGTACGAAAAAAATTCACTGCCTCCTGGACTATAATAAAACGAGGGAGGCAAGGAGCTCCATTATATCTGACTGTTAACATCTCAGACTAAAGTTGTTGATGCGTTATACAAAAACCTAACTTCCTTGAGGAAAAGGAAAGAGAGGGCCTGATTTCGTACGTCTCAGTAACAAGCGGGAATCATATCGTCTGATCGAACTCTTTTGACCAGCGTCGTTACCACATGTCTCATTGTTTCCTGTTTCTGCTTGTCAGCTGTCAAATTTGGATTTGTTTATTTTTGAGTTGGATTGTTACCGTTTTCTTTATTTTATTGATTTTTGTATATGAAAAACAAATCTTTTCATAATAACCGATAATTAATCTTCAAAACAAAAGGTATGTTTCAATGTGTAATAATGATGACTCTCAAAAATACATAAAAAATCCTTTTCTAGAACGCCACCAGAGAGTTTCTTTATTTTTAATGATGTTCATTAATTTAAATGTAATTATTAATACCTACAAGCAATCTACATTTTGTCAAATTATATAAAAACATAAAATTAGAATGAGATGTGGATTAGCACATCTCATTCAACGAGTTGATTGTATATATTAGTTTCACTGGCGGTTCTTCTATAGGGTCATTTGGTCAATTACCTCCCACATACAAGTAAAAAAATAGAGCTATTCATATTCTGAAGTTTAAAAATATGTAATATATAAATTTTTAATATTCTTAAAAAATATATTAAAGTTTCTAGTTCATTCTATGCACAGTACTATTCAAATATCTAGATCGCAGGATTTCGTATCCCCTCCGAGCACCGAGCCTCTACATTCATATTCATTACATTATTCATTTATAGAATTTAAAAATCTTGGGTCAATCCACAACTTGTCCACAAAGCTAGCTACGGACCGAATTTACAACGAATTAAAGTGAAATAGACTTATGCGCGAATCGTCAGAAAGCAAAAGAGACAGAAAACACTGACGGGGACAATGTCTCTGACACATTTTACGGAAACGGTACCGCACGATTCCTACGACGTTCAGTAAAGCCACAGACTATACATAGGTTCTCTGTGAGTAGAGCAGTCTTAATGCTGACTAGGTACGCGTTGGTCGGTAAATTCTGTCGCATTGTTTTTAATGTTCTTATTTGTGAACATTTTATTAGTAAATCTCTACTTGTCATGAAATTAAGTAAAACAGTGTTTTTGGTGTTTACTATTAAAGTGAGTGTTGTACAAAATATATTAAAACTGAAAGATGGACATAACTTGGGTTATGAAGACCGAGTGAAATTCAAAGGTGGTGACCGTCCAAAACTTAATATGACGATAAAGCAAACATCTCTTGATAAGGAAAAAGAAGTTAATAGGTATTTTCGAAATTCAATGTACGATTTATCCGAGTGGATTTGCGGATGCGAGGTAAAAAATGCATTTTTTTGTTTCCCATGCCTGTTATTTGGTGATGATCCTGATCCTATATGGTCCAAAATAGGTGTAACTGACTTGAAACATTTAAAAATAAAAGTACAGAAACATTCGCTCGCATCAAGTCATATGAATAACTGTTGTAGTCTAGCAACACTTGGTACAGTTGATATTAGAATGCAGTTAGACAATGCCCATAGAAAAAGTTTAAAAGCTTACAACGAAAAACGTTTCTAAATCAATCTGACTTCATTGCAGTTCAAATGTATGAAACCACAGATAGTTCCAATAAAGTACAAGTAGTTTTTGTGTTTAGATACGTTTTAGACAGTGTTGCATGTGAGAGATTTTGGAAATTTTTGGAAAAAGTAATCTACTAA
>JANEYF010003690.1:0-41799 GCA_029963845.1 Rhamnusium bicolor | reverse complement strand
TATTTGGAATATTAATATTATTAAAAAAATTAAGCTTCTTCGTCAGCGTTAATTGGTGGCACTATATCATTATCTGCAATGCAATAATATGTAAAACTGCAATGACAACTGTAACAGATTGAGCGATATTTAATGTTTTACACCCAGATATTTCCTCTAAAAAAAATTATACCCATTCTCAGAGCAAATTTAAATTAATTAGAACTATTTTTTTGTCATATTTCCGAAGATAATTTGGCCTACACCTGAAAGTTCTTGGCCTCCTAATGGCTTCTTAATCACCACTATAGACATTCACAACATAATCAGCATAATCTAAATCCATTATAAAATATAAATAAAACTTTTAGATTAAATAACAACAATGACAATTAAAAATATGGCATTTAAAGGATAAGAATGCAGTTAATTAAAATTGTTAGTTTACCAATGTATCAGGTACAGGTTTTCTTAACTACAAGATGACCAAAACTTTGAAGTTATTCATTGTGAACCATTTTTCATAATTAACCATTGGTAAACTGATAAGTACCAGTTAACCAATGCGAAACCAGCAGTAAATGTGTGTGTGATAATTTGTTGTTATACTGATTTAATTTATATTGTATTGTAATAATTGAACAAATTTGAATTTAATTTGACTTCTAGTTAGTTAACTAGGCTTTGATAAACCTATTCCAAATATGCATTGACGATACTGCTGTACGAATTTTTGCACAAGAATGACGTATGTATCTTCCTTTTCTCTCCTGTAAATGTAGTCTATGTAGCTATTTTAACACATGCACAAAAATATAATACAGTCATCAGTAATATCGTTTGTTGTATTATTAATTTATGTTTCCTGTATTGGTTTCCTTTTAATATTCTAATTTATGATCTGAACTTTTTTTTTACAATATTTACTTTAATCTGAATTCGTATTTAATTAAAGTGATTTCTATTCTCATTTCTGTTTGAAAAGGATTAGAATCACAAAAGTTATTTTAAAACGAAATAATGTTCAAGAAGAAAAACGTTTTAGACAATCAGTCACAGAAATGCATAATAATGTTATAAATAAAAATATTCGCAATTTGCGAAATTGTAATCCAAAACATTTGAATAATATTGCAGTCACAGAAATGCACAATAATATTATAAATAAATATATCAGCAATTTGCGAAATTATAGTCCAAAATATTTGATTAATATTGCAAGAATTATATGTTAAAAATTATTTGACATAACTTATTTACAACCCGTTTTTTTTCAGATATTCTGCGACACATAATCATTACACTTCAAACTGTTATTTTAAATACAATTAGCTATAAAATATTACTGATATTTGTATAATAATAATCTAAAAACCAGTTGATTGAAATAAAAACAGGGACAATTAGCAATAGGTAATTTTAACTTACTATCTTCCTAAAAGGTCGAAGGCGATCTGTGGCACAGTTGGATTAGATACTAAAACCTTAGGCCGACTCATGTTGCTGAATTCAGTTGCTTTCCCTACAGCTAACACAGCACTAATAACCAGAGATAGGTGCAAATCTAAAAATTAAGATAAAACGTGATTGTATTATTTTATCTTATCTAGAACATTGTTTTATGATAATTAATTATTTGTGTTTATTCTAGGCAGTTAATGCAATTAAAGCGGTTTGCCATAAAAATTTCCTATTAATTAGAATCACTTTACTAAATTTTCAGTAACAGCACAGCATGGCACATATATTTCAATATAAGCCTGGCCAAGGTCATTAATCCTACAGAGACGTACTGGGTATGCATCATATCATAATACTTGAATAAGTACAATAATAAAAACAAAAATATTTTATATATTGTGATGTATGTTTTTGTACTATTTCGTTCGCTTTAAATTCTTTTTTATGTATTTCCTTATATTTTGTAAGCTTAGTGCTGCACATCATTATTAAATTGTTAAATGACGTTCACACATGTACATTGTATATCTAAGTGATAACTAATAATAAATAAATAACTAAATAAAATAAATGGAAATAAATTTTATTAATGCTGGTACACTTTATAAAAATATGTACAAAACTAACCTTCTTAAGCAGATTTATGAAGTAGCTTGGTTGTCGTTATCACAAACTGGAGCACTTCTATAATAACTGTGTAGCATCAGATATGTTTCTACAGTTGTTTCAGTAAGCGATGTTCGCTGTGGTGAAAAAATATGTTTGTATTTTGAAAAAGACCGTTCGACATCTACGGAAGTAATACAGGCATAAGGAAAACACTCTGTGAACTCACTTAACGCAGCTGTAGATGCACCATCACAAATTTGTCTTAATTTGGTAAAATCAGGATCTTTCCGTAATACACTCTCGAATTTTTCAATAACGGGCTTATTTTTTTTCGTCATTTATAGTCTGTAGCTGTGTATTTACGTCGTCCACTATTTGCAGCGATTCCACTAACGACAACGAAGTATTTTGCAATTTTTCTATTGCGTCGTGTAGTCCTCTATAATTGTCATAAATAGTTTTTAAAACTGTTTCAAGGGAAACATCTTGAAAGCTTGTCTGGCTTTCCTTAATAGCTGCAGCCTCGTTAGGGTTGAACTGTAGTATCACAGCTTTTATTTATTGAAAATATTCAGCATAATAAAAAGCTGCCTTCAACCACGTTCCCCAACGTGTAAGAATCGACTCTGGTGGTTCCGGAATACCAGGACACAGTGTGTGAAATGCTCGAAGCCATTTAAGAGATTTGAAAAATACTTTTTTTGTATTTGCTATTAATGCATCTACCTCTGGAAAACATTTTAGAATCATTTCTGCTACAAGATGGAACGCATGCACCTTACACGTAATATGTAAAAACCTACAATCGTCTTTTTGAAGAAAACGGCCCACCAAACGCATTGTCGCAACACCGTCGGTCACAAACATCAACACTTGACTTGTTGACAGTTCAAATTTTTCGAAGTCTCCAACACCACCCGCGTAATTGTTTCGCCAGTACACGCAGTTAGTATTTTGCTAGCTAGTAAAAGTGGAAATGTTGGTTTAACAGGGTCGAGTACACGTACTATAACATTTAAAATAGATTTTTTTTACAATCTGTCCTCTTGTCAACACATAACCACAGCCTTTTTGATTCACATTTAATCCTATTTACAATGTATTCACGAACACTTGATACATATCTACGTAATGATGAACGACTTGGTAAATTCACCTATGGATTGTATTTATTTCAGAACTCCCGAAATGTTGGTTTATCCATTACACGCAGGGGAACATCACAGGCAATCAGCATTAACAGTAAATCAAACATAAACTGAGGTTCCAAAGAAGACACGTTTTTTTTTAATTTTTATGCCGGTTACTATTGACATGAATTTTGCAGCCGTATTTATTCCAGCACATTAAGTCTTGATCACAAACTTTACAAATTATTTTACATCCATCATAGAATAAATCCGGAAATTCACCAATAAATTTATTCACTTTATCAGCGTACGGTCGTTTTCTACTCTTTACGCTCAACATTATTTATTATTTATCAGTACTCTATGCATCGACCGACAGATAACAACTGAAGTGTGTCTTGTCATCGTCATCGTAAACAAGCGCGCGATGGTATTGGTATTGCGCCCGACCCTGAATCTACCATTGCTTGACCAGGCTTACCTATAAATTATGATTCATGAAAAAATAGGTGAATTCCCAAGGCTAGTGGTAAAACAAGTTAAAAGATGATCGGTTGCAATGTGTCCTTAGTTGAAATTAAAACGCCTATTCTATATTCCATTGCAATGCATTTTTCAAGTTGTTGCTGATCATTTATATTGTGGTTCAGAACTTTCCACGGGATAACATGAACTTTTAGTAATACAGGGTGTTCCAAAATGTATGGCATAAATACAAATACGTATTTCTTACATCAAAATAAGTGAATAAGATTTACAGGAAACAACTACTAAGCGGACAAAAGCCCCGACCTGGGTTGAATTAAACCTGCAAGTTTTGTTCGGTAGCTAAGATCGTTTGTCAGTTCCTCACTAGACATAGACAGGTTTCGAACTTGTTATGTTCTCGTCAGTATGCTATAAGTGATTTATTTATTTATTTAAACACAAAATCCAACAGGCAGGAGCCCAATTACAAGATTAGGTACAATGAAATTATGTATAGATAAATACACAATAAACAATTTTAAGTGTTACAAAAAATTTCGTATTGAAATAGATAATATATCCGAACAAAACATAAAGAATTGTATATACACATATAAATATATACTTGTACATATACAACATACACATACATATACACATAATAAAGAATACAGTAGATTACAAAACATCAAGGTGCAAAACAGAGTTTTTGATTACATTTTCATTGCAGACAAATATATCAACAAAACCCTCGATTTTAGCATAGTTGACAAACATTTGGTGTATTGGGGAGGCCAAGAGAATATTAGTTCTTGGTATGTATGAAATAAGTAAGTTGTTATGGCGAGAAGAAATTCTAGGAACTTTATAATTTACTTGATCTAATAGGTTAATACAATCCAGACGATTATTAACAGTTTTATATAGAAAAATTATGGATTGAAATATTCTTCGTTTGGTGAGACTTGGTAAGTTAAATCTTTCTAACAATATATTTTGTGAAAATCCAATAGGTGGATATGTGCCATCAAGAGTCTACACTGCAGATTTTAAAAACTTATGCTGAATATTCTCTAACTGTAATATATTGACATTATAAATTGGGTTCCACACAACTGAAGCACATTCAAGGCGAGATTTAACAAATGTTACATAGAATAAATGGTGTTGACATTTTTAAAATCTTTGCAGTTCCTGATTACAAGGCCAACACTCTTAAAAGCAGAAGAAGTTACCATTTCCACGTGGTTATTGAATGACAATTTAGGATCAAAGGACACGCCAAGGTCATTAATAATATCAGGTCTTTGCAAAACAACATTATCAATATTATAATTATACACGTACAAATTATTCTTCCGGTCAAATGACATGACATTACACTTGCTAGCATTGAGGAGTAGATAGTTGTTGACGCACCAGGAATTGACCCTATCAGAGGTTTTCTGCAGAATTTCACAATCATGAACATTATCAATAATGAAAAAGACAAATATTAATAGAAAACCACAAATTGCCACAATAAAAAAGCTCGTCTCCAAACAATTCTGAGATTCAGAGCGGGAATGGCCAACTCCGCTTATTTTTTACGTAGAAAAATATTCTTCTATATTTATAACGTTCCTCAATTTACTGATGGCTTTCTTATAATTTGGAAAAAAGTTTGAAGGGAATTTAGAAGACAAAAATAAACAAAAAGAAAGAAAAAGGTAAACATTTTCAATTTTGGTACCCTATTCTATTCTAGTAATTTTTACTTGGTTTCTCGTTTTTTTTTTATTCAAATTAGAATTTTAGATGTCGTAACAAAAGTGAATTGTTTTTTTCTATTTTATCAGATTAGTCATTAAATTTCAATGTTGACCAGTGTCCCTGAAAAAAAAACCATCTCTATTTGAAAACTACATAGATCCGCTGAAAATATAACTCGACGTTCTTTTTCTCAGCAACTACACCTAGTGAATGTTCTTCTTCGATAATTTTAACAAAAACTCGTTTGATTTGGTAGGTACTACACAAAATTTTAAACTGAATGTCCCGATCTTCCCTATTAAAAATATACGTAGGTTCGCATTATGTTTTCAAGAAGTAATCAACGAGATCAAATCCTAACAACCATATTAAAATGCCCTTCTACACTTGTAACTAATTATGAATATTCAGTGTATATATTTTTAAAATAATTTATCCAAGTAAAATATTATTTTACCTCGCAGAAACTGCGTTTCTGTAAATCTCCAATATATTCTTGTAGAGACACTGTACTGCATATGTAACTTACTCTGTTCTTATCTCTAAAAAGTGCATACAAATGTTTAGTAACACGAGGTACTGCTAAAAATACCTACTCTTATATTTCTGTAAATTGGATGATTCCACCACTGAAAACATTCATTTGCAAAATATTGAGTTACATTATAAGTTTTTACATCAGAAATTAAACACTGACATATATAATTGTGACGTTTTGTCATATTTATGAAGATATGTTCCATTATTAAAATGTTTTAACTAACGATCTCAAATAGTCTAAGATCCGAATTAAAAGCGACCTTCACCCATCCGCGACTTTATGTAACATCATTCATGAGGATATTTTCATTCAACTATATAAATGAAATATTTCATAAAAATTGTATATCAAACATTTTCATTTCATCACAAAAATTTACTTCTAGATGCACGTCAATACTTCTGCCGCAGATGAAAGCCCAAAATGTCTAGATTCTAGTGTCCATTTCTGTACAACAGTTACTGAGGGTGAAGAGAGTAATGTTGATGCCACGTCTCACACTTATTATTATATATATTTTATTTATATTTATTATATATTTATAATTTTATTTCAAGTCTACTGCCAGTTGCTCCAAAATAATGCTCAGAGTATTTACTAGTCTATCGCTACCCTTCTCAATTGCATGAACAAATAGTATGCGCACTCTCTTTCATCCAATGGATGAGCTGCGCGCAGCTGCAATGCTGCATCCTCTTCTATTGCACCGGATAGTTTGCTCGGACCTCTTTGTCGCACATTTTCATTCTCACCAATATTTCGCTTTTTAGAGCTCACCAACCGGAATTTAAACCAGATTTTTCGCAGACAACCCTTTATCATTCTGTTCGCAATTTAATTACCTTTATTTTGATATAAGATTGATTCATTAAACAGATGAATGTAAATTACTAGTATCTAATTACCTGTTTATACCTGTCAACCCAATTAAATTGTTACTGTCACTGTTAACGTCAGATAGTGTGGTTAGAATGTTATAATGGTAGTTTAAAAAATCTGATGTTTTGTTTGTTTCGTATTAAGTATTTCTAGAAAAAATAAATGAATTATTTAAGTATTACTTAGGCATAATTTCAAACTTATTATGATAATAACAATAGACTATCTATAAGTTTACCATTCTTATCTAAATGTGCTAGTCTAAAAGCTTTAGGTAGATAATAAATGAAACACGTTTTAAAATGCATTTTTATCGCAGAAACTATTAAAACTATTTTTCATAACTATATGCAAGAATTGGATTAAATAATAGTATTCATACTGGTAATATTAGAAGCAAACGAATATTGAGATTAAAAAATATTGATTCACTAAAATATTGACATTTAAGAAATGGAACCCTCGAGTTACAATACAAAACAAAAACCCCTAGATCAGTGTACAACGTATTTCATTCTTTCATATTTCAAATTATGTAATTTAAATAGTTTTTAAAATAATATAACACGAAGTTTTCCAACACTCCGATGAGTTCCCATAGAATAAAAGATGTGCAGCAGTCTAGGTATTTTCATTTTTATATTCTAACTGGAGCGTTCATTTTTTTTATAATATAAATTTTCATTTTGGTAAGTCGAAATTTTTCTAATCTCAATATTTTTTATTCAAATTAGTGTGAATACTATTATTTAATGTATTCTTGCATATAGTTAGAAGAAATAGTTGTATTCATAATTTCTGTGATAAAACTGTGTTTGAAGTATGTGTGTATACGTTTTATGGCACTGAATGAAACCATATGACCAGACGCTTTTATTGTTTGATTACAAACATACTTGATATATCCAAACAAACTTTACAATTGTTTAAATATATTAGTTAAATTTAATCTACGTACATTAATCAAAATTATTCTAAAACCATGACAACTCAACTCCAATTCCAATTTAAATTTTTACTTCCTATTGTTTACATTAACTACCTTAACTAGGATATTGTAATATATATAAATGTAAAAAAATATAAATACATACTACACAATGATAATTACAAAGACCTTAAAATTAAGCACATCAACTCGCTCCATTGTTATAATTTTATATTTGTGCTTTTTATAAATAAATAAGTTAACAGGAAATTTAGATTTGGTATCCACCATTCGGCTTGTCACCCGATCATCGACAATATTGCTTAAAGGGGCTTAGTTAAGCTTAATAAAGATTACCGAAAAATATGGTTTCTAATTGGCTATAAGTTTTAACGGACCTGTTAAAATTAACATAAAGGATACAGAATCAGGCCTAATAATTACTATTTGCGCAACATTTTATTGTGCAACGTTACTATTTTAAAATCGTACACACGTTGACACTATTTTTTTCACAACATTCAGAAAAAATACGCTCATACAATTTGTCACATGTATGCTTCTAACAAATTGAAAATTAAATAAAAATGAAAATTTAAAAACATAAATAAACTAGACAAAAAAGTCTATAACAGGAAATTATTTTCGAATATACGGTGTGATGTAGAATTGAAACACGAAAATATTTTTGTACGTACATCCCTGTGGCTATTTGTAACCGTTTTCGATTTATTGAACAATAACTGCAAAATTCAGCAATAAAAATTACAAATATATATTTTTTTGTAATTCAACAAATGATATTATAAAAAGTGTTCCACATGTTGCCCATTTTGATTGACATGCATTTCTATACGTCTTTGGAATGAGATTTCTACTATTCATAAAATTGCCGGAGTGATACTTCTAAATGCATTTATTATCCTTTCCTTCAACTCTTTGATCGTAGTTAGTGTGATGTTCTTATGGGCATCGAGTAACACTCTTATTATAATACCTTCTCTTGAATTATTTGAAAAAAAACTCATTTTTAATTTTTATTGCTGAATTTTGCAGTTATTATTCAATAAATTGAACATGGTCTTAAATAGCTACAGGAATGTACGTACAAAAAATGTTCGTTTTTCAATCCTACATCACATTGTCTTAAAATATATATGGTGTTCCATTTGAAGAAAATTGAGAAAATTTAAAAATCCTTTTTTGGCCACCCTGTATACTCTTAGGAAGTGAAAATTGAAAAGTGTCATTACACAGATGTCTCATAACTGGTACTAACATATTTTCTTTTAAATCGAGAGTTGTGATTGTAGTAATATTTTTAATATACACGTGTAAATGGTATAATTTCAACAAAAAAAATCATTACATCCAACTGGTTGAGAGAGAGTCAATAATAATACAGGAATGGAAGGAGTCCATAAAGAGGTTTCAAAAAATGTTCTGATATACATGACATTCAATTTTAAAAAATGTTAGTTGACCTTGTAGAATCGCCTTGGCTGAACCTGTATATTCGAAAATAATTTCCGTTTATAGACTTTTTCTTCTAGTTTACTCAAAGTTTTTAAATCAAGTTTCTAGCTATCATAGAACTCGAGATATCGAAGTCGGACGCACTATTGCCCCACCCTGTATATCAATAAAGTCGAGCAAAAAATCTTCATGTTCCGTAAACGACGCCATATTCCTTTAAAGATATTGTATTATGTATTTTCTATTTATCTATAAAGGCATTCTTCACAGGCACAGTGCGGCGGTCAAATCTCGGAATGGTAAAATGCACAACGTTATTAATCACGATACAAATTTGTTGCGCAAAGGTCTGTTGCCCAAAAAATATCTGGCGATTAAAGGGCCTATTCACGATCAATCATGTTGCGCAACATTTCCTATTGTGTAACGTGATTGATCGTGAATGATACCTACTGATTTATGTGTTGCGCAACCTGTTGTGTAAAATCAGAATCGCTAGATATTTTTTTGGGCAACAGGTATGTTGCGCAACAAATTTGTATCATGAATGGTATCGTGTTGTGCAAATTTTACTTGATAGAGGTATTATAAGTGTGCAGAATGCCATAATAGGTAAATAGGAAATCATAATACAATATTATATTTAAAGGAATATGGCGTGCGTCGTTTACAAAACATAAAAGATTTTTGTCTCGAATTTATTGCTATGTATAGAAAACTCGATAGGAGCATATATGTAATAGATTGATCAAGCGTATTTTAACTGATTGTTGTGCAAGAAAGTGTCAAAGTGTGTACGATTTTACAATAATAAAGTTGCACAACAAAATGTTGCGCAAATAATTGTTGTGCAAAATGATTGATAGTGAATAGGCTCCTTAAGATTTTACACAACAGGTTCTGCAACATGTCAATCAGTACCATCCACGATCAATCATGTTGCACAACGGGTAATGTTGTGCAACATGATTGATCGTGAATAGGCCCCTTAAGTCATTAATATCACGGCATCGGCGCGAGACGGAAAAGAGGCAGGCAGTGCTGAATACACAATACATAGAATTACACTCTTTTATGAAGGATGAATAAAATAGTCTCCTTGCTTGGGTGCAAGTGTTTCAATTAGTGTATTTTTCCCTGTTAGTTAACAAATATATTGCCTGTAAACATGTGTATATTTTTTAAAGTAACTTCCGTTGATATAATTCTTAAACCACGGGTATCTGGGAATAGTCTGTTGGATATTTTTGTAGGACTGTCTCTTTTGGCATTTTTAAAATGATTCTTTCCAACATTTTTTCCTATTCGTCTTTAATATATAATGAAAATCAGTTTTTTGGGATTTTGAAGTTTAAATATAGGCAGTTTGCTGTGGCTTCTTTAGCATATATATCAATTTTTTCATTGTTAATAATTCCAACATGTCCAAGATACATATATATTTTTGAGCCTTTTCACCGCATTTTCATTAAGTGCAAGGATTTCTGCAATGTGATTTATATCAGATTTTGGTAAAACATTTTGTAGTTTTTCTACTGTAATTTTACTGTGTACCATCTTGACATCTTCTCTAGGATAAAATATTGCACATCCTAACTTGTTATTACTTTTTGATCCATCTGTAAAAATATTATCACAGTTTTTCCATTTAGATTGTAGGTCTTCTTTAAACTGCTCTTGGCTTTGAATTGGAATATTATTGTTATAATCTGTATATATGACATTTTATGGCATTAGTATAAAAAAGTAAGGAACTCTTTCAGATTGATAAAGATCTGTATCTATGTATGATATATAAATAAAACTTTCAACTATTGAAAGTGTTTTCTTTTTATTCCAATATGTGGAAATAAGGCAAAAGCAGGCTAGCTTGTCTATTTGACTATCTTTAGCATGTAGATCTAAAATAAATTTATCACCCCGTCTTCTCATTTTTAGAGGTGGTTTACAAGTTTTAGCTTCTAAGATGTTTATGGGAGTACTTGGTGGACATCCGATACATCTTCGGAGTCATTTGTTTTTAATACATTCTATTTTGTTTAGGTGTGTCTATGCAGCAGATCCACAGAAAATAGATCCCGTAGTCCAATATTTACCCTACAACACATCTGTAAAACATGGCATAGGGCTATGTTAGCATCAGACCCTCATTTATGAGAGCAGAAAGTTCTCAAAATATTAATGGATTGTTCATCATTTTTTATGGCGTAATTCATATGTTCTTTCCCGTTTAATTTGCTGTCCATAATTAGACCCAGAGACTTCATGGATTTTTTATATGGGAATTCATTGTTATGTACTTATATAATATTGGTGGTTGATATCTTTTTCTTATCATGGTTAATTTAGTATGTATCTAAAACTTTTATACTAGAGCATTTAAATAAGAATGATAGTGTAAAATATAGGAAACTGTAGGTAGTTTATTGTTACCATCATATTAGATTTGAAAGGATGCTTATGTAATACCCAATAATTAATTTATTTTTTGTAATATTATTTTCTTAAGAGCCCAAAATTTTCATGCCTGAATCGTACTTTCGCAATGGGCGAAAAGTTGTTTGTTCTTGTATGAAATATATTGTAATATATTAGTTTAGAGGTCGTTGTGCAATATACATTCTTTTGCTCGGAAGTTGATTAAAATTTATTAACACTTAAACCCAACAAACCTACCAAATTGCCACTTAATTACTGCTTTGTGTGAAAACTTTTCGATGTTGCTAATTGTGGATTCACTATGAACTACGTTAGAAATTTTGAGATCCTACTTTTTACTTTCATATTATAGTCTGCGAAACCGATATTGTGACGGGTCGTACGGGGTAAGACGCTACGAAACGCAGAGCCGGATTTAACTGTATCGTTCGCTCGTTTACTTTTTTAATTTGTGCTCAGTTTAGCTAGCAACAATTTAGCAATTGTACAAAAAAGTATTAACTTGAAATAATAGTATTGAATTTAAAATGTTGACTACACATACAACAGTTGTTACAGTATTCAAGTTCGCTTAATATAAATTGTTATTATCCAGCAAGAACCACGAGGAAATATGAGCATTTCTTGCCAGGAAAGGATGGGTATTGAATATTATTATAGAAAAAAGTAACAAGAAACTATTAAAAACAAAAAATATACCTACTCTCAAAATAACAAATACTTTTCTCAATAAATAAACTAAAAATAAATTCAAATAGTAAAGTTATTACTATAATAAAAACAGAAAGACATATTTTTGTCAAAATGAAAAAAAAATAATAATAATAAATAATAACATCCTGAAAAAGAATGTTTCTGAATCACTGAACTACGAAAGCACAAAAACGGAATTAAATAATGCAGTTGATATCATCAAATTCACTTCTTCACTTCATATCAGTTCCACGGCCGTCTGTCTACAGACGGCCGTGTCAGTTCACTTTACCTCACCTCACATTGTTCTTCCTCTGAATCCTCCCCTTCTCACCCTCTTCTTCATTTTCAGATAAACTACTATCCTCGTTCAAATTTATAATAAATTTATTTCCATTCGATTTTTTTATCGAATTTTGGAAAAATATTTCCTTTTCAGACATTTTTCTTCAATTTACACCAAATTAATTCAATCAGGTTGAACATACAGAAATATGGCGATAATCTCAACACTTTGTGGCCATATCTCTTCACTACATTATCTATAATGTACTTCTCATACTTTTTCATTTGCAGGATTTCCAATAGTTGTGTTTTATTATAATTTTCCTCATAATAGAGGTCATGTTCCATTTAAAAAAAATTTTAACTCCAGCTTAGTACAACTCTTGTTAGGAATTTTATACAATTGTCTCGAATGGTACTTCGCATTGTCAAGAACATTAATGATATTCGGTTTTAATTTTGGAATTAGGGTATTTTCAAACCATTCCTCAAATATTTCTCCCTCCATGTTCATGTGGTAATCCACGTTACAGTCTTTCATGTTTTTTCCACACAATTTCAATGCATTATCAACCCATCCATCAATTGATCCACAGTGTAATATAATCAATCGAGTACCTTTATTGGGGGGCAATGATATTGGTTGACATTTCCTAGATCCATCAGTCTATCCTTTTTTTACGGTGTCATGAGTATCATACCAAGTTTCATCTAGATAATAAATTGGTCTATTTTCCCTTCTGAGTTCTTTTTATCTCTTCTAGATATGAATTTCGCCAATCCACTATTCGTCTACTTTCTATAATCGCCATGCGGTTATTAATAGTTTGATATTTAAATCTAATTTTTCTCAGCCAAGTTCCTAAAGATCTTTTAGTATATTTTAGATAATAATCCATTTCTTTTAATTTTCTGTCTACCACGCCAATAGTTGGGATTTAATTTTTTCTGATACGCGTCGTAAACTAAAGTTCTTCAAAGTTTTGCTAAAGATGGGTCCAGAGATTTCGATTGACCGGCGTCGTATCGTTGTTTTCTTGAGAGGACACCTTCTTTCACCAGTTTGTGTATTGTGGGACGGGGAACGTTAGTCAGAGATACTGTTTTACCTAGTACATCTAAATCATACAAGATTATTGTAAACATATTGGCAAATTTGTTTCTCTTGCTAGTTCAAATGTAGTTGATTTTTTCTTACTGAAAACACTAATGACCTTTGATTTTCTTTATCACTGTAACCACTATCACTTTCATTTTTACAAACACAGTAAGATATAGAGAAATTATTTTCAAAAACACACCAGCAAAGAAACAGATATAAAATAATTATTACTTATATTACACTATTACACAACTCACTGTATACAATAACCTTCTTAAATTATTTTCAAAAACACACCAGCAAATAAACAGATATGAAATAATTATTATTTATATTACACTATCACACAACTCACTTCAACACGATAGTCTTCTTAAATTATTTTCAAAAACACACCAGCAAGTAAACAGATATTTAATAATTATGATTTATCTTACAATATTATACTTACAATATATCATATAACGCACTGCTAGAACGATTAATCGGTAACAAAATTAAGTGCGCCCCTGAAGTATCCCAGCATGTAAACTCCGCCTCGGTCGCGTGTCATCAAAAACAACAATCATCATTCTCGCTTTAATGTAAGCGGTGTAAGAGATGGAAGATGTCATGTGTTAGACATTTCCCGCCCTCATGTCGGCATGTCTGTGGTATCGCGATAGCAGCCACAATTTTTGAGATAAATCTTTCAAGTTTGGTACACATGTTCTAAAGGCCAAAGACAATGATAAATTCGGTGATGAGCAAAATGGGCTACATAAAAAGAGGTCCTCGGGACCCAAACATTTTTGTATTTGCCTTTACAAAAAAATATATTCCTAATGAAGGATTATAAATCATGTTTACAATATCAAACCAATAAAACATATTTTCCAAGTACTTAAATAAAGCTGATGTAAACTGAAATTTTTTACATATTATTTGACCTCATAAAATTGGGTTAGGAGAAATTTAGCAGTTTGACATTTGAAATGTCTAATTTAGCTACAAAAATGTCAATGTCAATAGGAAGAAATTATTAAAATATATGACATGAATTATTATTGTCAGTATCGAATGACGCTGATAATTAATTATTTAAACATTTTAATGAAACATTTCAAGATACGCTATTAAAACTTAATTGGGATAAGTGAAGAATTAAATAGAATGATTTTTTTAAATCAGGATGATATATATACTGGTATAAGAAAGTTATGTGCTGGCCACTTCAGATATTTTAAATTTTAAATTCCTTTTTAAAAAACATATTAGCTGCTTTCGTTTGTGGCGATCAAAGTAATCATGATTGCCTTTTGTAGTTTATGGCGGGGGAATATGAGCTCTATGTACAAGGTAATTAGAGAACTTTCAAAAGGACTGAAATGACTCATGATCTTTGTTCACGAATCATTGCCACGAACGAATGCAGCTTTTTTATACCCTATGTATATATAGCGCCAAGTATGGCCAGTTAGAAAAAGAATACGATGTCTGTGAACTAAGATGAAATAAGATGGAATAAGACTCACCCAGCAAAGGTACTGAGAGGCTCATTGTGTGCCCCACCAGCCACCTACAATACACACACTGTTACGTCCATCTCGCTTGTTCAATCGGTCTTTGTTAACATTTGGCTACATTAGCCGTTTTACACACGGTATATACAATCTAAATAATATTATTTGTTTTTGTGAAACAATATCAATATTTTTTCTCCAAATTTACCCGAATAAAAATTTACTAACTTATCAGTATTAAAAACACCAACGATGGGTTAAGATTAGTCATTTATTATTCACTGTTCACAGTTTTCATTTGTAACTTGTATAATTAAATTAATAATAACAAAATAAATAAATTGATACTAATTTCTTGTTTTAATTTCTATTTCTTTCCATAAAAAAACCCTGGCCATACTATTCACTAAACTTATTTTTTAAATGTAACTAACATTTTTTTACTAATGTTAAGAAATGCATTACTAACTAATGAAATATACCTAGTTCATGAATATAAGTACTAGAAAAAACCATAACTAAGTGTACTTACAATTCATTACGTTTTAGTTGTACACTTATTTCTAGTTTAGTTTATAATAGGTATGTTTAATACAATAACACAAATAAAGCGAAGCAAACTGTATCTTGAAAATAATTATGTTAAGTGGTATTCAGTGGTTATAACGGAATACACTTGACCGTTTATTACTCAGACAAGTAGTTTATTTTAGACATATTCAGTAAATATTATCGCGTTAAATTAGTGTGCTATCAGTTGTAAACACGATTGGCATACGCGAATTAAATGGTGTAAATAATTTAATAAACATATAAACATATTAATCTACAAACATACCTAGGATAACGCGACTAGTAGTTGCTACCTATTTTTTCTGGGACATCATATTAGCTATGACAGGATAGACTTTGTTTTGAAAGAAAAACCGGTGCTTCTTTAACTATTTTGTTTAAACACATACATATCTAATAATTTTAAAGTTATATTTTTAAAATCAAAAAATAAATATTAAATAGCTGATGTAAATGGGGCTGTTTGTAAAATGCCTTATTTCATATTGTTAGAATAAGAACGGTTGACATTACTGGTATTTAATTTATTTAGTTAATAAAGAATTACGATTTGACACAAAATTTACCCACAACGCGATCCGAGCATTAAGCGAACTCCATAACGCGTTGTGGGTATAAATTTCGGCTATTGGCCGAATTCGGCAATTCGTACAACATATGATTTGACACAAAATTTACCCACAATACGATCCGAGCATATAGCGAACTCCATAATGCGTTGTACGTATAAATTTCGGCTATTGGCCGAATTCGGCAATTCGTACAACATATTGTTCTTACATTATTAGAAGAACTGGTACAAATATGGCCTACCATTTTATTTTTGAGCTCTGAACTTCGTATTTTTTGCTAAAACTTTGCAAAAAATGTGACAACTAGCATTTAAAATATTCTGTAACATGACGCTAAAGCAAGTTTTCGAATATTGAAAAAATGTCATTTTAACAGCTAATAATACTTAAAACAATGCACTCTTATTAGTTTGACCAAGTACGCTATAAATATGAGCTGGTATATAATTTTGACCCGAACTGTATAAATTGAAAGCTCCAAAAGTGGAAAACTCAAAAATATGCCAAAATAATACAAAAGAAGTTTATTTGAAACTTAACAAATTCTTTAAAACTGAAAAAATAAACATTATAAATTCTCTATTTTAAACTTAACAACACAAATCGCATAGAAAATAGAAAATAACCAGAAAAACTCTATTTAAATCTTATTTTAAAATCTTTGGTAGAATTAGGAGCAAAAAATCACACTAGAACAATCTACATGAGCCCATAATGCGCACATAAGACAGTGAATCCATTGTTCTTTCCTAGCCCATATTTATAGCTAAAATATCACATATTGGAAAATGACATAAATATGTTCATGGGAATATACATTTTCCTTGAGTCAAGAAATAATAAAACTAATTATGGAACACGAAGGACTTACATATTCACTTCAAACTACCATTAAAAGTTTCTATCTATCCTAAATAAATTTGGTTATAATTTGATACCTGCGAAACTTTGTATCTGCGCTGGAGGCATCTGCTGTCACTAATGTTTTTAGGAAATCAGCAGTGGCGGTAACTATACGTTTCAAATTTAACTAGTACTAGGTACATGCAGCTATTTAATAGATGGCGACTCGTACAACTGAAATACCGCTATAGTCTAAAATAAATGCCTAGCCCATATTTCTATCATTACCTCTATTTCATAAATTTTAGATAATGTAAGAAGAGGTCTGAAATTACTAAAAGATAGAGAATTAAAGTCTGTTCACTTAAACTTTACAGTGGTGGGTTGGACTTAGTGAGCCCGATTTACACTGGGCAAAGTAGCGAGTGTGTTGTAAATTGTTTATTTCTATTCGTAATAAATATATCATTGTGGGTTCCTTATTTATTACCAGGCGTAAAGAATATTTCAAGGCATTAGAATTAAGATAAATGCCTTTTAGGTTTATTGAATTAGTGGAACAATGTTTCAACAGAGTGTACATACGTAATTTATTTATAATTAAGGCTGGGAATTTTCTAGATTTTACTATTCGAATATTCGTTCGAAAAAAATATTCGAATAATCGCACTATTCGAATATTCCAAATATTCGAATTATTCAAATAGATATTCGAATTATTCGGATATTCAAATATTCAGATATTCGAATTATTCGAGTATTCGGATATTCGAATAATTCGAATTATTAGAATACCTATTCGAATAATTCGAATATATCGAATACTCGAATAATCCGAATTATTCGAATAGGTATCAGAATAATCCGGATCCTCGAATATTCATTATTAATAGGTCTAGCACTGAATACTAGTGAATAGTGAATACTCTATTTGAGTATTTGGTTGGATAGACCACAATAATAGTCGTGACGTAATCCACTAAGCAGGCAATTTGATTTGCTTTCCATACCCACAATAGGGTATGTCTCCTGTACATGTGTACATTTAAGGGTCAGAATTATTTAGATAGTATTTTATTTTAGGATTGAGGTGCTATTGTTCACATTTAACTATTGAAGCTTAAATAAAACGAAAATAAAGCTAGTTTATTATACTTCTGTGCCATAACTATTTTTCCTTCTCGAAAAAAATAAAAGTGCTCTAAAATTAGAATGTTTTTAAAAAAGACGCAGATTGTGAAGGTAAAACAAATACACGAAAAGTCAATAGTTAAATATTTACAGGTTTTCTAAAATTTAAAATTTAATTTTAACCCCCTGCCTTAGTACAGTAAGAATAAGGTCGAGGCGAGAAAGAGATGGACTAGTTTGACTGGGAGTAAAACGTGCCACTAATGTGGTCTATTATATATTTGGATTACATATAGTAACTTGCGCCTGGCTGTATGGATTTTATCCCAATGCCATTTAAAAAAAAATATAAAAAAATATATATATATTTGGATTTTAGAATAGGTACCTACCTATATCTACTATCTACCTACTTTGGTTGGATGCATACTGCATACCTATTCGTACATAATTTAATAATATATTTTAATATTAAAATGTACTCAAATATAATCGAATATTCTAATACTCGAATATATTCGAGTATTCGAATATTCGAATATTCGAATATTCTAGTATTCGAAATATTCGAGTATTCGAATATATTCGAGTATTCGAATATTCGAATAATTTCCCATTAGAATAATTTGTATTCGAATACTCGAATATTCGAATACTCGAATTATTCGTATTCGATTCCCAGCTTTATTTATAATAACAAGAAATGCCTTTTTATTGGTTAGCAGTGGAAAGAAACAAAATAACAAAAATAAAATTGATATATTTTCTTTAAAGTTTTGAATAAGAAACTAAAATGACCAGTTACGCCGAAATAAGAACATACTAATTTAATAAAAAATTTCGATTTAGCTATAAGAAAGCCAAACGTCTTAAAATTTCCGATACTTTTTATTTTGTGTACCCATAAGAAATAATGTCAGAAAATAAAACAATTTTAAATTCTATTTGCTTTAGAGCGGAAAAAACTTTTTGCTGCATATGCTGCATTTTGAGCATTTAGTACTATTAACCTATGTAAAAAAAGTGATTAAAATATACTCCATATCATTCTCCATTCATTCATATGAGCACATAAAAAACTGTTTACCTGGGCTCGCAGAGCGACCCGTTGTCGACCGTCAGTCTTGCGTAGTTCACTAGCAGAGGCGCTCAGTGCATTATAAATGCACAAAATATATTTATATAATACTGCGCTCCTGTGCTAGAATTTTTTATGTGCTAAGTTAAGATGAAATAAGTTTATATCTATAACAAAAATCCTTATTTCCTCGAAATCTATCCACTGTTAAAATTTTCGCTATTAAAACTGAGTCACCTCGTATAATAAAAAAACAATTTAAAAAACAGTAAATCATAAAACATCAAATACCTTACCGATTATTATTATAAAATAATATGATAATATTAATCGTCAAAAACACAATTCAATTTATAACACAATCTACAATCGTCCGATGCCTATGAAATTAAATAAACAATGAAAATTGAATTAACACTATCGGAGCTTTGCACTTGTGTATATCTGCCTGCCGTCTGCACCAATCATCAGCGCGAATTCTGTTCTCTATCCTGTTAACGCTGCAAAGCTTATTTGAATTGACTTTAGAGGCTTTTAAATATTGACACATTATCAATTTACAGTATAAATTGTAACAGTTGTTTATTAAAAATGTGATATTTTAATCACTAATCTTAAAAAAAATTATAATGTTTATTAACTATCAATCATAAGTGAAGAAAAATAGAGGATTTTTTGGGCACCAATCATGTATGGTAAAACTCTCGCGCTTGTGCAGAGGTTAGATACCTGGGACTGACCCTAGATAGTAAACTGTCATGGGGGCTGCAGATCGACAACGTCATCAAAAAGTCAACTGCAATCTTCTGGCAACTACGCCGGGCGTGGTAGGTAGGAACTGGCACCTCAACCCACGAATCCTACAATGGCTGTACACGGCGGTCATCAGACCGAGGCTCCAGTATGGATCTGTCGTCTGGTGGCCGAGCGTGGACAGAGCGACCACATCCCGAAAGCTGGCAAAAGTCCAGAGACTAGCCTGCCAAAGGATCAAGGAGGACGACACCGATAGCTGTTATGGACGTTCTGCTAGGTTTGACAACGCTTCCCTCATGGATAAAGAGGGAGGCTATGGCGGCCTATCTGATAATACGAGATTCTGGGAGCTAGCAGTGTTCAGGTAGAGCTGATGGTCACGCAGCAATTGCTGGACTGGCGGAGAGGGAAATCCTCATCTCTGTCCTAAAGCTGACAGAAGCGAAAGATCAGCTAAGGTTGGAAAGGAAATATACTCTCACTCTTCCCAGTAGGGAGGAGGGGTGGCGGGTAAGGCTGAGGTTAGGAGCGGGGCAGAACAGATGATATACATCTGCTCCGATAGCCAGGCTGCTCTAAAGGCGGTGTGCTTCCCCCAAGACGAGATCAGCTCTGGTTCAGGAGTGCGGGAACGCTCTAGAAGAGCTTGCCAGGCATTAATAATTGAGACTGATGTGGGCTCCGGGACATACCGGAGTTCCAAGTAATGAAAACGCCGATGAATTAGCTAGACTTGGAGCTGAGGAACACTGTCTCGGGCCTGTTAGGCATTACAAGAAGGCAGGTCATAACGGCCTTAAGGGCCATTATGACCTGCCTGGGCCCACGAGACACTCAGGAAGCATTGGAGGATCAACAGGGCCTGCAGCCAAACTCGAGATTTTGTGACGGGGCCAAACAAATCGAGCCTGCTGCTTGGGCCGGAGTCGGAACACTTTGAATCTATTAATCGGAGTTCTAATAGCCACTGCAGACTTAGGAGGCATCAATCATTGATAGGTATTGAGGAAGACCCTACATAATATAATAATAAATAATAATACTTCTTTATTCATTTAAGGTATAATAAAATACATTGAATGCGTTAGTATACATGTAAATAAAATTAAAATTGAACAAGTATAAATACGTATGTGTATATATATATATATATATATATATATATATATATATATATATATATATATATATAAATAACTATAACTGTAAACACAACGTATACTTGCAGATATGAACAGTCAGACAGCATACAACAGTTTACCTAGATAATAGGAGTATTGGAGTATTCATAGACTGAATAGAAACTATGCTTTAATAGCAATGACTTAATTGTGTTCTGGAAAAGATTTAGATTTTCAATATTTTTTATTTGAGGAGGTAGATGGTTAATCAATTTGACAGGCATCACATAGGAACTATTTGATAAAAGCGCTAGTTTGTGATGAGGTAGTCTAATGTGGTTTCCGTGCCTTAAATCATACAACTTCAGAACTTTGAGTAAATTTTTCAGGATTTTTTTTGACAAACAACACATTTAAAAATATATAATGAAATCACTATTAGTATATTCATATCTTTGAAAATATTTTTGCATGAATATTATCTGGGTTTGAGGCACATCGTTCTTATGATTTTTTTTTTGCATAATAATTACATACATGTGCAGGATGCGGGAGTGGTGAAGAAACATCTTACCACTTCCTGGAACAGTGTGAAGCGTTTGGACGCCTGAGACATAGCGTCTTCCGTTTTGAGGTGCTACTAAAGGAGGAGACGGAAGTTCCTCGTCGATGACCGCTTCCATTCTAACCAAGTCTTGTGGCTTTAGGTTAGCCCTGGTGTTAAGGCTAACTCTCGTCCTTAAGTCTACATCGGTGAACTCTACAGGATGTTCCTCATCACCTGCTAATTGCCGACGTGGAACTGCAGCTGGCAGTCCTTCTAACGGACGGGATGCCCTTACGTAACTTGTCCTGCGCAAGCAGGATACTTGATCTCTCAGGTGTTGTTGAGAGAAAGCGCGACGCTCTGGATGCATTTCGCACCAAAATACATGCAATCGCGCCAAGTATCCCCATCGCGCAGATTCGCCACTCTCGTTGCAGGTCAGTAAATTATCCCTTAGTTCCTTCGTCCACCTAAAGCGGCCTTGCCGATTGTGTTTGTCATTATTGAGACGGTACGGTGAGGCCCCTCCCACTTGTCTCTGACCCCCCATCCGCCTGGGGTTGGTTGTAAGGGTCCTCTGAGTTTGTATGGATTTAAAGTTTTGAAGTATCAGAGTGGTTAGCCCTAATACCCCACGGCCGACATTAGTCAGACAGAGATTCCTTTGTCTATATGACAAATTTGTCTCTGTCTCTCCAGGGTGCACCTCCAGAAGAGCTTGCCCGTCCTTTTTGCACCCTTTTTTTTTTTTTTTTTTTTTTTTTTTTTTTTTTTTTCGGTTTCCCGATGCCGGTCAGTCCTCCCGTGGCCTCCGACGCCTCACGGGAGTCGCGCCGGCGCATCAACTACAGCCACTCCCCACATCCCGCAGGGTTAGTGACTGTAGATACCAGAATCGTGTGCCCTAAGTAGACGGAGAGAACCCAGAATGACCGCCTTTTGCATTTGACCTGCAAGCCACTCGGCTGGTTTTTGGCAGGCCGGTATGATCTTCAGTTCCGAGAGCAGCGTAGGCTTTATCCCTCCGAGTACACCGATAATAAGGACGACCATTTTGACCGAGTAGCCTGGGTACAGCACTTGGAGCTCGTACCGGAGATCGCGATATTTGGTCCGTTTCTCCTCCTCCTTCAAGGTGATGTTTTTCTCCGCAGGTGCCGAGAACTCGATGACATACATCACCTTGAGTTGATGGTCGAGGAGGACTATGTCAGGCTTGTTGGCTTGGATTAGCCTGACAGTCGGGAACGAGTAATTCCAGTAAATCCGGCATTTCTCGTTCTCGACAACGGACTCAATATCTCCGGGGACGTAAGGCAGCACTGGTGTCTGGTCTACCCCGTACGAGTGCCTTAGATGGTAGTATAGCACTCGTAACGCCGCATTATGCCGGTGGATGTAGGCCGAAATCGCATATATAGGACATGCAGATAATAAGTGCATGAGCGATTCCGGCGCCTGATGGCAGGTCCTGCAGTTGATATCAGGAACCTCTACACGCCACACGCGGCTACGGTAGACCAAGGTGTTGATAACACCATCTTGACAGGCCATAATGAATCCCTCGGTCTCCGACTTAAGCCCTGCTGACCTTAGAAAGGCGAAGGTCAGCTTGGTCGATAAACCCAGTGTTTCTATGTTCTTATAGAAGACACCATGCTGGGGTTTATCGACGTGCTGCCGAAACAGATTTTCCTGTTCGGCAGCTCTGATTCGGGCTTTCAGACGATTTGGCTGAAGTTCGGTGACTGACTCAACATCAGCACCTCGCCGGCCTCCTCGCCTGATATCAAATGCGAGACCGAGTTCATCTGCGGCTCTTTTTGCTGCCTTGAATAATCCTGCTCCCACTCCTACAGTTTCGTGGTGTTTTACGAACCGCAGGAGGGGATCTGAGCTCCTAAGTATGTTACATGCCATACTCAGTACTACTCTGCCATGTGTACACTCCAGGCTCAAGAGTCCTCGGCCCCCCCCGTTGACGTGGTAGGTACACACGAGGAACGGACGATCTAGGATGAATACTTCTGTGAATATTCATCATCTTGCGGGTATCTCTGTCTAATTGGCGCAGCTCATCTACCCTCCACTTTACTACTCCGAAGGAGTAGAGCAGAATCGGAACGGCAAGCATATTAGTTGCAGACACCTTGTTCTTCCCCGAAAGCTCGGAAGACCAAATCTTTCGGAGGCGGTGTCTGTACTTGCCGCGGAGAGAATCCTTTATTTGTGTTACATCCTGGATGTGCCTTTGTTGCACACCCAGGTATGTATAGGTCTCTCCGGCATCCAGATGTCTTAGGATGCTTCCGTCTGCGAGCTGCGCATCTTCAGGGAATTCCCCGCATCGTCCTCTCTTGAGGTGGACGACTGCACATTTGTCCAACCCGAACTCCATACCAATTGCCCGCGTATATTCTTCGACCACCCTAAGAGCGTTTTGTAGTTCACGCTCTCCGGAGGCATAAAGTTTAAGGTCATCCATATAAAATAGATGGGTGACCTTATGCCTCCGGTCGCTGGGTGGCCCACATTGATATCCGCGGGTTTGGCGGAGCCCAACAGACAACGGCAGCAGTGAGATGCAGAAGAGGAGAGGACTCAGGGAGTCACCCTGGAAAACTCCTCTCCTAAATGCCACCTGCTCTGTCGTGACCCGCTGCGCACCTGATGTTATGGTGAAGCGGGTCTTCCAGAGCGGCAGCAGCTGTTCTATGCATCTCACTAGTGGTGCTGGTACCGCAAGACATTCGAGCAAGTACAACAATAGCTCGTGCGATGTTGTATCAAATGCCTTGCGATAATCAATCCAGGCCATCGATAGATTCCGCTTGTATTGCACAGAATCCTGTGTAATACAGCGGTCTATCAGCAGGCTGTCCTTGCAACCTGCCATGCCCTTCTTGGCACCACGCTGTTCGTGTATCTGCTGGAAGACCGGATCAACAGACCTCAGTGTCCTAGCATACAAGATACGTGTAAATATCTTGTAGCAGGAGTTAAGGCAAGTGATCGGCCTATAATTCCTCGGGTCGGAAAGATCCCCCTTTTTGGGGATAAGCACAGTACGTCCCTCGACGAACCAGTCCGGAATCTGCTGCCCCTCGTTCAACCATGAGTTGAAAACTCGCGCCAGACGGCGGTGAGTGGAAGGAAATTTCTTCCACCACCAGTTGTTAATGCCGTCTGGGCCCGGGGCAGCGAAGTTCTTGGTACCAACAAGTGCTTGTTGGACTTCCTCCGTACTGATTGCCGGGCACACTTCTTCTGGCTCTTCAAGATGTCTGTGGCATAGAGCCTCGAAGTGTGCAATTGCTGGAGTGTTGCTATTGAATGGACGCGTCGTTTCGTAGGTTCCCTTCCAGAAGGTTTCGACATCTTCTACAGTCGGCGGATTCTCGACAACACGCTGTGGCTCTTGAAAGAGGCGAGAAGGATTCGTACGGAACAAATTGTTTTGTTCCATACTCCTCACCCGCCTCTTCAGTGTTTTCTTTATCGCCATGAGCGCTCGGATCCTATCTATACAGTGCTGCTTGATGGTAAGCATCACTGTCAGATTGAGAGTGTGGTGTTGACGTCTTAATCCGGCTGTTATGCGCCGGATTCTGGGAGTAAAAACTCTACCAGTCGTCTTATATTCCACCACACTCTGGATCCGAGAAGCATGTTGTCTGGCCGACTGTATCTTGCCTTCGATTTTCTGTACACGCCGCTTGGCTTTCTCGACCCCGTGATTGGTTGACCTCTCACGGGGGACGAGTTGCTTCGCGGCGTTGTACACGGCACAGTTTATTTGCCAGATGTCTACATCTTCCGGAATTTCCTCATCGATGACCACGTCCATTCTAGCCAGGTCTTGTGGCTTTAGGTTAGCCCTGGTGTTAAGGCTAACCCTCGTCCTTAAGTCTACGTCGGTGAACTCTAAAGGATGTTCCCCATCAGCTGGTAATTGCCGCGGTGGGACTGCGGCTGGCAGTTCTTCCGGCTGACGGGGTGCCCTTACATAACCTGTCCTGAGCAGAAAGGATACTTGATCTCTCAGATGTTGTTGAGAGAAGGCGCGATGCTCTGGATGCATTTCGCACCAAAGTGCATGCAATCGCGCCATGTATCCCCTTCGCTCAGGTTCGCTACTCTCGCGGCAGGTCAGCAAGTCATCCCGAAGTTCCCTCGTCCACTTAAAGCGTCCTTGTCCATTGCGGTCGTTACCATTGAGACGTTCCGGTGAGGCCCCTCCCACTCGTCTCTGACCCCCATCCGATTGGGGTCGGTCGTGAGGGGCCCTTCTCCTTAGGTTATATGGAACCAGAAGGGAAAGGGGTACTAGGTGGTTAGCCTTGGTACCCCCCGGCCGGCATTTGTCAGGCAGAGTTGCCTCTGCCTGTCCAGGGTGCACCAGCGTGGAGGTTGCCGGTCCTTTGCACCCTTTATTATTATCATTATTATTATTATTATTATGGGATCTGAGCTCCTGAGGATGTTACATGCTATATTCAGTACCACTCTGCCATGCGTACACTCCAGGCTCAAGAGTCCTCGCCCCCCCCCCGATTGGCGTGGGAGATACACACGAGGAACGAACGATCTAGGGTGAATACTTCTGTGAATATTCATCATCTTGCGGGTATCTCTGTCTAATTGGCGCAGCTCATCTACGGTCCACTTTACTACTACGACGGAGTAGAGCAGAACAGAAACGGCAAGCATATTAGTTGCAGACACCTTGTTCTTCCCTGAAAGTTCGGAAGACCAAATCTTTCGGAGACGGTGTCTGCACTTACCGCGGAGAGAATCCTTTCTTTGTGTTACATCCTGGATGTGCCTTTGTTGCACACTCATCTAGGTGTATATGTAGGTCCCTCCGGCATTCAGATGTCCTAAGATGCTTCCGTCTGCGAGCTGCGCATCTTCAGAGAACTTCCCGCATTGTCCTCTCTTGAAGTGGACGACTGCACATTTGTCCAACCCGAACTCCATACCAATGGCCCGCGTATATTCTTCAACCACCCCAAGAGCGTTTTGTAGTCCGCGCTCTTCGGAGGCATAATGTTTAAGGTCATCCATATAAAATAGATGGGTGACCTTATGCCTCCGGTCGCTGGGTGGTCCACATTGATATCTGCGGGTTTGGCGGAGCCCAACAGACAACGGCAGCAGTGAGATGCAGAAGAGGAGAGGACTCAGGAAGTCACCCTAGAAAACTTCTCTCCTAAATGCTCTTTCGTGACCCGCTGTGCACATGATGTTATGGTGAAGCATCTCACTAGTGATGCTGGTACCGCAAGACATTCGAGCAAGTACAACAATAGCTCATGCGATGTTGTATCAAATGCCTTGCGGTAATCAATCCAGGCCATCGATAGATTCCGCTTGTATTGCACAGAATCCTGTGTAATACGGTCTATCAGCAGGCTGTCCTTGCAACCTGCCATACCCTTCTTGACACCACGCTGTTCGTGTATCTGCTGGAAGACCGGATCAACAGACCTCAGTGTCCTAGCATACAAGATACGTGTAAATATCTTGTAGCAGGAGTTGAGGCAAGTGATCGGCCTATAATTCCTCGGGTCGGAAAGATCCCCCTTTTTGGGAATAAGCACAGTACGTCCCTCGACGAACCAGTTCGGAATCTGCTGCCCCTCGTTTAACCATGAGTTGAAAACTCGCACCAGACGACGGCAAGTGGAAGGAAATTTTTTCCACCACCAGTTGTTAATGCCGTCTGGGCCTGGGGCAGCGAAGTTCTTGGTACCAACAAGTGCTTATTGGTCTTCCTCCGTACTGATTGCCGGGCACACTTCTTCAGGCTTTTCAAGATGTCTGTGGCACAGAGCCTCGAAGTGTGCAATTGCTGGAGTGTCGCTATTGAATGGACGCGTCGTTTCGTAGATTCCCTACCAGAACGTTTCAACATCTTCTACAGTCGGCGGATAATCTACAATACGCTGTGGCTCTTGAAAGAGGCGGGAAGGATTCGTACGGAACAAATTGTTTTGTTCCATACTCCTCACCCGCCTTCTCAATGTTTTTTTATTGCCATGAGCGTTCGGATAATATCTAGACAGTGCTGCTTGATGGTAAGAATCACTGTCCGATTTAGAGTATGGTGTTGACGTCTTAATCCAGCTGCTCTGCGCCGGATTCTGGGAGTAAATCCTCTACCACTCGTCTTGTAATCTACCACACTCTGGATCCGAGAAGCATGTTGTCTAGCCGACTGTATCTTGCCTTCGATTTTTCTATATACGCCGCTTGACTTTCTCGACCCCCGTATTTGGTTGACCTCTCACGGGGGACGAGTTGCTTCGCGGCGTTGTACATGGCACAGTTGATTTGCAAGATGTCTGCATCTTCTGGAAGTTCCTCATCGATGACCGCGTCCATTCTAGCCAGGTCTTGTGGCTTTAGGTTAGCCCTGGTTTCAAGGCTTACCCTCGTCCTTAAGTCTACATCGGTGAACTCTGGAGGATGTTCCCCATCAGCTGCTAATTGCCGCGGTGGAACTGCGGCTGGCAGTTTTCCTAGCTGACGGGGTGTTCTTACGTAACCTGACTTGCGCAAGAAGGATACTTCATCTCTCAGGTATTGTTGAGAGAAGGCGCGATGTTCTGGATGTATTTTGCACCAAAGAACATGCAATCGCGCCATGTATCCTTCACTCAGGTTCGCTACTCTCACGGCAGGTCAGCAAGTCATCCCGAAGTTCCCTCATCCATTTAAAGCGTCCTTGTCTATTGCGTTTGTCATTATTGAAACTGTCCGGTGAGGCCCCTCCCGCCTGTCTCTGACCTCCATCCGCTTGGGGTCGGTCGTGAGGGTCTCATCCTCTGAGATTATAGGGAACCAGAAGGGTACTAGGTGATTAGCCTTGGTACCCCCTGGCCGACATCTGTCAGGCAAAGTTGCCCCTGCCTATCCAGGGTGCACCGCTCGGAGGTTCCCGGCCCTTTGCATCCCTTATTGTTATTATTGTCATTATTATTACTTTCCTTTTTCGGTTTCCCGATGCTGGACAGTCCCACCGTGGCCTCCGACGCCTCACGGGAGTTGCGCCAGCACATTAACCACAGCCACTCCCCACATCCCGCAGGGTTAGTGACTGTAGATTCCGGAATCGTATGCCCTAAGCAGACGGAGAGAACCCAGAATGACCGCCTTCTACATTAGGCCTGCCTGCCACTCTGCTGATTTTTGGCAGGCCGGTATGGTCTTCAGTTCCGAGAGTAGCTTAGGCTTTATCCCTCCGAGTACACCGATTATTAGGACGACTATTTTTACCGAGTAGCCTGGGTACAGCACTTGGAGCTCGTACCGGAGATCGCGATATTAGGTCCGTTTCTCCTCCTATTTCAAAGTTGATGGTCGAGGTGGACTGTATCAGGCTTGTTGGCTTGGATTAGCCTGACCGTTGGGAACGAGTTGTTCCAGTAAATCCGGCATTTCTCGTTCTCGACAACGGATTCAATATTTCCGGCGACGTAAGGCAGCATTGGTGTCTGGTCTGCCCCGTACGAGTGCCTTAGATGGTAGTATAAGCACTCGTAACGCGTTATGTCGGTGGATGTAGGCCGAAATCGCATATATGGGGCTTGCAGATAGTAAGTGCATGAGCGATTCCGGCTCATAACGGCAGGTCCTGCAATTGATGTCAGGAACCTCTACACGCCACTCGCGGCTATGGTAGACCAAGGTGTTGATAACACCATCTTGGCAGGCCATAATGAATCCCTCGGTCTCCGACTTAAGCCCTGCTGACCTTAGAAAGGCGAAGGTCAGCCTGGTCGATAAACCCAGTGTTTCTATGTTCTTTAGAAGACACCATGCTGGGGTTTATCGACGTGCTGCCGAAACAGATTTTCCTGTTCAGCTCTGATTCGGGCTTTCAGACGATTTGGCTGAAGTTCAGTGACTGACTTTACATCAGCACCTCGCCGGCCTCCCTCGCCTGATGTCAAATGCGAGACCGAGTTCATCTGCTGCTACTTTTGCTATCTTGAACAATTCTGCTCCCACTCCTACAGTTTCGTGATGTTTTACAAACCGCAAGAGGGGATCTAAGCTCCTGAGGATGTTACATGCCATACTCAGTACTACTCTGCCATACGTACACTCCAGGCTCAGGAGTCCTCGACCCCCCCGTTGACGTGGGAGGTACACACGAGGAACGGACGATCTAGGATGAATACTTCTGTGAATATTCATCATCTTGCGGGTATCTCTGTTTAATTGGCGCAGCTCATCTACCGTCCACTTTACTATTCCGAAGGGGTAGAGCAGAACAGGATTATTATTATTATTATTATTATTATTTTCGGATTATCCGATGCCGGATAATCCTCCCGTGGCCTCCGACGCCTCACGGGAGTTTCGCCGACGCATTAACTACAGCCGCTCCCCACGTCCCGCAGGGTTAGTGACTGTAGATACCAGAATCGTGTGCCCTAAGCAGATGGAGAGAACCCAGAATGACCGCCTTCTGCATTTGACCTGCCAGCCACTCGGCTGATTTTTGGCAGGTCGGTATGATCTTCAGTTCCGAAAGCAGCGTAGGCTTTATCCCTCCGAGTACACCGATTATTAGGACGACCATTTTGACCGAGTAGCCTGGGTACAGCACTTGGAGCTCGTACCGGAGATCGCGATATTTGGTCCGTTTCTCCTCCTCCTTCAAGGTGATGTTTTTCTCCGCAGGTGCCGAGAACTCGATGACATACATCACCTTGAGTTGATGGTCGAGGAGGACTATGTCAGGTTTGTTGGCTTGGATTAGCCTGACAGTCGGGAACGGGTAGTTCCAGTAAATCCGGCATTTCTCGTTCTCGACAACGGACTCAATATCTCCGGGGACGTAAGGCAGCACTGGTGTCTGGTCTACCCTGTACGAGTGCCTTAGATGGTAGTGTAGCACTCGTAAAGCCGCGTTATGTCGTTGGATGTAGGCCGAAATCGCGTATATGGGGCATGCAGATAGTAAGTGCATGAGCGATTCCGGCGCCTGATGGCAGGTCCTGCAGTTGATATCACGAACCTCTACACGCCACACGCGGCTACGGTAGACCAAGGTGTTGATAACACCATCTTGGCAGGCCATAATGAATCCCTCGGTCTCTGACTTAAGCCCGGCTAACCTTAGAAAGGCGAATGTCAGCCTGGTCGATAAACCCTTGCTTAAATTAATTTATAATGACAAAAAATTTAAAAGGTCTGACATTTATTTGTTTCATATTTATGCATTTCTATGAAGAATATTAATTTAATTATTGTGTATCACATAAATATTCTGTCAAACCTAATATGATAATAAAATACATGTAGTTTTTACATTTGATACTTCAAATACATTTTATCTCAGAAACTATTGAAGCAACTACCTCAACTAGGTGGAAGATGACACTGGATTAAATAATAGTGTTCATAATATATAATATGGAGATTAAAACAAATTTCGCCAGAGACAATTTGTCATTAAAGAAATGATTCCCTCTAGTTACGATCAAAAACGGAAATCCCTAGGCCGTTATACAGGAGATAGTCAATAATATTATAGGAGTGGAAGGAGACTAGAACAAGGCTTTAAAAAAATCTACTGATATACATGGTGTTCCATTTAAAAAAAGGCACCTATAGAAAATGTTGGCACGCCCGCGCACCCTGTATATTCGAAAATAATTTCTGGTTCTAGACTATTTACCTAGTATACTTATATTTTTTAATAAAATTTCTAGCTCTCATAGAATTCGTGTTATCATAGTCGGACACACTAGTGCCCCAGGAAAAAAATAGTATGCTCTATTTAAAAGAAAAATTCAGTGTCATAACTCGAACATGGCCTAACCTGTTAATTGGATATTAATTTCAAAATATACACAATTGGGATGAAAAATAAATTTGTGCAATACTTTATAAACGCGCTGTATAAAATTCTCTGATGTTAGGTACCTATCTTTAATTGTAGATAATGAATGCATGTTTGCAGTACTTCTTACATATTTATACACATTTATATTATAAATTAAAAATATTTGAAAGGAAATTAAAAGAAACAGATAAATAGTTTTCAGTGAAATGTTGCTAAATATAATGGTATGTTATAATATAAATTTGCACTAATTTTAACTCACCGTCTTTATTTCCAAGGTCAAGTAAACTTCTCACTAACACCATACGAGTTTTTCAATTCTATTATAAAATAATTAAACATTTGATCAAATTTTAAGTATATTAGCTAGTATTTAAGTTTTGAATTAAACATTGCAACATTAAAAATAATATCTAATACTAATTTTTATTTTGTTATTTTATTATTTTTTTTAGCTGGCAAAAAAGGACGACAAATATAACCGTTAGTGAGCGATATAATAGCAAGTCGATGTGTGTTAAAACTCATAATATGTATACTTATTCATTAATCATTATTCATTAGTCATTACTGGCATTAGTATGTTGCCAAATTTAACAGCCATACGTGAAATGGCTGATAATTTAGCGAAAATTTCAACTCATAAAATCATCAGTAGCATACTATGAATATTTCTTTGGCTACGTTTTCAATTTTCTTCCAACTCTGGGTGAGGTTAGAAATTAAGCACTAAAACATTTCTTTAATTTTTACTCCAAAACGACACTGTACAGAAAAAATATAATAAGAAATTTTTTTTGTAGTTTTAATGAGCAAAGTCAGTGCTGTATCATATTTTTCTATAAAAATATTATTCATGTTCATCCTACGCATGCCACTAGTGGAAGTAAAAACAATCTGATATACGTAAAGACCACTACTTATGCGATATTAACGTGCCAAAATTCAATCCTATAACTCTAAGCATTTTTATAAATTTTTAGAAAAATTCATTTTTTTTAATTCTTCGACACATCTCATAATAAGCCATTTAGGACATAAGTGTATGCGAAGTTTTCGACTTATTTTTCACCAAAAATCGTACTTTAAAATTTGATGAATGTTTTTTAATTTTTTGACACAACCTCTATAGGCGAACTTTGTCCAAATACGTATTTTTTTTGTTTTGCCGAACGCTGGACAGTCCTTCCGTGGCCTGCGAATCTCACGGGAAACGCGCCAGAAAAATTACCTACAGTCGCTCCCCATAATGCCCAAATATCATTATTACTATTATTATAACACTGATTTATCGACGCCGATGGCCACTTCCCATATCCCATAGGATCAGTAAATGTACATTTCAGAACCATGTGCCATAAGCTAATGAAGAGACTCCAGAATGACCACCTGCCAACGTTTAGTTGATTCTTGGTGGGCCGCTATGATCTTTAATTTCAAGAGCAGCGTAGTCTTTATTCCTTCGACAACACCGACCATACATTAGGACGACCATTTTGACCCAATATCTTGAGTATATAATTTGTATCGGAGATCGCAATATTTGGTCCGTTTTCCCTTCTGCAGTTGGGAATGAGTGGTTCCAATAAATATGATATTTGTCATTCTCGATAATGGCTATCTCCAAGAACGTAAAGCAGCACTGGTGTCTTTACCCGTACAAGTGCTTTGGGTGAATATAGCATATAGCACATGTAACGCCACGTTATGTCGGTGGATGTAGGCCGAAGTCGCATATTTGGGCATGCAGAAAGTGCATGAATGATTTCGGCGTCTGATGATATGCAGTTAATATCAGAAACCTCTACACCTAACACGCGGCTATGGTGGAAAGGTGTTGATAACACAATTTTGATATACTACATACAATAAATCACTCGGTCTCCAATTTAAGCTCGGATAACCTTAAAAACGCGAGTCTCAGCCTGGCAACTAAATTCTGTGTTTCTTATAAAAGACATTGTGCTGCCGAAACAGACTTACCTGTTTGACAGCTTTAAATTGAATTTTCAAACAGTTTGGCTGAAGCTCAGTGACTCAGCACCTGCCAACATCCTCGCCTATTGTCGAATACAATTATTAATTACTAATCGATTGTTATTATCATTATTATTATTATGAGTAGGGGATGGAAATGTTCCATTTTTCAGAGCAGGCATTTATAAAACATTATAAATATTAATAAACACATAAAATTCATGTGATGCGTTTATTTATATATCTGTAATATATAACTAGTATGACCAGTATCGAGGCTTAAAGGTGCAAGGACTCTGCGGGTATCCGGGACTCTCCCATGTAAAATTATAGGTAGCTTGGCAGCATGTCCGGTGGTGTCCCCAGTTTCGTTATCTTAGTGTGCTGTTGTGGTGGTGTTTAGTTTGGTTCTCGCATAATACGGTCTTAGCATTGACACAGTTACTACCGTTTGTGCATAAACTACAACAAATTATTCATAAGTTCGATAACTTAACAACAGGTGGTTCACATATTCTGTGTACTCCATGAAATTGACGTTACGTATTTCATACATGCCGTGATTGTGAAAGACATTTAAATTCCGGCTATCCATCGACAAAATATCACCGCTATAGTAACAAAAAAGAAATTTTTTATGTATTGTGTATTATGTTCTGTGCATGTAGATTTCCTTTATCTAGTAGCCATACATTGTGTAAAGCATATCTATCAAGTATGTACAAAATTGTTTTGGGCAATATTATAGAAACGTATGAAATAAAATTTTGTCGGTGACAGTGGACGAAACAATTGACTTTCGGTGTAATAAGGTTGTTAATGTTATACTAAAAATATTAAGTGTTCAAAAGGCTTTGTCTCATCATACAACAAAAGTCAAGCTATAAATAATAAAATAAAAAATGTTTTACAAATGAACCTGGGAAACAAAACAATATGTAAAATTCGTGAATATTATCTGCGCTGTTTGTCAGTACCTGCCCATGTGAACTATTTAGAATTTGCACCATTAACCTTGGTAGATGTGAAACGTTCATTTTCCTTGTACAAACATATATATAAATCAAATCGCTCAAATTTAAAGCCATAAATGCAGAACGATATTAGTTGTTGTGATGTGAATATGTATATTAATGCGATGGCAGGCTTCAGTCGTTCTGAATAATACATTGTATCAAGCGATATGTATTTCACTATTCATTTTATACTTTTATTGTTATCGATCTATGTATGTCCTTCTGTCAACTACCAATCCTGGACTCCGGACTAGTTTCCTGACCCTGATTATGAGTAATCGTAATTCGTTTGACTAAAATTTTAGTTAATAGAACATTATTGAATGTAACTAACCCGTAGTTAATGACCATTTCAGTTTTCCTTTTATGATCTTCGGTTTTCGGGAATCTGTGTCTATGTTGCAAACCTTCTTGACCATTGCCTTAGGAGTTTAGGTAGTGTGACTTACGAGTCGGCTAAAGGCAGATGAAACAATTACTTAACTTCAAATTACCTAGAAGGAGTAAACAAATTTGAGATGGTTTTCAGCTGCGCAAACAAATACGAGAATCTTTTATTTCTTTTATTTACTTTTACAACTTCACCACATTTTATTCTAATTATTGTTCTACTAACCAAAAACAACAACAATGTGCGATGAGTACGGGTGTGACTACAAATAGCTCGTCTTTAAATTATTATAAATGCGTAAAACTAATAAGATATTCATACATTACAAATGTGTTGTGTCACAATGTATATCACAAATTTTGTATTTAGAAATACAGATGTAATATATGACATCTTAAACAAAACAAAATTATCTGCTGTGAAGACGACAGCCTCAGTGAACAAAACGAAGAGCGTGGCATTCTCGAAAAACTATTCATGAATTGACTGAGGACGGAGAAATAAAAAATAATGCATTGGAAAACTAAAAGAAGTAAACATAATTTTCTTAGAGGAAGCAATGATTAGAAAGGAGGAATGTAATGCGATCATAAAGAAGCAAGAAGAAATCATAAGAGATCTCAAGGACCACATTTGTGAACTTGAAAAACTTATCAAACACAACAGAAATAAAATGAACACAATTAATACCCAAACAATAAAAGAAAACAAAAAGTTATCAACTACAAGTATGCAAACAAAGAAATCTTGTACAGCCGTATCAACAGCTACAGAAATAATAGTCCAGGAACCTAACGAGGAGATAATTAAATATAGTGTTGAAAACAAACCCAATCATGTAAGTCTTAAAAATGCCTCTATCAACAATAATACTAGTCCAGAAAGTACAAAACAAGGAAGAACTATATACTCTGAAACGAACAAAAATATTAGTAAAATATTTATTGTTACGATTACGGTCGTAACATAAATAAAATAATGTAGGTATAATAAACTCGACAAAAAAGATACATGATTCAATCTATTATTATTATTAACCTGGAGCACTCTTTAATCAAGTAGTGGAAAATTTAGAAGCTCTTACTTAACTTTATACTAGAAGACCATGTTATAGTTATAGCAGGCTCGAACAATTTTAGTAAGTGTTACAGATATCCATTATTCAAGGACATCTGCAACAAAATAAAAAATGTCAACAACACAAACATTACTTTTACAACAGTTCCAAACCGAAGGCACGGAAATTATGTTTTCATTGATAAATTTAACGAAAAGCTAATAGACTTTATACAAAGAATAGACAGATGTGTACCTAGTAAAGTCAGTATCATTGATATACATAAATAGGAACTCCTGGGCAAATTCTGACTAAATCAAAATTAGGTAAGGAAATAATTGATAAAATTTCCAATAACAATAATATCAACAATAATAATTACACACTTACATATATTTATTAACACAGATAAAACATTTTCAGTAAATAAGAACAATTTAGGTAAAACGTTAATAAACAATAAAGATAAAACCATGACATTCTGACATCTATGAATTAAAATAATACTAACAATACTCCAAATATTTACAGTTTTCGTTATTTTCTCCAATTGCGGATGCATTGCATATAGGTGTCTAACGTATTTTATTTCATAATTCTCCTCCTACTTAATAGAGGGCAGAGGTCTCAGTATATTTGAAACATGGTACTATGGTTCTATTTATTTTCCATTTATATAAATTGTTTGTAATATTTAACTCTTCGCATACGATGTAAACGGTGTTATTAAAAAATAAATAATATTACTATACCCCATGATATAACAAAAACTTTTTTCCGTAGTTGAAAGTTACAGTGGTTGATTATTGAAGAAAAGAATTACTTTATAGTACCCATGCGAATCATTTTCTTTCAACATACAGAAAAATAGTTGACCTCTTATAATCCTACACTCGATATGTACAGAAATCAATTCAATTAATTCAGATCATTTTATAATTATAGGAATGGAGCTCAAATAATGTTGTGAACTAATAATTTTTCTATAAAAACCTGTTTTTTCAAAGAAAATCAACCATTATGGATCAAATACGGTCATGCTAGGCAAATTCATAAGCCATTTGGTATTACTTATTACAAAAATGGTTTTTCTTGTGGAAAATAATCAGGTTTCACGGTCAGACTTAATGAGGTGTTGCAGTTACTTGATTTTTAATACCGATGTTAAATTCCCTCAGCCACATTTGCAATTTTCGGCATATTAAATAAACAAAAAGTTAAGGACATACCGGGCGTTAACAATATCATATATCAGTCCGCCATTTCTTTAAAAATGTAAATGGGCTTATTTTGATGCAAATATATTATCAATACCACTTCCAGTTTCACCAGAAGTGTCATCAGTTTTGAATTTTTAAACGGAACATCCTGTATATTTTGACATATTCTGATTATGCATGAAATTTTCTATATAATAAATCAAAATTTTTGATATTAATCTCAAATATGGCGGACTATTTAAATTGTTTATGAAATTCAAAATTAATAATTGAAAAAAAAAATAATTTGGCAAAAAACTGAATTGCCTTTGGAAATAAATGAGAATTTATTCACAAAAAAAACATAATCACAAAATAAATATCAACTAAATCAACATATAATTACAAAATAAATATCAACTAAATCAACATTTATACTTATGAGAAGGGGATGAGGTATGGACATCCGTTTAATTTCCGATATTCGATCAGTGAAGTTAAGCAGCACTGATCGAGTCCGGCAATTGGATGGATGAACGATAGCTCGTCTAACAGTCGGTAGGCTGTCAACAGACAATCCCGGGAAGGCCGCTAGCCTGATGCAGGCGGAGAGGCGAGCCCGGGTGGAGGGTCGAAGAGGCCTACCCAGGAGGTTTGCCACTCCGCTAGCGGTGCAGGCGGGCAGGCCCAGACGGTGGGTTAGTTGACAGTCGAAGACCGTGGTTCGGAGTCCACGCTAAACTGTAGGTCCCTAGGTAAAAAAGGGCCCATTGTGGCCTACTTGCCTAGTAAAATAAGTAGCTACTACTACTATATTTATGAGAACGATTGTGAAATGAGATAAATAGGTATTTTGGGCCTAGGCAATAACTGTAAATTAATACAAAGAAAGAGATGTCCCGTTTTTTGTCTTGTCAATATAGTAAACATGGTCGGATTATAAAAAAATACCTTGGAATTTATATTAAATGTTCAAAATGACGTCTCTCTTCATTTCTGCATAAATTAATTCTTCTAACTAATTCCCTCAAACAATTATCCAACTGTTGTGGAGTTATTTCATTTATAGTTTCTCCGACTCGTGCTTCTAGTTCTTCCCCAGTGACTGACTGTACAATGTAGACTCTATCTTTCAGAAAACCCCAAATATGGAAGTCCATTGGTGTTGAGTCAGGTAAACTGGGAGGCCACTTGACCGATCCATTTGCTCCAATCCACTGATTATAGAAATTCGCATCTAAATAATTGGCGACTATTCGGGCATTATGAGGTGGGGCCCCATCCTGCTGAAAGAAAAAACAGTCTATCTCTGGCTTCTCCTGGTAATTGATTTATAAAATTATTATTAATATTAGTCAAAAATTCCAGATATCTCTCGGAAGTCAACAGACCATCTAAAATTATTGGTGGCAGCAACAGATTACCAAACATGCCCAACCAAACATTAAAACCAAATCTGTCTGCCCAGTATCTAGTATCTAGTATTTTGCCGGATGAATAATCCCAGATTTGTAAATCTTGATTCATCAGAAAATAGTATTTGCCTGGCAAAATCATTATTCCTTCCAATGTTAGTTAAAGCCCAGTCACAAAATATCACTCTTCTTTCAAAATCGTTTCCATATAAATGTTAATTTATTTGATATTTAAAGTTTTTTGTAACTGTGTTTCTTTAAAATATTTCTTGCAAATTCGTGGCTAATATTTAACTCATCATCACTTTTCCGGAGGCTTACAGTCCTATCAATTTTAATAAGGACTACATTTACTTCAGTCTTCTCGTTTATAATTACCTCTTCATTTTTATCATTTACCGGGTTAATTTTTCTAAATTGAGATTCTAGTCTTCTGTTTGGAAACATTGTCCGTAGTTTATTGCAGCAGTTCTGGAATTTTTCCGGAACCTCGTAAATTAACATGTCGACTTTTTCTTGTTGTATGTACATTTTTAATTGACATTGAAACAGTAAACGAAGAGAAACAACAATTTATTAGTTATTTAAAAACTGACAGTTCAAATAATATTATGTAATACTTATTTATTTCCAAAGGCGCCTTAGTTTATTTGAAAATTATTTTAATGCTTTAAATTAATAGCTTTCATACGAGACCAAAAATTCGTTATACTTACTCCAACTTAAATTTTAAATTATAATTAAAGCTACAAATCATTTCTGTGTATCATGGTCGTAGAGTACAGATGTACTTACTGTCGCCGGCATTCACCTTGACCGCGAAACTCTTTCTCTAGTCCAGTCTATTATTAGCTTTCGAGTTGTGTACATGTTAAGTCACTTAGGCGTATTGCATATTGTTTTTGTGTTTTTATTTTATTTGTTGTACTGTAGTGTTGATATTAATTTAATAATAAAGCATGGCAGACGTACGCAGGGGTAGAAAACGGCCATTTGCTGACAAAGTGAATAATTTCATAGGTGAATTCCGGGATTTATTCTATGATGGTGCTAAAATAATTTGTAAAGTGTGCGAGAAAGATTTGATGTGCTGTGATTGTGGAAATAAAAAAAATGGCGTGCCTTCGACAACACAGTTTATGTTTGATTTACTATTAACGCTGATTGCCTGTGATGTTCCGCTGCACATACTCGATAAACAACCATTTCGAGAGTTCTGGAATCAATACAATGCCCAGGGGAAGTTACCAAGTCGCACAACGTAATGTAACTATCTACCAACTGTACACGTAGACATGGTAAATAAGATGAAATGTGAATTAAAAAATACACAGCTGTGGTTATCTGTTGATGAGACAACAGATTGTAAAAAAAATTATTTTAAATGTTATAGTACGAATACTTGACACCCTTAAACCGACAATTCCACAATTACTAGCTAGCAAAAGACTAAGTCAGTGTACTAGCGAAACAATTACCAGGGTGGTGCTGGAGACGTTAGAAAAATTTGAACAATCAAAAAGTCAAATGTTGAAGTTTGTGACTGATGGTGCCGTGACAATGCGTTCGTTAAGCCGTACTTTGCAAGAACAAGGTTGTACGTTTATATAATTATACGTGTAAAGTGTATGCTTTACATCTTGTGGCAGAAACTATTCGAAAAGTTTTTCCAGAGGTGGATGCATTAATAGCAAATACAAAAAAAGTGTTTCTTAAATCTCCTAAACGTCTCCGTGCATTTCATAGCAAATGTTCCTGTATTCCTGAACCACCACAGCTGATTCTTACACGTTGGGGAACATGGTTGCAGGCAGCTTTTTATTATGCTGAATATTTCTAACAAATAAAAGCCTACAATTCAATCCAGATGAGGCTGCAGCTATTAAGGAAAGCCAGACAAAATTCGAAGATATTTCCGTTGAAACAGCTTTAAAAAATATTGCGAAGAACTATAAACCATTACATGAAAGCATAAAAAAATTAGAAAACAGTGCGTTGTCGTTAGCGGGGTCATTGCATATAGTGGACGAAGTAAATCTACTGCTACACGATATAGGTGACGCAAAAAATGAGCGCGTTAAAGAAAAGTTCGCAAGTATGGTAAATAAAGACACCAGTTTTAGCAAATTAAGACAAATATGTGATGGTGCAGGCGTTAAGTGCGTTCAAAGACTATTTTACGTATGCATGTATTATATCAGTAGATGTCGAATGGTCGTTTTCAAAATATAAGAATATGTTTTCACCAAAGCGAACATCACTCATGGAGACAACCATAGAAACATACCTGATGCTGCAAAATGGCTACACATCTTTTCCAGTTTGTGATAAGCCAGCTAGTTCATCAAGCTAGTTAAGAGGGTAAGTTTTACATACATTGTTATAAATTGTAACAGTTTATTGTTTCTCGTATTAGTTAATTTCGCGTACGCCACTGTCCCACGGAACATTTTTGACAGCCCTAATTATAATGATTCCTATAGGGAAAGAAAAAATAGGAGTTACTGTTTGAAAGAAATTAGTAATTGTCGCCCAAAAATCAGAAAAAAATTATTTTGAATTTTTTCAAATAATTTCATTGTAATGAAAAATATTCGCTTCATATTGCACCCAAATATCAAAAATGAACACATATGATATCCAATGCTTACTTGGGAAGTTTTCATTATACAACGAGTTTCAATTATTAATACTATTTCATAAAAAAATGAAGTAGGTCATATTTGAGGGTAATGTCAAAAATTTTGATTTATTATATAGAATATTTCATGCATAATCAGATTATGTTAAAATATACAGGGTGTTCCATTTAAAAATTCAAAATTGATAATATATGATTACCAAAACAAGCCCATTTACTTCTCATACGTGTTTTAAATCAGAAAATTTTATTTCAATTTTTCAAAAAATGGCGGGCTGATACATGATCTCGTTGACAGCCGGTATATTAATTGGTGTAGAAATTCGATACCAAAATCTTTGGTATTGCCACCACTAATTACCGAATAATTTCTAGT
>JANEYF010003688.1:0-17022 GCA_029963845.1 Rhamnusium bicolor | reverse complement strand
TAATTTCTTACGCGATTCCTTACGTATGTTATATACCGTATGGGGACCGTAACAAGGTAAATGGGAAAAACCAAATGTGTAGAACAAGGACATATTGCTCTCATATAATACGTATGTTAGAAAAGGACAGAGATTTTGGGTGTATCTTATTCTTTATTCTTGCCGGCTGGTCGCTGGCCGGTCTCCCCACTTTACATAATATTCGCATGAACAAACAAACAAACGGTGATAAGAATACCGCCAGCTTCTCTTTATGGGTTCCTGTTACCACTAATTCAAATTTCGTTATTTACTATCAGTTTTTCTGTCCTTTTCTAACATACGTATGATATGAGAGGAATCTGTCCTTGTTCCTCACATTTGGTTTTTCCCATTTACCTTGCTTATAGTCCCCAAACTGTATATATATATATATATATATATATATATATATATATATATATATATATATATATATATATATATATATATATATATATATATATATATATATATATATATATATATATATATATGTATATATATATATATATATATATATATATATATATATATATATATATATAGATATATATGTATATAATATATATATATATATATATATATATATATATATATATATATATATATATATATATATATATATATATATATCTATATCTATATCTATATCTATATATATATATATATATATATATATAATATATATATATATATATATATATATATATATCTATATCTATATATATATATATATATATATATATATATATATATATATATATATATATATATATATATATATATATATATATATATATATATATATATATATATATATATATATATATGATTAAATATAATTTGAAGGAAACAACTACTCAGCGGGCAAATACCCCGACCTGCATTGAATTACACCTTCAAATCATGATAGACCGATAGCCAATATCATTTGTCAATTCCTAACCAGACATAGATCGATTTCGAACTTATTTGTTCTCTTCAGTATGCCATAGGTTATGGAAGAGACAAATGATAGTGGCCAACCTGCTAGTTATATACTAACTATGGTGAAGTGAATAGTAGTGAGAGGTATGAAACTTCTCATATGGTCTGAATGCTACTATCCGACCGACATCCTCGATGACTCTGTGGCGGATAGCGACTTGCATCACAGTAAGTACCGAGAGCGGTGACCCCTAGCCCAGGTGGACTAAACTAATGTGATTAAATATAATTTGAAGGAAACAACTACTCAAAGGGCAAATACCCCGACCTGCATTGAATTACACCTTCAAATCATGATAGATCGATAGCCAATATCATTTGTCAATTCCTAACCAGACATAGATCGATTTCGAACTTATTTGTTCTCTTCAGTATGCCATAGGTTATGGAACAGACAAATGATAGTTGCCAACCTGCTAGTTATATACTAACTATGGTGAAGTGAATAGTGGTGAGAGGTATGAAACTTCTCATATGGTCTGAATGCTACTATTAATTCAATTCAATGCAGGTCGGGGTATTTGCCCGCTGAGTAGTTGTTTCTTTCAAATTATATTTAATCACATTAGTTTAGTCCACCTGGGCTAGGGGTCACCGCTCTCGGTACTTGCTGTGAGGCCCCGAGAGGGACCGTGGTTGTTTGAACGACGTTTCGGCAGAATCTCATCTGCCATCTTCAGGTTCTAACCGATAACTGCTTACTGCGGCTTCTGGTTACTCGAACTGAAATTTCAGTTCGAGTAACCAGAAGCCCACAAATCATTCTTAACTACTGGTACTAATGTCATGATTTTTTTTTATAAATGTAGTCCAATAGTGGGCCTATCATCCTGTGAATTTTTTTTATTGAAACCAATACTATTTGGAAAAAAAAACAAAGTGTTCCTTAACTTTAGAAGACCAGCAAAAAACCATCTTAAACACTTCTCTACTTTACTAGCAATCAACCTGATAAATTTCATTCAACTAGTCCCATGACTTCACATCGAAAATTTTAAATTTTGTGCAGTATAAAAGGCGAAAATCCCACTTTTTAATTAAGAAGCAGAAAGTATCATGGGTGAGGCCCGCACAAAGGATGCAAACAGTGAACACATGTGTTTCGGACTTATGGTTCTAATCTGCACTGTGCTGTTAAGTTGAAAGGATGGACTCAACTTAAGACAACGACAAAAAGGAAGTTAGACGCTCATTTGTGGCTGCAATTGAAAGACCCCGTGTTTACAAGGCGACAGACAGTATTGCCAGGGAGGCAACTATAGCTACTTGCGGGGGAATTCTCTGCTCAAGGAATGTAAAATAACAGAGGATGAAAGGTTATTATGGGATGAAATATAATAAGTAGAAAGGATAATAGGTGTTACTTTACATTCACCCATCTGATTTCATCTCTATACGGGTCTAACCTATTATCTTTTCTACTTATTATATTTCATCCCGCAGTAACCTTTCATCCTCTGTTATTTTACATTCTTTGGGTAGGGAATTCCACGCAGGTAGCTATAGTTGCATCCGTCGCAATATTGTCTGTTACCCTGTAAATACGGGGTCTTTCAATTTCAGCCACAAATGAGCGACTGGCTTCCTGTCAGTGGTTTCCTAAGTTGTGTCCATCCTTACAACTTATAAATAGTCGTCTTGATAATGGTAATGGTAATGGTAATGGTGAGGTAGGCTGGCGCCTAGCAAGTAGGTCGCAGACGGGCCCTTTTTACCAATCCCCAACTGTCCCCTCAGCCATGTGCTACTTTTGCTCCCTCGTCGAGTTTTTCCGACCTTCTAATGAAGGTCAGAATGTCACTCATTGCGAGGAAGTTCATCTCCTTCTTTAGAAGCACCTCAAAACCGAAGATGGTTCATGCGCCTAAATGCTTCACACTGTCCCAGGATGTGGTAAGATTTCTCTTCACCATTCCCGCATCCTGGACAATACCTACCACTGATAGATGCCTCCTAAGTCTGCAGTGGCCTGTCAGAATTCCGATTAAAAAATTCAAAGTCCTCCCATTCCTCCCAACCAGGCCGTCACAAAATCTCGGTCCCGTCACAAAATCTCGAATTTGCCTGCAAGTCCTATTGGTCCTCCAATGCTTCCTCATCTGGTGGGCCCACTCATTGAGGGCCGTTGTGACCTGCCTTCTTGTAATGCCTAACATAGGCTCAGGCTCGAGACAGGGTTCTTCAGCTTCAAGTCTAGCCAAGTCATAGGCCTTTTCATTGCCTGGAACTCCGGTATGTCCCGGAACCCACACCAGTCACACTTGTTTATGCCTGGCGAGCTCATCTAGGGGCCACCGCACTTCTGAACGAGAACTGATCTCGTCCTGCGGGAGCACACTGTTTTTAGAGCAGCCTGGCTATAGAAGCAGATGTATACTATCTGTTCCGCCTCGTTTCTAACCTTAGCCTTACCACCACCACTAGGATGACGTAAACATCTCTGGAAGACTGTGGTGTACGAACCTAGAGCAAAGCTCTCCTGCACTTCCAAATATAATCCCACCCCGAAGGACGGTCTAGTGGTCTCCCGAGATCCGTCTGTGTAGCACACCAGAGAGTCCGGGCGGAAGTCAATTCTTCCTTCACTCCACTCCTCCCTACTGGGAAGAGTGAGAGTATATTTCCTTTCTAACCTTAGCTGATCTTTTGCTTCTCCACTGTGGTGCCCTACGTGCTCCCACCGCTTTGAGTGGGCAGGCTTCCTCATATGCTGAGACTATATACCTTTCTAGGCTGGCTACATTTATTTCTAATTCCTCAGGGAGATAATCCTCCCTCCCGGTTCATCTTGGAGGCTTGCCAGGGTGAGGAGATACCTCTCCTAGTCGGTTTTTCTTGCATTTCTTCGGAGGGTGTCCTCGTCCTGTCATACCCCATCTCGAATCTAATCATCCTGTGATCAGACACCGAGTTACCTTCCAATCAGAATTTTTTTCCATCAGACTTTGAGAGACCAGCGTAATATCAATCACTTCCTGGCGGATACGATTGATAAACGTTGGCTCTTTTCCTGTTAATAACTTGTAGGTTCGTCTACTCTAGTAGAGCCTCGCCCCGGGTGTTGGAAGTTTCATCTTCGGCAAATATCATGAACCAGCCCGGTTCTACTCGGCCCGAGTTCCTGAAGTGAAGCTCCGGGCTGTGAGGACTATCTTCGGGGCTCGCCAAGGTCCGCAAAATCTCCTCCACGAGGTGACCTCTCAGACGCCATGCCTCTTCAGGTGTAATAATACCAGTCTCGCAGCTGGACATTATAACGACCTGATTTCCTTATCTGGCATCAGAACTATAGTTGACCAGCTGTGGCCCGGCCCCTGAAGCCCCCAGGTTTGCCGCCCCTGTGCTTCCCTTAAATAAGGGAGACACATGGACCGCCTCACCTGCTGGTTTTGATAACGACTAGTGAGTCAGAAACACCTGTCGGCGGATTCCATCTCTTTGCGGGCCTCATCAATTATCCTTTCTACTTACTCGTTTTACCTTCTTTAACATATCATCGTATTGTCGAAAATCTTATCTTCTTTAACCTCATTTTCAAGGAGATTGTTCAGTATAAGTTGTGGTGCCAATACCATCATGAGCGACTTAATATCCGTTCTAATATTCAAAACGTAGCAACTTACATTTTTATCCTGACATTCAATAACTACCGAATGTCGAATACCAGAAATGCCCTTCAATTAAAAAAAAAAAAACACATCCTCTTGTTTTTTTATCCACGCTAACTAATGGAGTACTGATTGATACCATAAACTAAAGAATTATATTCTTCCAAACAGAGGGTGGGTAGCCACGCTAAATGATATATTACTATAATAGTTAATCATGTAACAAGATCGGAAACTGATTCTGTACTGGATGAGCTGGCAATTTCCAGGGCGAATACCAGCGAGCCCTGGAAGCCGGTGGGCACAGTAAAGACACGAAGTTTATAATTTTTTTTAAAGCGGAAGAACTACGTTCGGTCGATGCTCTTGTGGTAGTAATAGTGAGAGTTAATTCACATAATTTAAGAATTTCAGGGCAAGCTTGATTTAGTCCACAATCATTAAGGGATTTCCGTAAGTCACAAACTATTTTTATTTATATCTTCCGATGTGTTGTATATCACTGAAAGTTCGGATTGCAATGCAGGAAAATCAAAATATTGTGAATAATTTTTATTTTTAAGAATAAAAAAGCACCTTCCGGAATTGTAGTATTATGGCCATTCAAATTTGTTAACTTTCTTATTCTTGGTGGTTGAGTTTTTATCCTCAATTACTTAAGTTTGTTCCCTAGGCGATCAAATTGTTCTCTATTAGATAAAACAATCGATTTAAATTTCTGAATCTTTTTTTATGCAAAAATTTATATCATTCGATTTATTTTGTAAAATTGCAAATACGTTATCGCAAAACGAGAAATAAAAGATTAAAGTTAGTGTCTGTTTTTAACATGTCTAAATAACCTCTGGAGCAAACTATTGTTTCGTTATCCCATTCCTTCTGGTGATCTAATATCTGGCGATAATCAAACACAGTTTACACCAATCTACCATTATAATTCCATCGAGTTGTAGCTACTTTGGGTATTCTTTTATGAACTTCGGAATCTAAAGCAGTCGTCCGTTTGACGATTATGAAAAAAATGATGCGATGCCGCTTAAAGTAGAAAAAAACACCTTGCATTCTTTGACACTGCTAACAGATTGTTGTAACACTAAATTTAATCGATGCGTCATACAGTGTGTAAAAAGTGTACTTGGATAAGTTTGTGTTACTTTAGCCTGTAGTCTCCCTAATTCACCTGTTATCACTACCGCTCTGTCGTAACTTTGCGCGACTAATTTTGAAACACAATTTAAGTTCACCCACTATAGATTGCACAACGTTATATAAAGAGTTTGCTGTTCTTTTGCGTAGAAACGTCTAAAAATCCTAAAAAGCGTTCTTTAATGTCACCTTTTTTTATAACATAACGTACAACCGTCGATAACTTGCAAATATTTTTAACGTCAGTAGTTTCATCAAATGAAGTTTTCTTCTATTTGGCCCCGTATTTTCCTTAATACAACTTCTCATATGCAAGAAATTAAATCATTCTGTATAAGATTGGAAGAGCCTTTAAATCCTGTCGAATTTTCTAAACAGAATTGCAATGTTTCATCATGTTTTGCTAGCAAATTAATGAAATCCACATAATTCCCCTATTTTCAGAATTTTCCGATTTATCGTGACTCCGAAAACCAAGCTCATGTTTTCCTAGGAAACACACTACATCTATAAATCTTTTAAGGATTTCGCGATTTTTTCGTACTACTTGATTATGTTGTTCATGCTTATTCACAATTGATTGTTCAAGATATGCTCTATACTTGTTTTATCGAAAGTTTTTTCTTCAATAATGGACTGAATGTGTGTTATAGATGACGAATGTCTTTTTATTCCACAATTTCTTTTCATTTAAAAAAGATGCCCTGCAAAATAAAAGCGACTTAGTGTTGTAACCAGTGAGCCATTCACATTTTTGATAATTTTCGTCTTAAAATGTTTTACATATAATTTAGTCTGTCTGGTTAACTTTGTCAAATCTGGAGTCTGCCTACCTTTTAAAATAATTTATTTTTTACCTTTTAAATTATAAATTGAAAATCCCCTTATCACTAAATTGTACACATCACATTCACATGATATAGTTTCCGTCGCTTCAAAATGATTTTGCGAAGTTGAAGGACCCGGTATATCCCTGTAAGCTGTCCAGCATCCAGCTTACATCTGCACTATTTTTAAGTTTGTTTATAACGTTTCTCGCGATTATAATTGCACCACATTTTAAATAATAAATAATTTCAATATCCAAAGTCAATATAAATACGGAACAACCAGCAAAAACAATTTATAATAAATGAATTAAACGTCCCGATTATACATCGTAAAACGCTCGCGTTTACTTACAAAACATTACATATTTACCATATTTAAGTACTCTGTGAGAAAACAATTTACACTCGGACAATTAACTCACTTCGGAGCTATTCGAGTGGTATAGGCATTGCATTTTAAAACATTTGTTTTAAGAGTCTTATATACCCTATTAAATCATAATTCTCGAATATCTCGTTTAAAACTTATCCGATTTGAGTGCGATTTTTACAAGATTTTTCAAAAATGTGTATAAAATGTCGGAATGTATTTTTTTTTTTTTAGATTCGCAAAAAATTTTCGCATGCATTTTAAATATTTTGTATCCAAATTTTTTAACATTCCGACATTAGTCACTGTTTGTAACGTTTATATTCATGTGACCCAACTCCAAGAGTTTAGTTGAAAATAAATTTATCAGAAAACTAAAAACTGCATATCTATATTCCGATAATAGCTGCCATCTCGCATGATATTTCGGCAACACGGATGCACTTGCATACGCTGAACTCGTTTGCGGGAGGGGGAATCGGGCACTTAGGAACCACGTTGCGATTTGCTTAAACAACAGTGGCGTGTGTATTCTAGAGATATCTCAAATTTACTTATTTGTTATAAAGTGGGTACACTTGATTTCAATAAAAACTGGTACACTTTCTTTTAGCTATGTAAATCATTCGTTCTTTGATTGATATTAATAATCTTACAAATGATATTCCAAAATTTCGAATTTTTTCTAAAATTGAAGATGGTTGGTCCATAAGAAGACTTGCTGCTGAATACAATGTGAGTAAAACCACGATAATGAGTGTTAAAAAACAATGGGAAACCAACCAAACGGTATCCCGTAAAGTTGGTTCCGGTAGACCCAGAAAGAGCAATAATCAAGAAGATGAAAATCTTATAAATTACCTAATAGAAAATCCTTTTCAGACTGCAGTAAATGCAATTTCAGAGACAAATTTCCCTGCTTCGGTATCTACTGCTTGCAGAAGAATAAAACTACAAAGCGACTTGAAGAGTTGTTCAGCGGCTTAAAAAATACAAACTTTCAGAAGAAAAGAAGCAGGGTAGGATTATTTTTGCACTCAACTATATAATCAATGATGAAAACTTCTGGGGAGAAGTTGTCTTTTCTGGCGAAAAGGTTTTTAAATCCTGTAACGATGGACATGTTCGCGTATATAGGCCTCCTTCCACTAGATACGACGAAAAATATACTTTCGATCCACAAATATTAGGAAGATTTTCAGTCAATGTCTGGGCTTGGATGAGCCTAAATGGGTTAGGTGTGTGTTGGAACAGTGGTGGTCATCTCAATTCCATTAAATATATTGAAATATTAGACAATACTATGTTGCCGTCAGTAATAGAGGTGTTTCCGGAAAATAATTTTATTTTCCAACAAGACAACTGCTCCATACATACGGCCCATCGTGTCAGGCAATGGTATCTTAATAAAAACATAGAGTTGTTACCGTGGCCATCTAAAAGTCTGGAGTTAAATCCAATTGAAAATGTATGGGGACTAATGGTGAAACATAAGAAAATTAAATAACCACCCACATAATGCCCAAGAATTGGAAGGGATAATTGAAGACGCTTGGGAGAACTTGTCGCAAGAAGTTGACCTTGCAAAAAATCTGATTTTGTCCATGCCTGCAAGACTTCAGGCAGTTTTAGACGCTAATGGAGCAATGTCAAAATATTAGTTAATCTGTATTACGTAATTGAAGTTCATTTATTTTATTTTTTTTATTGTATTTTTTATGTTCAGTTTGCATTGTTTACATTTTTTTTAATCTCAAGTGGTATTTTTGTGTTCTTATTTTAAAAATAGAATTATCATTATTTAGTTAGTATTTTAATTACAACCATTAGTAGAATTATCCGTAACAAATATTATTTTTTTAAACAATAATATGGCAGGCTTGAAAATGTTTCGAAAAAATTATTTTCTAATTATTTTTTTAGAATTCCATTTGAATAAAATAAAAGACGAAGGTTTAATAAGTTTAAAAACACAAAGAGAACCGATCTCCTCCAAAAAACCCAGGTCCGGGGTAAATCACCTCTTCTCCACCCCCTTCTCGACATGCCTGGCCAGCCTTATTTACAGACATATGCACACAACTAAACTGTTAAGATTTTCGATTACAAGAGTTGTACCAGTTTTTTTTTAAATCAAGTGTACACCTAAGTAGACGTGTTATTGAAAGTGATTATTAGTGCAGTGAAAGAACAATGGGAAAAATAAAAACATATCATAAGCGTAAATACCCTAGCAGAAAACCGAAAAATCGAACATTAGCCCAAAAGAGAAAATATAAAAAGTAAGTACTAGTGAAAATTGAATTTTTTTCGTAAATTAATAAAAGTAGTAATTTTCTTTTATTTCCGGTAATTTCTGTAGAGAGACTAATATAAATGAAAGTTTTCCCATTTGGCCGTCTCTAAATATTGATATGGAGAATGAAAGGATCAATGAAAGGTGAATATGATAATTTTTATTTTTGATTTATTTTAAGCGCAGTAACCTCATGTACAGGGTGATCATTTTAAGTGCACCTTACTCGATTTTTCTGCTGTATTTTTAACCTAGGAAAAAGTTTCAAAAATTATACTTGTGCTTTTTTCTAAGGAATCCGAAAATTAAAAACAATTGAATGTCAAATAAAAAGAAAACGCCAAAAAACTGAAAAATAAAAAAATTACACCCCGCATTAATATGAGTTGAATGATATGACACACATTGATACTTCCATTTTATAGGAAACATTTTTAAAATAATACTATGCATTAATAAGAAACGGTCAAATGGAAATTTTTTTTGTAGATTAACGATTTAATTGTTTTGTTGTTTAGTTCCTTAGCTATTTTTAAACAAAGTAAATAAAATAATTTCGGTTTTTTTTTATTGTTTTTATATATTAATTGCAGGACAAGGACGCATGAAGGGTAAGGTTAGCTACTGCTTAGCTTATAAGCTTGACGCAATACAACTTTTTCGTCGGTTTATGTCGTACGAAACCTCTAGTACTCCGCCTCTGATAATTCAACATCTCCCGATCTGAAATGTTCCACTATGCCGTTCTGTAACTAGAACATCGGCCACCTTCGACATTCGCCGCGATAATTTCGGTTTGGCTGTATATATGCACCATGGCCTGCGCGGGGTGTGGTAAAATCGAGACTATATTTCACTTGCATCTGATATAGACTCTTAACACATATCGAGTTCATAAGCATCGTCAAAAAAAGAGATTGGGAGCAATAAGAAGATAAATAATATATTTTATTATTTTATGATTCTTATAAGGGAAACTGTACTTCCTCCGCTTCCATGGAGAACACGCCACTCTCTAAACCAAAAGTGACATAACAGATCGGTAAATATTGTACCGATCCCTTATGTCACTTTACTGAGCTGGACCAGTAATTTCGGTCTATTGCAAAATAATCATTTCCATTGTTAACAACATTACAGACCGAATGTACGCAGATACTCATAAAAATAAAATACATTTTGCATAATTGGATGACACAGAAGTATAATGTAAAGTTCCGAGGTTCCACAGCAGTGTTTTTGTCACATTTAGAAGCGATTTATTTTTGTTAAGCAGCAATAAGTGTATATTAATTTTATGTACTACCTACATAAACGCAAAGGCTCTGTTTTGTTGAACGGTACCTACTGTATAATTATGTTAATAAAATTACAATGTGCCTATAATAAACAACAATGTAAATTAAAATTAAGTTTAGGCGTATGTCCTATTGGTATACAAGGTACAAATTATTTGTCAGTTATGAATTTTTAATTCAATTTTTTATATATTAATTCATATGTTAAAATCATTGTTTAATTTTTAAAAGTAGTCCGAAAAGCACGCTCTGGGTGCCTATTGAAGTTTTCAGTTTATTAATGCAAAGACAAAATTGGCCCATCAATAATTGATGGGCCAATTATTGTAACTTTGACCTGACTTTGAAATGTGAGTAGCTATTATAAAATGGAGCTATCATAATTAATGGGTCAATCCTGCCTTAATTACATCACATTATTCACGCATATTGATTAATTTTGTTTAGTTCTGTTTAACGTCGTGCAAAAATCTTTTACCGATGCTAAAAGAAGCAGCACCCAAGATTGTATACACTACTTATAATCTTTGGCAGCACCATCATCTCTCGCGGTTGCGATGTTTTAAGAATCAGATGAGCATGCTTATATAGGAAATGATACCATTTGTAATTAGAAAAGCTTATCATTTATTTATTTATGTTTGGTTGTAAAATTTCTAGCAATAAGCCCAAATGACACAATTGTTGAAGAAAAAATTTTTGTTGGAAATATAAATGTCCATATTCTTGTAAAGATCGTGCTATTGTAAATCGCGAGGCATGTGTTATAAATGTAGATACAGAGTTTGACAACAACAATGGTCCTTCGTTAAAAGATTAATAAAATATTTCACGATTTAAATTTCTATGTACAGGGTAAATTTTTAGCGCCGCACTTAATTTTATCACTTTATTTTTCACCTAGGAAAAAAATTTCAAAATAATACTTATGCATTTTTTTTTCTGAGGAATCCGCATATTCGAAGAGAAATAAACAATCAAACATCAACTGAAAAAGTTATGACCGAAAAATTGATAAATATAAAATTTTACACCCTCCACATTAATGCGGCAACGGATAGGTGACATTCCACTGATTTATAAATGATTACCACATACATACTTTTCACATCCGGTTTGACTGGAAATCTCTTTAACTTCTTTATTTTAAGTGATATACCCTGTATATTAAGCTCAGTTTAAAGAACATTTATTTCTAAATACATATATTGTCAATATCTTTCATATTTAATAAGATATTGGGACATAAATTTACAATAAAACACACCACATAAATTAGACAACACCCAAACCAAAGCCGAAGCTGCACAGTCAGGGGTTGCACAGTTGAAAAAAAATGCGGACACACAACCAAACCCTGCGACGTTGTCAGAATCGAAACCGGGATTTGAACCCGGGAGTCGATAGGCAGTAAACCAGCTACGTTTGTCACTTAACGTTCTGATAACTGAGCTACCGAGCTCAGTAATACATATATGGGGTTATCATAAAGTAACGGGTCTATTTTAAATTCTTATATAGTTTTAAGAAATTATTAGCAGAAAGTAAACAGAATCTAGTTGCCTCAATAATTGGATTTTAGTGTATCTATGGAAAACAAAAGAATTGTCGTGACAACTATTGATACAAGTGTCAAACGAAATAATCGTAATTTAGAGAATTGTTCTCAAAATAAAACTCGCGTAACGAAAATTGTAATAATTTCAATATGGATCTGCAAACAAGAATTGGTTTAGTGCAATGTTATTATGAAGGCGGTAAAAATTACACTACTGGATTACGAAAATTTCGTATGAAAATGGGTTTGAGAGCAGGGCCGTGCAAAATGAAGGCATATCGTAATTTGATTAGCAAATTTGAAAGAATTGTCTGTCTCTGAAAGTCTGTAAAAGACCTTCCGAGGTCAGGAAGACCTAGGATTAGTGATGTTCAAGTTGCAGAGTTCTTCAGGAAAATCAAAACTTAGCCAACACTAATCCGCTAGCAATCAGTAGTGTGAATGCGATATCAAAACGATTACAAATGTCATACATCACGGTTAGGAAAATTTTACGGAAAATCCTAAAAATGTATCCCTATAAACTGCAACTGCTGTTTGAATTAAAGGACGCAGATTTTGCTCTCAGGTACAATTTTTCATTACACGTATTGGCTCAGATGGAAATTGCACCCGAATGGTTATCCCGTATTTTATGGACAGATGAGGCCCATTTCTCTCTTAATGGTGGAATTAATACTCAAAACTGTCGAATATGGTCAACAGAAAATCCACATGAAATCATTCAGCAAGTCCTTCATGACAAAAAAGTCACCGTTTGGTGCGGTTTCACAGCTAATGTCATCATTGGTCCATACTTTTTCGAGGAAATACAGAAAGGGGAGGCCATATCTGTAACTGTTACTGGTGAACGATACCTGCAAATGCTAAGGGATTATGCAACCACAGTTGCAAAATGAGCACGAAGGAACTGAAAACATGATTTTTATGCAGGATGGAGCACCTCCGCACATTTACCGACCAGTTAAAGAATTGTTAAATGCGGCTTTTCAAGATCGTGTTATAAGCAGACATTTTGCAAATTCAAGGCCACCAACATCGTTCGATATTAACCCAGCGGATTACTAGCTGTGGGGTTATTTAAAAAAATTGGTGTTTAGAACACGGCCAACAACGCTGGAGGAATTAAAGGATAGTACTAGAGAGCAAATTGTGCAATTCAACCAGAAATGTTGAATAGTGCAGTATACAATTTGAAGGAATGGTTTGTAATTTTTCAACAACAAAATGGAGGTCATATCGAGCATTTGCGGTAACTAGTGTTTGACATCAGAAATCCCATTATGTAAGCAACTAGATTCCATTTACCTTTTGTTATTAATTTGATTTGTTAAGAATATATAATAAGTTGAAATATATCCCTTACTTTATAATCACCCGTTATATCTTTTAAAACAAAGTATCCATGAAAACCAATAAAAACATTTAAGTAATTTATTTATTTCAAAAATTAAATTAATTCTACATGATCACTAGATACTGGACACTTTCCGTGCGTGAAGGGTCGGCACATGGGGTAAGAGACAATAACAATCATTTATACGGAACAATTAAAATACATACCTCGAGTGTTTTAACATTTCATGAAACCTTCTGTACTATGTTCACGACATTAGTAGAGATTGATATTATCATAATTTATTCTGCGTAGATAGCATTTAGGTTGAAATGATTTGGTCGATACATCACTTCGATAGATATCAGCGGTGCAAATTTAAGGTGGTTCCTCTACGGTAAATCTAGATAAGCGCATAAAATTTTAAAACCGAAATTTTTAGTTAACACAGTGTAATTTATCTTTAACAGCAAGTCCACGAACCGACCGATAAGCCGCTCAGTGAATTCGGCACAATACGAATAATATTTATAGATTCCTCTACAAGTGTGGTAAGTAGAATACTGGTGACGTACTTCGTCAGCTACGCGATGTAAAGCATGGGCCAGACTTATATGAATCATATTGGGATACGTGGTTCGTAAAAGTCTATCAGCATTACACAGTTTGGAAGCAAATTGTGCGTTCCCTTCTGAGTAAAGGATAGAATAATGAGATAGATATACAGTCAATCTAGTGGGAAGCACTCACGGACTTTTGCATAGCGGTGTGTGATGGCAACACTGCGACAGTAAGTCTCGAAGGGTGGAGGAGTGTAGACAAAATTTTATTACCACAGCCAATGCGTATGACTATCTCATTATTTCATATTTTACTCGAACCGGGGCTCAAAATTGGCTTCCATACTGTATATGCCCCTGCGTCTGATACAAGCAATAAATTTCCCTTTTAACACCAATATTACACAAAGATTTACCATTATCTCTTCAACTATTCGCGCATTGGTTTGCAACACCGTTTACTATATATTAACAGAGGAGGTGTACTTTGAACAGCACTTAAAATGCGCATAATATTATTAATGATTTTATGTCCCTTGAAATCCATGGCCTCGTCAGCACAAATCCACGCGTACTGTTTTTTTCGCATCCTCCGCGATACTGTCCATAACCAGAGACAACCCGATACGTGCAAGTGGATAGAAAATTTTGTCCGATTTTAACATTTATTCGCTATCCCCATTTAATATAAGAATAGTCAAATATAGCTGTCCTAGTCCGATAAAATGGAAGGTGAAAGCAGAGGGTAGCACTTGCACTGCTGTCATTTCTGTTCTATCCCGCGCTTTTTCTGTGGTATTTATCTGTCAACTTGAACTGACGAAAGAAGTGTTTGTTATTTTGTCGTGATTTTGATTATTTCTCGTTGTATTTTGTGATATTTGTGTGTTAAAGACTATTTCTCTTCTTAAAGACTACCAATTTCATATAACTGGTGTTATAAAATTATAAATAATTTTATCCGCTATATCTAACGATATATAATCAGAAAGGATAAACAGTATTAGAAAATGTGCTAACTGTATCCTTTACTTATTTCATTCCTCATAATAAACTTTGAAATTGGTTGTAGGTTATTTTTGTTTGAGATGGCCACAGAGTCACGAATTAGATTGTGTTGTGTGTGTGGTTCTTCGAGGACGATGTGGCAAAACTTCATTATTTTCCTTCAAGGTTGGAAAGGTAAATTAAGGCCTGCACTAAATTAACAACACTTCTAACAGCATAGTTTTTTATGTTTTGCAGGTCAAAATTTGGCAACAGAATATGGGTATACATTACACTGAAGAAACTCTTCAAAATTATAGGATATGCTCCCGTCATTTTACTGTTGAGAGTTATGTCGACCTAAGTAGTCATAGGTTGACCCGCAATGCAGTCCCCACACTTTTTCCATGTCGTCAGTTGGCAACATACCAAGTGCAAGCAGGTAATATGTGTTTTACAAAATGTTGGTGGTGAGGGGTCCTTAGATATCAATCCATAGTTGTTACTAATTAGCTTGGTAGAATTATCGCAGACTTTTTAGTATTATTTAATTTATTCAAAATAAAGAACTATAGATTTGAACCAATAAACATGGTCGCTAATATCTATCTCATTTTACTTCAGATCTAGCCTCAAGCGAGGCCTCAACTTTAAAGAATATACCTTATGAGATGGCGGAGGCATTTCCTAGCATGGTGAAGGCAGCTAGAGAATTTTTGGAGGAGATTCCCAGCACTTCTGTATCAGATCAGAATGTCACCGTTCGAAAACGACCTGGGAATTATTAGAATTGGGATTCCTTGGTGGTGTAAGAGGTACAATGAGGCACAGAAGCAAAATAAAAAAGATGCTCGTGAGGCAAAATGAATAAAAGAATCATAAAAAAAATGGTGCTCGTGAGACAAAGAGAAATCTGAATATTCTTTCGCATAATTAGAACCTTTAATTTTTATAGAGCCACGTTGCGCCACACAATACATGATTTTTTTATCTAGCACTTACTAACATTTTAAGGTAGTCTCTGCAAGTCAAGCCTAATAAATATTTAAATTTAATTATAATCATTAAATAATATTCTTCTTTTTCTGCAACCTTCTAGAAATTTAACTGTGATCAATTTTTTGAGTGGAAAATACATATTTACAGGTCTAGCCCGGTAAAGTGACATAAGGATTTAGTAAAGTCTTTATCGATTCCTATGTCATTTGCTGTTGACAAAGAGTATCCGATAACAATTAAAATGATTATTCCAGTCTTCCTTGAAAGTAAGTGTCTGATGTCTGTCAGCTGATTTTATATTTTATTAAAGTTAAAAAGTTTTTGGAGACTAGCAGGAACCATTGCAGAAAAACATGTACACAACATACCCAGAAAGTGACTTTACTGGACTCGCCATGGCTTTTGGTAATGGAAATTGCCAGCTTGCCCTGTTAAGAATCACTTTCCGGTCTTGTTGCATAAATAACTATCATGCTTTGATATTTTCTGTAATATATTGACAAATGTCCTAAATTTTGCTTTTCTTTTTGTATTTTTCAGATTTTAATAAATTTTGTACAAAATATTATTACCCAGCTACTTGTGTTTTGAGTGTTATGTTAATTATCCAGTACAAAAACATATTTCTTTTAAATCTTATGTTAAGCGGTTCAACAAGGTTACACTTAACCTTTTGATTAGTTTAACATAAAAATTAATTGACCCCTAGTTTTGCATTCTAACTTAAAATAGCTTTGCTTTCGCAGCAGGTGACGTTTGCGGATCAGAGATAGTCACTGGTTAGTTTTAAACTTCCAGCGAATAGAAGTATTTAAAAACAACTAATCGACTACTTCTGGTCCACAAACGATCACCAACTGCTACAGAAATAAAGCTTATAAATAATATCAATAAAATAATAAAAAGGGGGGTTTTGAATTTTCGCGGGCGTTTGCTTCTTTGCGCCATCTTTTCACCTTCCATTACAATCGACCAATTTAATACTGCGGATTAAATTGTAGCACGTACTTGCGCGTCTCAGGGTTG
>JANEYF010003687.1:0-54290 GCA_029963845.1 Rhamnusium bicolor | reverse complement strand
GGAGGTTCAGGAGTTCCTGGGCATGATATGTGAAATTCTGTAATGCGTTGGTTGTGGTGGTTTTAAAAAGACGATTTTTGCATTTGCTATTCATTTGTCGACATCGTAATAATTGCTTTGAATTCGATTTTCTACCACACGGTGAAAGGTATGAAGTATACAAGTTATGTGAAATAAAGACTTCTAACATGTACGTAGCTTTGTCTGTTGCTAACATTAAATTATTCTTATGTATGCAAAATTTTTCAAGAGCCTTGAATTGCTTCAGTGTTGTTTTTTTGTAATCTTTTACTTGCGATTAAATATGGGCACGTTACTTGATTTGATATTAAAATGCGTACCAAAACAACTTTGTTATTATTTGTATTTATACTTTCATCAACAGTTATCCAATATCTATAATTTTCTATCACGTAAGTATGTTATTTTCAGTTTGTTGTTTTACATGAGCAACATCACGTCTGTAGTCTTTCCCTCGTAGGTAGTAGCCACTAAGGTACATACATATTTTTTCCAAAATAACCGAAAATGTTCATTGTGAAGTATGTATGTACAGAGTGGGCAAATTTCGATGTTTGTATAAGGTAACTCGGTAACTGTAAGAGATACAAAAAAGTGGAAGACACATTCTCGATCTCTTTTTTTGAGACAAATTCACTGGCGAAAACAAAAATTTGCTATCGACATTTGTTTTCGAGTTATAAACAAAAGTTCGATTTTTCGCCTTTTAGACACGTGTCAATATCTTGGTTGTTTGTAAAGTTATGAAAAATCAACTTTTACATTCGTCAGGCACTCTTTTCTGTATAATACAGTGGCGTCGAGAGAATTAAAAAAAAAAGGTGCAATTTCGAGTTATGGCATAAAGATGTATTTTTTTAAATGAGAATCATAGTTGGCTATAGTCTAGTTAAAAAGGATTTTTTTTTCTCTTTAAACTATATATCATATGTGGGGTCGCTTTTGATGTGTAAGTATTTAATAGCGAAAATAATCTTTTAGTAGATTACTTTTTGCATTTTTTATATTTATTCCAAGTAGGCGTGTGTCATAAATTACATCTCTTCATAACAAAGAACTGTATTATAAATATGAATTTATATTCACACAGTCTATAAAATTTTGTCTGAGTTCATTTATGTCGCTACTGGTTTTCTTGTATAAGTTGTCTTTAATGTGGCCCCAACAGAAAAAGATCCAGTGGCGTTAAGTCAGGAATTGTGGTGGCCACCTCAGTGGTCCGTTACTTCCCTATCAGTTATTTCCAAAATTGGTATTTAATAATTCTGAAACGGTCCTGATATTATGAGGTGGAGCACCATCTTGTTGAAAGAACTGATTTCTTACCTCAGTTAAGGGTAAATTGTCTATAAATTCCTCAATAATTTTTGGTTTAAGATTTCGTAGTACCGTTGGCCATTATGATTTTTTTGATATATGTGATATCTTAAAACACGAGTGCCACGTAGAGCACACTAAACACTAAAACCAAAGCGTCCCTGAGATCGCACGTCAACGGTACGGTGAGGGTTCATATCAGACCAATAGTGCTCGTTATGCCTGGTGAAAATTCCTACACTGCTAATGTAGGCTTCATCTGTCCAAACTACATTTCTAGAGAAGAATGGATCCTGTCAACTTTTTGACGATACCATACGCAAAACTCCAATCGTCGCTGAAAATCAGTTGATTGCAAGTGATGTTGTTTCCTTATTGTTTAAAGCCTGAATAGGTGTGTCTTCAAAATACCCAAAGCTCGACGCCTTGAAATCCCAGAATCAGCTTCAATTTGACAACTTGAAATTGAACGATTTGCAACCTCCATTCCAATTACAGTTATAGAAGTTTTTTCAGCATCTTCAATGTTGTAATTTTTTGGCCTTGACTTGTTGAAGGACCCACAATTAATGAAATTTTCTTTTAACCTCTTAAAAATAGCTTTATTAGGTTGTCTTCTTTCTGGATGACGATTGAAATATATTTCGGAATCAATATCACAATTGTTATTACTTTGAACAAAGCATTTCGTAATTTTCGTAAGACATCTTCACTTTTACGATTAAATAGGGTGTAATTATGACGGAAAAAAATAATTTATATGCAATTTACTGACAAACAGATAAACATTGTCATAGATGACACACGCCTACTTTGAATAAACATAACAAACGCAAAAAAGTAATCTACTAAAAGATTATTTTCACTATTAAATACTTGCACATCAAAAGCGACCCCACATATGATATATAGTTTGAAAGAGAAAAGAATTTCCATTTTAACTAAACCATAGGCCAACTATGCTTCCCATTTAAAAAAATACAACTTAATGCCATTTTGTTTATAACTCGAAAACAGAAGACGATAGCAAGTTTTTTTTTCACCAGTGAATTTGTCTCAAAAAGAGATATCGAGAATGTGTCTTTCATTTTTTTGTATCTCTTACAGTTATCGAGTTACCCTATACAAACGAACAACATGAGAATGAGATCATACAGAAACACCCAGTATAGCACCTGTAACTGGCAATTTTTTACATGACGTTTGCTTTGATTATGTCTTACAATTACTGGAATTCCAGCCCACCAAATTCGTCTTGCAAACAAAGCACTTTATTACTGCGCCATCGTAACGTAATTCAGTAAAACGTATAAGAAATTTGTGAATTTCATTCACAAAGGCAAAGCCGTTGGTTCGTTAGCACAGCACGAAATGGAGTAAGCGTGATGTCCACAGAGGAAAAATTCATTGTGTCCGAAAAGTTAAGCGATCCGGATTACTGGAGTGTCTGTATCTACGTGTGTCCGGACTATCGAAGCTGTACGTACTAAGCTAATTAAATTAATTTGCGAGACCTCCATTGGTCGGTATGAATTTTGATAGCACATATAAATAATTTAATGATTATGGTCGTGGGCCAAGGTTAGGGCAGGGTAACAATTTCAAGTTTACACTAAAATAATCGACGCCAAAATCTAGCGTGAGCCTATTACTGAAACTAATTATTAGCTTTTATTGTGGCAGAACCCAAACGGAACGGTGACGTAATCAATGATGTAATTAATGACTAAACATCACGACAACTGAATTCACCTTTTGTTTATTTTTATTATCGAACTGACGGTGTTAGTGTAGGTGGGTGAAATGTAAAATACTTATACTAAAAATACTAAACTTAATTCTTTCGGTACAGTGGCGTTCTAAATTTTTTTATTGAAATTATACTTATCACAAATTTTGTCAGTTTAATTACAAGAAGACATAAATTAATGGACAGCTAATATAATAAATTTATAGTACGAAATTTATCAGGAATCACATGGAGTCAAAAGTTTTATAGATTGGACAAACTTACTTGCACATATTTCCCATTTTCTTATTCAACAATTTTATTTAATGATGTAAATGGTGCCAAGCCATTATTGAATTTGCCATCGGTATAGTAAAAACGAATAATTAATGGCGCAAAAATACTTTTAGTATTTAGTAAAGGCTTCCTGTAAAAACGGGATTGCCAATCGTGAACTGAGCCCTTATATCGCACCCCATTCGTTTTCTTTTTAACATGAAAACGAAATTTCAAAAGCAAAGACCCGATGGAATTCATGTACTTTCCTAAGTATGCAAGGAATTACTTACTGCTTTGCGTGTTAAACTGTTGTAATAATGAATATGAGAATAGTTTTCAGATTTAAAATTCAAAGAATTAAACTAGAAAATCGATGCGATATAATAAAACACATTTTAATCGTAAATTTTAAGCACGGTTTATCAGGCAATAAGTCAGTAAATAAAGGTTTCTTATACTAGGATTAACAAACAAAAATTACAGTTTAAAAACGTCAAAGATTGAGGATTGATATAAGTCTAACTGGTCATAAATAATTGCCGGGACTATTAATTTCAAAAATTCTACTGATCTAATAAATTTAACATATAAGTGTTTTAAGATTGCTTAAATTTCGAAAAGTGTACTGAATAGTGATGGATAAATTCCTATGAAAAAAGCTTGGGGAAATTCCCGGGAGTATTTCCGTAAAATTTTTTCAATTTTTTTTTATTTAGACATTCAGGACAAAAATAATTTCCTTAAACAAAGCACAAGAGGTAATAAAGCAGTAGTGAGCACCCACTAACTTCAACTTCAGTGAATGGGGTGAGACTGAGGGGAAAACTAGCCATCCACAACACAAACAAAAAAGTCAAATATAAACTTGTCCATTGTGTTTGAAGTGCAAAAGACAGTATATAACAGTGTTGCCAAATTTAACATATCTTAAATGTCATTTAATGCCAGATTTATCAATTTTAGCAAAATTCCCCGGGGAATATTTCCGGCTACCCATCACTAGACCTGACACTAAAATATGGTTTGAAAAGTTTAAGCGGTTTTTTTTGGAAACCACAAATTAAAATGTGTTTTATTATATCGAAATGAATGATTGATTATCGCCAAGTATCGGCTTATACAATTAAATTTTTAGAAAATCTATACCTATGTGCACTTATTTTTATTTATATTTACCTACCAAAATCTTGAATTGCACAAACTTACCGATTATGAACAAAAGAAACTCAATTCCTGAGGATGCTAGTGTATATAGCAAAACGTCAAGTAAGAAAATAGTTTTTTCTGTTTGCATTGACCTATTCCCAAGTTGTAATATTAATATATAGCAGGTCACTAAACATTAAAAGAAAGTTTAGTATAATATACCAGTCCTGAACTGGGTTGGAACCTTTGATGTGAAGATAACACGGACGTAGTTCACGAAACACCAAAACACCACATATTGCACTCGACGCGCGTTTCGCCAACCAAGTTGGCATCATCTGGAGATGATTAAAACTAACTTTATGCTAACAACGTATCCTATTTATGCCTGAACTATTATCACGGTTCCACTAACCAATAAAGCGGGCTATTTGGGACTGGCCCTCTGTCACTAATCATACTATTTTTACACTTTGTGATTTTCGAGTTTTCAAATGCATCCAACTGTCTAGTATTTATTATATTCCTAATTAATCTTAAATTGTTAATATTTATTTTATGGTTATTCTCAAAGGCATGTTGGGTAACACTAGTCTTATCTGTTCTACCATATTTAAGATGGACAATATGCTCCTTGAATCTAGTTTGAATTGATTGTTTAGTTTGTCCAACATACTTTTGATACAGCCCTTCGTAATTCCGACTTTTCGTTTGTTTTAATTTTGTCTTTTGAATTGCCTAGAAGTTCTTGTAGTTTACTTCCCGATGAATGAACCACTGTCATACCTATATCTTTAAAAAACTGACCAATACCACGGGTGAATCGAGGATCCAACGGAATCGATACAAATTTCAGATTTTCTCATTCATTTTGAAAGGTCGAGGAATTTCGTCTCTTTAAATTTACGTTTCCTAATTATTTCATCAATTAAACAGAATATCTATTACTCGCAGCTATATCCTTAATCAATACCTTTTCTTTTCAAACCTCTCCTCATTGAGGGAGAAGCTTAATAGGCGATGAACTAGAAAATTAAAACTCGCCATTTTGTGTTGACCACAATTGTGAGAGTCCTTAGGGATATTTTTTTAGAGTACTGATATCTTTTCTGACTTACCTTCACTACTTCTAGTTATTAATACATCTATAAATGGTAGCTGCCCAGAATTCTCAATTTCATATGTGAATTTAACTGACGCAAAACGACTGTCTCATTTAGAAACAAAGTTGTCAATAGCAGTGACTTTTGTATCTAAATCTTATTTTGCTTCTGTCTCGAATCTGTACATGAAAAGACTGGCAATGAATTATGACAAAGAGTTACCCATTGCTGTCTCTTCATATTGTTCAAAGAAATTATCGTTGAATCGAAAGCAATTTTGTTTCATGCAAAGTTTAGCGAGACTTAATGATATTCTTTTACTACATCTTGACTGAGATTGTTTGATTCGAGTAGATTCTTATTTTTTTAACACATGGCTAGGAAAATTTTATAATTTTTTAGTATTCTAATTTACCTATTTGATGGGAAATAAAAATTATTAAAAAAATTGAAATCGCACATACCCCGGAAAAAGTTTTATCTGCACCAGTGGTATTGTTGTTGAAGCTATTTATAACATTATAACTAGCCACATGATGTTATGCAATTTTAATCTTTCTTCGCTGTATATCTACCATACGTATTTTCGTCTTCAGTGTTTAGTCATAAATATGGAAATTGTGGTAATTAGTAACGCAGATTTTCAGCATATTATTTGTTACGTTATTTATTTGTAATAAAAAATAATATATCAACGATACTTTCTACAAAATTTACACAATACATTAAATCTCAGTTAAAATTATGGTGGATTCGCCAGTTATTCTAACTTAACATTATTATTACTTAATCTAAATTATGTTTAAACATTTTTTTTGCATTTATGCTTGTTAGAAATAATTTAATCTGTCTACTATAAAAGGGCCACTGCAATATATCCGCTTAATATTGCGATAAAAATTCTGACAAACATTGACACTTCAAATCAAATAGCAATTCCGCGCTTTGACATGTCTTGTCATATTCGATAATTTTAATAAAAAATTTTCGTAACTAGTGAATACTTAATGAAAATTATTCACTGCAGTGGATAATGGATAACATTATCCTTGAGGAGACACATACATATTGGATACTAATTTATTTTTAGGTAGTATTATAAATTTAAATAAAAAATATTTAGGAGAAACATATTTTCCTCTAAGGCGTATCAAACGTACACGACGCATCTTTTTTATGCATATCTATGTATAAAGGACTATCTAATTGCGTTTTTTCCTTTTAAAATTACAAAAAAATTCAGTAAAAGTAAAATATAGGTCAGCTATGTGATATATCGTTAGAAAGAATAAGACATTTTTTTGTACTACAGCCTACTTCGACTGAGACAGCTTTCTATCTACAGAGGATGGAATATAAATGAAAGTTACTGTAATTTCGTGTTTTTGCATTATTTTTATATACTTAATCATAAGAAAGAAACGAAATGGAACCATAGTAATTTTCATTTATATTCCTTCATTTGAATTGTTGCTAGGTTTTTTCTTAATTTTCAAGCTTTGAAGGAAGTACATTTTTTAAAACTTGCACATAGGTAGCGAAGACATAATGAATGTGGTTATTATTATTACATTATTTAAAGTAACAGAACAGTTATTACCGTTGACCTCGTAATTATAAATACATAGGTAAAAGGAGATTATTTATTAATAATAATAAATTATAATTGTGTTAAAGACATAACTGACACAGAGTATGTAGACTGCAACATGCTACAAAAATGATACAAACATTCTTGAAAATATCTGTTTAAATGGGTCGACGCGAATATAAATAAACAATATATAACAAGTAATTCTGAAAACAAGATTTTCTTTCTATATCTCATGCATGGATTTTTCGCTCACTTTCTTTAGGTGGTAATAACTAATAAGAACCCACCATTCTACAAATTCTTTAAAGATTCAAAGATTAGATCAGCACCAAAAGGAACACTCGGAAGTCAATTTTTAATTCTTAACGGTTAATTTCGTGCAAATTTGACGAATAAAAATCCTCCAGCTGAAGATTTCGGAAAATCACCGTATTTCCATTATCAAAACTATTAAAGCATTTCTTGGCCAGTATAAGATTTTTTATATTCAACATGACATTGATTAAACAGTAGTTGGGGAGCCAGACCAAGTCCACCAGCCGTACCTGGCTACCAAAATAGTAACAATAATAATAATAGTCATTTTATGGCGAAGTTTGTCAAAGACTGCTCTTACATTTAAATGACGTTTATAAGGAAATTACCTATGTTAATATGCTCAAAAATCGATGATTTTTTTTAGAAGAACATTTTTTTTATTTAAAATTTGTGTCAGAATGACTTAGTTTTGCGTGAGGAATGTGCCTTATCATTTCCTCGAACATTTCCTTGACCATCGGCAAGTTTTTAATTCAGCTTTAATTTTTTTTAAACCTCTATTTTTGCTTTTAAAGATTATATGTCCAGTTGATCTGAATATTTCTGATACAAAGAATTAAATAATGATTATTAAGACTACTAATAGTAACTGTTGTCAAGAGAACTGATTTTTTATTTTCTTCCAAATAGAACTTTATATCTTCATCCATTAATTGTCCTAATTACCTTGATTTTACGTAATTAAGCAATCGACTTTACGAATAATAATAATGACTGTGATACACAAAATACAGGTTTTCCAGTATCCTTAAATAATAATAATACCATCACATATCGGTGTACTCAGAGAGATAAAACCTATGCTGCTCTCGGCCTGCCAAAAATCAGCCGAGTGGCTGGCAGGCTAAATGTACAAGGCGGTCATTCTCTCCGTCTGTTTAGGGCACACCATTCTGGAATCTACAGCCTCTAACCCTGCTGAATGTGGAGAGACAGGCTGTAGGTAATTTGCTGGCGCTCCACCGGTGAAGTTCGAAGGTCATGGGAGGACTGTCCAACATCGAGCAACCGGAAAGGAAAAACCGCATATAGTACAATCTCTTGTATCTCTAACTAACGTTGTGCGGGAGGAGGCACACATTTAGAGACAGCGTTGTCTCTAAATGTGTGTCCCCTCACGCACAACGTTAGTTTAGAGATACGGGAGATTGTACTATATGCGGTTTTTTCTTATATACCGATTATTCGTGTATAGTGATAGTAAACTCTCTCACAGTTGATTCCACTGCCACGACCGGGAATCGAACTCGAAACTTGTTGGTGAAAGTCAACTACGTTGCCTCTCGTATGACTCATCGAGTCATACGACATGGACATAATTTTTGTTTGAAATCTGCCATTTACACCATTAGAGTATGTGTTTTATGCTTCTCGAAGTAGTAGGCAGTAAGTCCATTATTATCCAATCTTTCGTGTATCGTTGGAGGGTCAAAGACTTAAAGAAAATACCAAAATTACATCTAACTTCTAGTGATCATGGTGTTGTATCACACCCCTGTTTATAAGAAACTAAATACTAAAACTGCTAAGATTTGCGCATTCTCTTTCCAGTTTGGTCGCTTTTTTTTCTAAAGTATGCTTTGTTTCTTGGGTCTCGCCATTCCCCGCTGTATTAAAAGAGTATGCTTTTTCTTTTATTCATTTATTTAACGTCGGCCTATTTCCGCTACCAGAGCCATCAGGAGACGAGCTGCCTAAGACCTGGAAATTTTGCCGAACCTCTCTATCGAAGAGTAGTGATTTTTAACTTCCCTAACATCTAATAAACAAGGGACAAACTGTTTTACGTCCCCTCTGAAGGATGGTATATCACCTGCACAACCCTCACCTAATATTGCACAGCCTTTGCTTATAAGCTGATGCTAGAAGACGGGACGAAATCGCCGAGTTTCTGTCACAAATACAAGGGTTTAATTTGTGCTTTTGAGTGCCTGTGGTTTTTATTTCTCCCTAGCTGGGTTTTTATATTAAGTTGGGCGCCACGTGACTTACTGCCAAGAAAAATAATCTTAGTTTTATTGCCTTGGTATTTGATCGTAGGAATGGAATTTTCTCAAGGTCGCATTTTATGATACGGAGAGGTAAGGTAGCCTGTTCTTATCCTCGCTGAATATTTCGGTGTGCCTTTGGCTACACTAGCAGAGCTGAGCAAGACTTCAGCAATTCCTCTTTGGCGGTCTTGGCTTGAGAGACCTGTTTCTACCTCGGATTTTGTAGCTGAAGGATTTAATCAAGCGGCGGCGTATGCTTTTTATCTATTTAATTAGGGCAAGAAAAAAATTGCACAGGGGGTCCCTGACAATTTGGCTTTTTTCTAGCCTGAAAATGTCTATGAATACTGAAAATTTTTTTCAATCAGTTTTGATGCAAAAATAAAATTGAAAGGGGTCTCTGCAAAAATGGTTTTTTGCTTTCCTGCGAGTGCTTTTTGAATTACGAAATTTATTTTCAGTTGCTGAGGGCCAAAAAAAAAAATTTGAACAGAAGGTTCCTTACAAAATTGAATTTTACTGACGAGATCAGGTGATTTGTGAAAGTATAAAATTCGTTAAGACCACAAATAAAATTGCACAGGGGGTCCTTTAGAAAAACGTAAAATTCATAATCACAAACACTGAATTTCTGAAAAAATTGTTGATACATTTTTTTTGTCGGATTCGAAAAAAAAATTTGTTTGAGCAGTGTATCTTTTTGAGCTTAATTTGATTTTATCAAAATGAAAATAAATTTGAAAAATTATTTGTCGAAAATTATTAAATATTTAAAATGAATTTTTTCTATGTTCTGGTGGACTAACAAAACTGTTTTGATGAAAATTATTTTGGCAGTCGATTCTTAAAACTCAAAAAATTTCAATAAATTCTGAAACCTTTATGGCAGCCTAGTAAACACCCGGGAAACTTGGAACTAACCAAATTTTGTCAAAGAAATGAATTTTAAGTCGAGTTGAGTGTCTATTTCAAAACAAAGTAAATTTTTCAATGTAAAATGAGGTTCGAGAACTTTTCTCAAAAGCCGAGCCTCGCAAATAATAATTTTGAAAATGATTCTAAGTGCAAGTTACTTACTTACCTGTCCTCGGAGATCTCAGATGAATATGTTCTTTTTCAATAACGTTTGATTTTTAATTTTTTGTTAGTAGACAGCCTACGTCCATAGCGGCCTGCTTTGGGTTTTCTAAGTTTAATAAATAAAAAACAAAGTAGAGTTTTGCAATAATACCTGATGACGGAAGACTCCTCAAGCCAAAATCCACGAATGATAAAAGCTGTCGAAGAAGTGCTTCTGGTTTTCTGCGGTGGATGTTGTAGAAATATTTTATATGTGGTGGACGCCGTCTTCGTATCTTGAGTACCAAAAAATAACCCAGCCTCGCGCGTGGAGAAATTTCTTAGTGCCTATCTTAAGACTTCTAGGGCCCGTGGAGATCTAATTACCATGAAACTGTCAACGAAAGACTGCTTTGAAGGCTTTAGAACAGTTGGTGGTAATTAATAGGGTTCACAACCTGTTTTAGATTTATTAATTATCGTTCCCGAAGGCACATTAAGTCTGTGTTAATACAAAAGTTACAAATTTATACTTTTAAAATGATTTTACTATTACAACGTTCTCGCGTGGCTGCTGGGTGGAGAATTGTTATAATTGTAAACGTTTAAACTGAATATTTTACTTGAAAACTGAATTTTAAAACTTCCACGTGCTCGCGTCGGCTGCTGGGTGGAGAATTGTCTCAACTTGTCGAAAATTTTTATATTTATAAGGGTTGTGTCGTCATCTATAGCGATGTTAGCATGATTTGCTATTTTATGATGGCTTTGGCCTGTGATAATTATTTGCTTCTGTCGACCATTGAAATTAAAATTTTGTAGGGCCTCTCGCGCTGCAATCAAATTGTTGAATCGTTGATTATAGTTTTTTTATTTATTATCTAATTTGCTAAAAAAAAAGTTAAGTGACATTTTGTACTTTGAACCCGTGTAGTTTCGGTCTCGGGCATTTTTTTAAATGTTTCTTATGGCTGAGGGCCTTTTATGTGATTTGGGTGATTTCTTGGCAATATTATTTTTTCGAATTTGTTACATATTTTGTAGAATTTTGGTTCTACAACATTTTATTTGGATTACCATCCAAATTATTGACTGCGACTACCATTGCGTAACTTTCGTATTGAAATACGAGTCTACGTTCGTCCCTGAGTTTCAAAAACAAAACGCTACAAAATAAAACATTTATTTCTTTAGTTTTATGTTTAAATAATAATTCCTAACGATTTGTATAGGTTTCATCCAGTAAGAAATGGCTACCATTATAAAAAAAATCGAAATTTAAAGGGTTCATTCATAACAAAACACTTCTGTAAGGAAAGACTGGTCAAAATTAAATCACTTTAGGTTTAGTATATTTTCATTACATATTGGCACGCGAATCCTCGCACTATACGATTTTAATTTTAACAGATTATCTCCAATATTCTCACGAACTGTGTTTCTATTACATCGAATAATCCTAAACATAACTCTATATATAAACGAAAGCAAAGAGAATAAAATTCAACGAACCTAATCTTCCACCCTCCTATTGCAATTCTGCGTTATTGACTCACTTCTAAAATTAATATCAAGCAACGTCGAAAGTGTTACCCTGCAGGAAGTACATTCATTCAATAAAGTATGCTGCTGATGTATGGAATGATGCCAGTGGTTCACCTTGACGGCGATTTTTTTTATATCCGGGGGAATGGGTGAACTATAATCTTAAAAAAAATTTCCATTGAAACCTGAAACAACCTGCATAATCCCGACTTCATATTTTGGTTGTTTGTTTTTACGTTATCAAATTCAAAAATAATAATTTCTGTACATATATTCTTTTGAGATAGGTATTGTCAGAGGGTAAACTATTGAGGAATTTTAATGTTAAGCAGCTGATATTACTGGTATTATCATGTGTATTTCTGATATTACATGTGTATAGTTATATTACTATGTGTATTTCCGGTATTATCATAGGTATTAATGATAATTACCATATGTATTAATTGTAGTAGATATGAATTCTCATATAAAATTGAGTTGTGGGTTACTGTGTATGTTAATGTTTGACCTCCATTTGAAAAGTATTTATTGGGGGACTTAAAACAATACTGGGGCCAGGGTCTAAGTGAACTCCCTTAAAAACTACCTCAAAACCACTTGATTTCAAAAAAAAAATCAAAACTTTTCTTTATATGCACGCATAACGTCAAAATCGACATTCAAAACTGAGAAATGTATTTTACGAAGGATGGATGGGCGATATTCATAGTCCACCGTCAGTCACTCGCCAGCGGTACATCCACTGAAATTTCCTGATTTTTGTTTGATAGACGAACGCTCGCTGAATCACATAACGTGCCATGGACGTTTGAGACTACTTAAGGTTGCGTTTTCACCAGGTTTTCGATTTAAAACTGTAAATCCCTGTTAAATTTTTTTTTATATAATATAATATCGAAAAACGAAAACTAATTTATTCATGCTAAATCCTGGAGTGGGTTGGAACCCTTGATGTGGAGATAACACTGGCGTAGTTTTCCACGAAACAGCAAAACACTATACTGCACTCGACGCGCATTTCGCCAACCAAGTTGGCACATCTGAAGATGATTAAAACTAAACTTATGCTAACACTCTACCCTATTTATACCTAAACTATTGTGACGGGTCGGTGAACCGTGACTCATAAAGCGGGCTATTTTGGATAGACCCTCCGTCACTATTCATACTATTTTTACACTTTATGATTTCCAAGCTTTCAAATGCATCCAGCTCTCTAGTATTTGTTACATTCCTAATTAGTCTTAAATTGCTAATATCTATTTTATGGTTGTTCTCAAACGCATGTTGGGCAACACTAGACTTATCTGTTCGACCATATTTGAGATATATATGCTCTTTGAATCTAGTTTGAATTGGTCGTCTAGTTTGTCCTTACAGCTAATTTCGTAAATCCCGACTTTTCGTTTCTTTCAATTTTGTCTTTTGGATCGCCTAAAAGTTGTTGTAGTTTGTTTCTCGATGAATGAACCACTGTCATACCTACATCTTTAAAAATATGGAACATTATAAAAATGGTCCAAATTAAATTTTTACAACTTAAGACTATTTATTAGCAAATAACTATGTTGTACTTACCCACTTTTAAGGAATTGTAGCTCCCTTATGAACTGATTCAAGACAAATGTTTATATACAAAACTCAGCTTATTTTTTATAGTTCTATCACCACATTGAAAGAAGGTACTTAATTATAGGACACCCTATATAATACCATTTACGTAGGCTAAAAATTAAATAAAAAAAGGAGTGAACCATATCTCAGTGACACTGGGTATTATAAAGTTGAAGTTAAATAAATTAGCAACAATACTTTCTTGCAAAAAAACCGGTCTGAAAGAGAAGTTAAATAAATATTAATAAATTAAATTAATTGTGTTATTTTATAAAATACGAAAGTAAATTGTACAACATTTCAGAGTGAAATTAACAGTAAAAATACATATTAACTTAATTATATTATTGTTGCACACGTATTATATTTACAAAACCTAGAACAACAATCGCCTCATTAAAATACGAACTGGTATCGGGGACAACAATATTACTTTTTATAATATATTGTTTTAAATTATCACACCATTTCATTATTTTTGGTACTCAACGTTAATCTTTTTTATAACGCAATTTGATATTTATTTTATGCAATTTTACTAATAAAAAAATCTTAGTTTATTTTTTACAAATTAAAGCGATGCGGGACGTTGGTTACGTAATGGGCGCATTTTTGAGCACTGTATTTCCTAAGCGAACGTTTGAAATGCATTTTGATGCAATAAGAAACTTAAATATTTATTTTATTTCAAACAATATCGAACGAACTTTGAAAGCTTACAGAACATAGTTAATTCTTACATTTAATATTTTTTACATGGCCCCCATTATTAGTAATTACTAGAGGTCGGGAGGTAGCGATAAATGACGTCAATTACAGGGTTGGAGCTAGGTGATGTGTTACCGCTTAAATATGTTCATGCATATATGACACAATATCATCTTGCCTTACCTAAGTATTGATGAATGTACCACTAACTCCGGTATTATTAATATATTTAAATGGACCTTTAACTTAAAGGGTGACAAGAAAATGTATTATCACCAATTCCATCAAAATATAAATCTAGGTATAAAACATTATCCATTAAACCCAATTTTTGTTTAAACTGTGGGATTGCCATCATGTTTATATGTTGTTTGTAATACATTATCTTGTCACAACTCCCTTAAGTTAAAAGTCTCATTAAAATGTTGATAATACCCGGGATAACACACACACACACATGCATTTTTAACTAGCGATCACAAGAGTAAAAATATATTAATACACCCACTAAAAAATTTGTTACCTCCCAGCCGCACCCATTTGTGGTTTCACCACGCTAATCCAGATGTCCAAACTCAGTTCAGAATATTTTTTTTGTTTCCGATGGCGGCACCTAAATATTGCTATACCACCGACTAATACACTTTGGCTAAAAACACACGAACGGTGTTCGCCAAGTCGGCTACCGCCTTTGCGAACAATTTTGAGAATATGAATTTATATAATATGGAATATCAACTTCGCCAACACACCCTCGAATTGATTTTTTTTATCTTCTAACAAAAACAGCTGCTTTTCTTCATTGAAACTTGCAGTCTTTGACAATTTCTTTGCACAACGATGAATTAAATTCCTATGAGGTGGTTGTCTGTCTGTTTCCTTTCTAAAAGGACTTTGAACAAGAATAATTGAGACAGTTTTATGTAATTTCACAAATTTTCACTCAACATAAGTTGTTTGACAATGTTAAACAAAAATTCAAAAACTACTTGATAATTTTTAAATTATGTCAATATGTTTATTATGCAATGAATTATAGCTACCTAATTTTACCGTTTATGTAGGTGTATAGTAAGAAATTTTAAAAAATTAATGAAAATTAGGAGATTGGTCAAAATGACCAATTTCCTATCCATACCAATTTTGTCACCTCAGGAAAATTAGCTTTTCAGAAATTGTTCGTAAAAAAAATGTAAATTAAAAATGGGTTAAATTTCCCCTAGATTATGTCCTATTGATTTTTTTTATGGTTTGATCGTCCGAGCAAAGTTTTTTGTGGCAAGATTACTTGTTTAAACACATTCTTGTGGTTGTTTTGTTATGTAGTTCCTTTAGGCATAACCCACAAAATTATGGTTCCCTGTGCTTTCCGGTCTCTAGTTGTCCATCAGATATTTTAAATGTTTTAGGGTTATGGTGAAAACAAATCCATTTTTAAAATGAGGGCGAAAGAAGATATGACTCTTACGTAATTAAGAGTTATCGAACAAAGCCAACTGAAAACCCGGGCCAAAGGAAGAGTTGATGTAAAAAGGGGGGAAACTCGTCAGGGGAAGAGGGACACTAAAAATTGACTGTGTTTCAAGAGTTTTCTTCTTTTTAATGAGTTTGAGCAGTTTGCGAAGCATGGTGATAATTTTAAGGGCAAATAAAACTGTAATGTTTATAAAATATCACATCTACCATATCAAATACACTAGAACTTTTTAGATTGATCTTAGATATAATGCTACTTGAGGGCGTGAACATACAAAATTTAAACTCGATGTAGAATAGATTGTTACGTGGACATCAAGAAAAATTGGAAAAAATTGCTCAACTGTGATGTTTAATATTGTATTTAGTAAGAATATATTTGCTATAATTATATGCTCAGGATATAAAACAACTCTTTAAATATAAACTGTAAAAGTAGAAATGTTAAAACTTTCTAAAAAAAAACCTCCAGCTAGAAATAATTACACTGGGAGGTGCTGCGCTGTACAGGAAATGGACTAAAACTGTATAAATATATCGAGGGCATCATAACAGAATGGATTATACTCCACTTCTGGCAAAAATTAGATTTTTGGGCCTATGGAAAGATACGGTCATTCTACATATTACAAGGGCATATGAAATTTCCTTTTAGTTTTCGTAAAAGCATATCAGAAGGGCGTTCTGATAGATGATATGCGCGCGTGTATGTAATTGCCCTAGGTTTACACGCCCCAATTATTAGTGAGGTTGCAACAGATATGTTTTGTTTTGCAAACATGAATCGTAAGTTAGTGTTTCAAAGTTCAGAAACTAAAATAATTTGATCTCAATGTGCAAGAAACCGTCCGTAAAATGCGTGACACTTTTTCGGCTTTAAATCAAAATTACGAAACGTTTATGTCGTTTCTTGTAAAATTTGTGTTTTGGTTCATACGCCCTTCTGCTATGATGCCCTCAATATATTTTACTACATGTTCATTGTACATTATGTATGTTAGTAAATGCCCAAATTTTAAATAAAAATGAAATTGGAATAAAACAATCACTTGGCATGAGAGCACTCCGTATATTCAAATATAAAATCAACTAATCTTTTTCAGTGTTAAAAACAGAATGACGAATCTCCGCTTGCAAAGCTGATTCGCGACTTTCTTAATACTACGTTCCTTCTCAATATAATATAACAACTAATTTATGTTTTATAAAACAAACTTGAATACAGAAAGCATAACTTATTTGGAAATTTAAACAAAAGGCCAACACGGCCAGTCTGACCTATAATTCGCTCTCGAATTATCCTTCTCCCTTGGTTGCATGGACAAGGTTCACCCTCAGGAATCCATGAACGCGGTTGCGGACCTGTAAAATGATAACACAAGGTAGCTTAGGTAGTAACATACTTAAGAATGGGAAATCGATCTGCTTCCAAGAGCTCAAATCAATACTCCACTGCGAAGCGTAACGTTTCCAACAGCTCAAATGAATACTCCACTGCGAATCGTGACGTTTGCAACAGCTCAAATCAATACTGCACTGCGAATCTAGATGCTTCCAACAGCTCAATCAATACTCCACTGAGAATCGTAATGCTTCCAACAGCTCAAATCAGTACTCCACTGCGAATCGTGATCCTTCCAACAGCTCAAATTTCAACCAAACAGTTGCAACACTTATCTCAATGCTCACTCAATGCTTAAATGCGTATCTCAATGATCACCCAATGCTCACTGCTCACATGCTTATCTCAATGCTCACTCAATGCCCAATGCACACACGCTCACACTGGTATTCTGTCATAAATTTTTTACCTTCGATATTTTATGGGTCTTCTGAAAGTTCGCCTGGCCATATTCTGATCATGTCCTTGGCGATGACCCTCTTTCTATTTGTTGCTAGATTCTTGATTTCAAATCTAACATTTGGAAGGATTTGGACTACCTCGAACGGACCGTCATATTTATCATCCAGCTTTGCCAAATGGCTGTTGCCTGAATGGCGAAATACGAAATCCCCAACGCTTATGGCTTTGTTGGATCTCCTTGTTTTGTCGTAGAGAATTTTAGAGTAGTCTGCTTGCTTTTTCATACGATTGTATGCCAGGTTCCGATTTTTCTCCAAATTTTGAGAAATTGCAAGTGTTGGAATTGATCAGTAATATTTTTAATATCGGGATTACTACTGTCAAGCACTGTAAGTATAGAGGCGTGAAGAATGTTGTTTTTTGTATAGTGGTGTTAATTGTAGTCTGTAATTTGCTCAGAGCGCTCGGTCATTCTGACTTATTAATAATTTCAGCCCTCAGTTCCTATGTATGTCTCTATCTGCCCATTACTGAGATGCACTTTTAACGATCAAATGTTGCCGTATGCCTAGCTTGGACAATAACTCTTTTACTGATCCATCTGTAAAATTAGAGCCCGTATCACTTATAAACGTTTTTGTAACGTCAAAGATATTCAAATATGTTGTTAGAACGTCGCATGTCTCTGGACCAAATAAAGACTTTAGTGGTATTAGGAACAAAAATTTAGTGAAAGAATCTATTAACAATAAGAGCTGTTTGTAACCTTCAGGAAATACTGGAAATGGACCTACGCCATCAGCATGCACAGTGTGAAACAGAATAGGTTTTTTATCAGTTGGATGTAGTAAGCCCTGTCTGGGGTCGGTGTGATTTTTTTTTTTGACAATACATTTTAGATAATGGTTACAATATTTCCGAACAAATTTAGCCACACCCGGAAACCAAAAGTAATGATTTATTTTAGGACCTGCATGGCATTATTCATCATGAAATAATCTTGATAGTCCCAGGTGACTTCCCTAGGGTACAAAAGTACGGTAAGTTGGAGGATTTTAGCCCGGATTGATTTTTCCAAATAAAATGTTGTTTTGACAAATATAATCAGATGTTAATTTCCCCTCATTCAGTTGTTTAATATTTTGAGTATCTTCGTTTTTACTTTGTACTTTTCTTAACCAGTTGTCAGTAGAAATAACATTGCCTTTGGCGGTAGTTTTAGCAACATTATCTGTGTCTACTGAAGTAATCAGCATACTGAATGTGTTTGCTTTGCCGATATTCAACATTCAAAATTAAAAGATTGTAGATACAATCACCACCTAGCAACCCTAGGTGTCAGATCTTTTTTGTTTTTAGATAACTTTGAATAGTATGCTCCAAGGGTTTCAAGTTCATATGAGTGGTATTTAGATTCCACGTAGAAGTTCTCTTTGAGAAGTACAACTATTTTTAGCTGATTGTTATGGCGCCGAAATAATATAGAGCCAAAACCTGCGAAGCTGGCATCTGTATGAAGTTCAATTTCTAAATTGGGGTCGAAAAAGGCTAATAGTGGCCTTTGACTTAAGTAAGCACAAACATATGCCTTTGCTATTTTTTGTTCATCACCCCAAACAAATTTCTCGTTGTTTTTTGTTAAGCTTGTTATACTAGATGTACGAGCTGAAAAATCTGGTATAAATTTTCGAAAATAATTAGCCAAACCCATGAATTGTCGCACCGCTTTCACATTTTTTGGATCAGGAGCCCCAAGAAGTGTCTCTGTCTTGCTTTTACTTAGCCGCATTCTCGCTTCAGATATCTTGTGCCCTAAAGGCTATATTTGGCATTCAAAAAAAATTACATTTCTTAATATTCAATGAGAACCCTGCTAGTAAGGGATGCTAGGACACGGTTCAACTTTTCCAAACCCTCCGGTACTGACTTTGATGATATCAAGATGTCATCTATATAAACTAAAGCGTCTTTATCGTTTAATTTACCTAAAGCTTTGCATATAGCGCGTTGAAAAACAGCCGGTGCAATCGACAATCCGAAAGAAACTCGGAGATATTCGTAGTGACCGTCAAGAGTTACAAAAGCGGTCATTTCAATAGAATCTTCCGCGACTGGTATCTGGTGAAATCCCGAGGCCATATCTAATGTGAAATATTTATTTTGTGCCAAATTGTCTAGCTGATCTTGTATTAAAGATAAAATGTAACGATCTTTAACTGTGATCCTGTTTAGGGCTCTATAATCTACGCATAATCGACTACTACTATCTTTTTTATGAACAAGTAAAATGGGACTGGCATAGGGGGAATTGCTTTCGCGAATAATGTTATTATTTAACAAATCATTAATTATTGATTTCACCTTTTCACGTTCACAAAGAATCATACGATAAGGATGAAAAATTATAATTTTATCTTATTTTAATCGAACACTAAGTTCAGAAGTAGTAATTGCATTGACAGCATTTCCAGTAGTTACATTGCTGGCATATTTAGTAAGTTCATTAAATTTGTTAATTGGTCACTAAGGGAGTTTTAATAGTCTCAGGTGAAATATTGATGATGTTAATTAATTTTGTGGGAGCTAGTGCATCCTCATTTAAATAAACTTGAGTACCATTGTGATTTGTACGAGTCTCTAGCCCTTTGTAAGTAAATAAATCTCTTCCCAAAATAGCATCAGGTACAATAGAGGAACTATCGACTATATAAAAACAAACTTCGAATGCCGTACCATTCCGTTCAATGTTTAAAGTCGTTTTATTATTTGCAAATGTCGTGCCGCCCCCTATTCATTTTAGCGCAATCAAAGTAGGTTCAAGATGACAGCTTAAACGTTTCACAATATTTCCTGAAAGCAAACTACATTCCGCTCCAGTATCTACTAGGCACTCCACCAACTGACCCTGTATTTTAAATTCAGTACAAAAATTACTAGCCAAACTGACACAAAAATAGTTAATTTGGGAGCTAGATGGCTCTTTACGTTTTTTACGAAAACAATCATTGACTTTATATCCGACTTTTTAAACATTTTTCCAAAAAAAAATATTATTACATCAAATTATTATTTAGCTAGCACAATTCTAAGCCCTGCCCTCAAAAGCACTCGCACGTCTTGCTTTTTCCTTGTCGTCCCGCTTTGTGCGAATGCGAATATTAAATCAGTTGTGCTAAGGATAGACTCACAGTGGAAACGTATACCTGCGAACTGTGGTTCGCACGAATATGTACGTAGACGCGCGATCAATCCCAACTGCTAGCTTTAGATATATCCTCGCACATTAGCTGCAGACTGATTCGGTTTGCAGTTACCAGAGATGTGTCGTATTTGTATGAATTGTATAAATGATGCGCCTCTTTCCGATGAATCGTATGGTACGAATCTTTGGCACCGGTACAGTTTCGTATTCGTACTAATTAGTAAGATACCCAAATAGAAATGACTCCCTAACTCCGATTTCCTATCGTGTTATTGTATTGTACTAATCATATTATCGTATGGAAATAATAAAGTACGAACGAGCGCGTTATACTATTTCTCACTCCGCATAGCACGGCGGACGATGCAGTGGTACGAAACATACGAATATTTTGTATTACAGAGTCAGTATTTATACGATTTCTTGAGAAGAGTCGTTTTGCTCATCTCTAGCAGCTACTGTGCGAGAATATATCTAAAGCCAACAGTTGGGATTGATCGCACGTATGCGTGCGTATTCGTGAAATCACAATTCGCACGTACACGCTTCAACCACAAGTCTAACCCAAAGCGAGCGCCACACTCGCATCTAGCGGCAGATGGTCACAGACAATCATAACGAAAATCTTCGAAAGGTAAAGGGAAGTATACGCTCTTTGCCCTAGCATGTTCATCGATGTATATTATTAATTTTTGGGAAACGGAAAGTTTTTTTTACTGGTAAATAATATAAAAAAATTACGACAAGTCTGGTTTCCAGTTTAGGATTATATGTGGTCTAGAATTTGAACATTTAGGATTTTTGGGAAACAAAAAATGTTTTTTACTGGCAAATAATATAAATAATGAGAAGTCAATATCTGGTTGGCAATTTAGGATTAATGTGGTCTAGAATTTGGTGAACATTTAGTATTTTTGGGGGAAAAAAAATGTTTTTTTTACTGGCAAATAATATAAAAAATGAAAAGTCAATATCTGGTTAGCAATTTAGGATTATACCGGGTGTAACAGGATCATGGTACATCTCCCTTTTCTCCTTTAGTTTTGAAGATGATTGATTGAATTTTGGGATATCCTATATACATAATAAGCGGCACTTTTTGACATACAAGTGATTTTTTTTCATTTCCGGTTGCGCCGGAAGTGACACTTTCGATTTTTAAATGGAATACCCTGTATATTATTGCATTTTTTGAATTCTCCAAATTTTCTGAATCCAACGATACCAAATAAGTGACATTTCAAACGTCAATATTTTTTATAATATAATTTTTAATTTTCCATTTAAGTGTGCCATGACGGTTCCGATTTATTCTAAATGATCCGTGTAATGCTAGAAAAATCCCGTCAAAAATACTAAATTACGTGATTTATGAGCAAATAAAGTTCATAAAAATGGTTTTTGGGGAAAAACTCAATTTTTTCAAATGGAACCATATTGATACCGTGGTACCATTTATTAGTACTATTAATAAGGAATTTATTCATATGTCATATTAAAATGTGCGATAAATACAAACAAAATTACAGCTAAAAGAAAATAAGAAAATACAAAGTTCTTCTAATTAAATGTTAAGAAGTAAGTAACTAAGGTGGCTTTGAGTTTTTATTGTGTCTTTAAATATTGTTTAAAATTCTTGTTAATTGTGTTCAAAATGCCGCAAATTTATACAAGAGATAAAGAAGTGGACATGTTAATTATTTATGAGGAATGTAGAAAAAATGCCGTTGCGGCTAGACACCTTTATTCCGAACGATAAATTCTTGCCGAAGGAACGGAAATTAATGTTTTGGCTCGAGTAGAAAGAAGTTGATAAGATTGTTTCTTTAAGGCAAATTAGGTTTGATTTGGGAATCAATCACCAAACAGTAAGCCGAATTTTGCACAAATACCACTATAAATCTTTTAAATATCAATTGCACCAGCACTTGTACGAAAATGATTACGAACGTAGGATGGAATATTGCAATTGGATTTTGCAGAATAACGTTCGGCCAAACAATGATTTTTTGGAAATGATTTTATTTTCGGACGAGTCTAGGTTTACAAATTTGGGATTATTTAACCGACAAAATACAAAATATTAGTCACAAGAAAATCAAAATTTATTACGGGACGGTAACTTTCAAGTGCGGTTCGGTTTCAATGTTTGGCTTGTAATAATCGGTAGTAGAATCATTGGTCCAATAATATTTGAAAGACCCCTGACTGGTGTCAGATACTTGGGATTTCCGCAAAATGAAATTGAGGACAATTTAGCTGAATTACCTTTCCATTTACGACAGGGAATGTATTTCCAACAAGATGGCGCACCTCCCCACAATTCAAGGATAGTAATTGATTACATTCAACGGAGACTCGGAGAAAACGTAATTTCGACTGTGAGGTGGCCTCCAAGGTCACTTGATTTAACACCCCTTGATTTCTTTGTTTGGGGTCATTTAATAAATATTGTCTACGCAACCGCCGTTACAACCCGTGAAGAACTCGAACTACGAGTAAGACGCACAATTAATAGCATAACGGCCCAGCAATTGGCGAACGTTCTTCGAGAAACAGCTATGCGAGTTCAGAAGTGTATTGACGATAATGGACAGCATTTTGAACAATTGTTCTAATGTTTTGTGTTCATTTTTTGTATTCCAAAGCCACCTTATGTATAACAACATAATTAGAACAAAATTGTATTTTCTTATTTTCTTTTAGCTGTAATTTTGTTTGTATTTATCGCACATTTTAATATGACATATAAATAAATTCCTTATTAATAGTACCAATATGACTCCATTTGAAAAAATTGAGTTTGGCCCCAAAAACCATTTTGATGAACTTTATTTGCTCATAAATCACGTAATTTAGTATTTTTGACGGGATTTCGATTTTTCTAGCATTACACGGGTCATTTAGAATAAATCGGAACCGTCATGGCACACTTAAATGGAAAACTAAACATTATATTATAAAATATATTGACGTTTGAAACGTCACTTATTTGGTGTCGTTGGATTCAAAAAATTATGCAGAATTCAAAAATGCAATAATATACAAGGTGTTCCATTTAAAAATCGAAAGTTACTGTCACTTCCGGCGAAACCGAAAGTGAAAAAAAAATCACTTGTATGTCAAAAAGTGCCGCTTATTATGTACATATAGGTATAGGATATCCCAAATTTCAATCAATTATCTTTAAATCTAAAGGAGAAAAGGGGGGTGTACCATTATCCTCTTACACCCGGTATGTGGTTTAAAATTTGAAGGAACATTTAAGTATTTTTGGGAAAAAGTATTTTTTTTTTGTATGAATATTTTCATTAAATTTGTTTCACCTAAATCTTGGAAATTGATTCAAATTTGTTAAAGGACTTAAATTATGACAAAAATAAATTTGGCGAGCTGAGACATTTCGAACATTTTTGGAACCAGCAAACTACATTCTGAAATGATTCTATCTATCTATAGTATTATTTATGATACACTTTAATTCTCTTTAAATTAATTATTCATTAATAAAATATAATTCATTCATATTTGAAAAGCCTTATTTATTAACATTGTTCATTTTTCAGCAAGGGATTGGAGTGGAATTAATTAGACTTTTACCCGAAACTCATACACCCACCTTGTCAAACATCTTTGCTGAAGCTGACTCTAGGGATGACGTGGTGAGTAAATATTTATCATTTTATCACGTAATAATAGGTATCAGTATGCAATATTTAAGGCAGTTACGTCACTATTTTATTTTTAAAAGTGTATATACATATCCTTGCATAATTCTGTAAGACATTAATATTAACGAGGTCACACTGTTGCAAAAAATGTTAAATGGCGGAATAATATAATTTTGCATAAAATTATAAACTAACAGGGAAAAATACAATGGCAAAAATGTGTTATAATCATTTAAAATAGGAAGAAATGTAGAGTAAAAGTCAATTTGCTTTAATTATACACTGTGCGCAGAAAGTTAACGATATTTCATATTTTCATGAAATGATTGGACTAAAAAAAAATTGACAACTTGCATAACTTGGTTAGGAAACCATGGGGGAATATAATTTTTAAGAAGTGTGTAGCCGTGAGAAAGTAACAATGTCCTAAACCTATCATCAACACCTCGTATTCTGGCCTCTCATTCTAATTACTTCAAATATACATACGTCTTGGCATGCTTCTGATAATGTGGTCGATCACATCTTGTGACATTTGTGCCCATAAAATGGGAAGAATATCTGACAGTGGCCTAATATTCTTTGGGGCCGGTTGATGGCTTTGAAGTGCCATACCCAATAAATCCCACACAGGTTCAATGGGAATCAAGTCAGAAGAACATAGTGAAAGAGGATCGTGATCAATTCTATGAGTTTTAAGGACGTTGAATACTTGCTGAGAAGAAGGGGGGGAGAATTTTCATCAATAAAAATAAAATTTTCGCGAATAACAGCTCGAAAAATCGTCACAATGTTACTGACAATATCATTGGCATACGTTTGTCCAGTTGTGACCCTTCTGCATGTGTACAGATCGGTGCACCCTTCAATACATATCCCTCCCCATAACACTGCCTCCTCTAAAAGTTACAGTGGGTTGAATAAATCTTTGGCTGTATCTCTTTCCTGACATCGTCCAAACTTGTAGAAGAAACGAGACTCATCGCTGAATAAAACAGCCCCGTTCCATGTCCCAGTTTTGGTGATCCCTTGTCCACCTTAAACGGGCTGCATGGTCAGCTGGACTTAACGGAGGGGTTCGATATGAAGGATGACTTAACAGGCCAAACTCCCTGAATCTATTGCATACTGATTGGACACTTACTGTAACTCTATCTGCTGCACGTAAGGTACTTCTTACTTGAGAAGCGTAAAGGGTGAGATTCCTTCTTATTGTAAGTCGAGGATAAAGATCTTGTGGTGTTGCAGACCGGGGTCGTCACTACTGGGCCGTTTTTGTACAGAATCAGGTTCAAAAACCGATTCCAAAGCTTTGACTTGCTCTTAATACTGTAACAACATCGACTTGGCGCAAGTCAGCTTGGCGCATACCAATAGTCATATTGGCGTCAGTTTGTGAAAAATGACGCGTTGCTACCATATTTGCTCAAAAACTTCACAGAATAAGTTTCAAACACACTTGAACGCAATTAAGTACAGAATGAGGATTAATTGAATTTATTCGAAACTTAGGAAAACAAGAATGCGATGAGAAAGAGACATAACTTTTTTATTTTGGACATCTAAAAAGCATGCAGAAGCATACACACGGAAAAAAGTTTCTGCAGGGACGTATTCAAGTTTGATTTTTCCAGTATCCTTAACTTTCTGTGCGCAATGTATTTTACATATATATTCGTACTTTTTGCTGTAGTAACAATAGATGAAAATATAATTTAGCTTGAAATTATGCCTAGATGTGTCATGGGAGAATTGCGATATAAAAAAAATAAAAAAAAAACCAAAGAAATAATACACCCATATATGGATAAAGACAAAATAAGGTACTTATAGTGTAAGTATCAAGCAACCTGACAACGTAAATATTTCTTTATATCCAGCGGAAATTTTGAATTTGGGAATTAATGTGTTATAGTAATAATAATGTCGAATGTCGAGTTTAGTGGTGTTTGTGGAACTACTTCACTGTAAGGCGCTATTCTCACCAGAAGCAACTCGCATCGGCAACGCGTCGCAACCCAACTGCAAAGCGACGCTGTGCTAATATTTAAATCTAAAGATGAAAGGTAGAGATCAATAAGCCACAAATTATATTTTGTTTTGAAAAATCTGACATTATATTTGCTTCGTATTTATGTATTTCTAGAAAAAAAATATTGGCATAAGCATCCTTTCAAGCCTAATATGATAACTATAATAAATACCTATAGTTTTTTATAATGTATATTGTCATTCTTATTTGACTGCGCTATGTAAAAGTTTTAGATATGTAGATATTGAATCAAACACAACACTTCCAATACATTTTATCGTAGAAACTATTAAAACAACTACTCAATCTAGAAGCAAGAATTGCATTGAATTAAATAACAGTATTCTTAGTATTTTGAATTACATAATTTAAATATTTTTATAAATAATATATTCGTGTGTACCGGCCCCTGAGGAATTCCGGAAGACCCTAGGGGTCTTCATTTTTGTATTATAACTGGAGGGAATCATGTAAATCGTGTAAAGATTTGTTCTTTTTTGGTGAGTAAATATTTTTAATATCAATATTTTTTTACCTCTAATACTATGAATACTGTATTTAATTCAATGCAATTCTTGCTCCTAGATTGAATATTTGGTTTAATAGTTTCTTCGAAAAAATGTACTGGAACTGTTGTGTTTAATTCACCATCTACTAAATCTTTTATGCTAGCGCATTCAGATAAGAATGACAGTATAAATTATAAAAAAAAACTGTAAATATTTATTATTGTTATCGTTATCATATTTGGTTTGAAATGATGCATGCTTATGTAATACCCAATAATTATTTTATTATTTTTTTGTAGAAATTATATTTTAATTTAAATCATATTATTTTTATTTTTTTTCCATAATTCAATAGAAATTACCATAAAGAAGTATTAAAAAATGTTTTTAATTTTTTTAAAAGAATGTTTTCAAATAAAATATAATTATATTTTTAATACATTTTAAATGTGTACATGTTGACATTTTGCTATTTTCTATTTTATTGGGTTTTTCCCCAGTATCTAATATAATTGTTTTATTAAAAATATGAAAATGCTACAGTTACAGATTTATGTTGGATACTTGGAGAAAACGTAGTATTCATGATTGCTAACTGAAGTATAAGTATACATAGATATGGATGGCATCGACATTTACAAGGTTTCTGTGGTTTTCGACAACAGTTCCTTATGGTTAATCTAATTAGCTACACTTTATTGCCTTCAACTAAATTTATTTATGAAATACCTTCATTAATTTTGATTGTAAGGGAAATATACTTATTTACTCCATTTTTATGTTATAAACTAATGTTTCCAGGAGAGAATTGAACATAACGCCGTATTGATTTATTTTACACAATCATCGTTACTGCGCTGTTTTTCATGAAATTAATAATTTATATTTAAATGCAACACAAAGATACTTTTTCCGATTGAGCGATCTAGGTCAATACGGTAATTATTTTATTTAAAGATGATGTAATATGTTAATGCATGTTCGTAAATGTACAAATGATTTCATGTCTTTTCTACTCTAATCATGATCAATAAGCCGGCAAAGGTTAAACAAGCAACAACAAAATTAGTGGGTCCCACTTTTATCTTTATTGACAGGGCTTCAGTTTTGTGTTTTGGCATGTTAGACGCCATAAACATATACCATATATCATTTTAATGGATTTTTTAATGTTAAAAAAATCCTAATAATTATTATAAAAGACAAGTTAAGCAAATTACCAACCAGAGGCGGATTTACATAAGCGTCAGGTAACAAATAAAAAAGTTATTAAGAAGCATTTTATATGTATTCTCTCTCTTTCATCAGTTAGGACCACGGTGCAATATATTGCACTGCGGTTGGGGTTAATTGTAAAGTAGCTAGCATATAGCTAAACTTCTCCCTCCATATTTGTTATACCATTGGTATTATACTATTATTTGTTTTTTTTTTCAAATAAGGCTTTTTTTTGGAATAACCGTTGCCGGACAGTCCTTTCGTGGCCTCCGAAGTCTCACGGGAGTCGCTCCAGCGAATTAACTACAGCCACTCCCCACATCCCGGAGGGTTAGTGACTGTAGATACCAGAATCGTGTGCCCTAAGCAGATGGAGAGAACCCAAAATGACCATCTTCTGCATTTGGCCTGCCAGCTACTCGGCCGATTTTTGGCAGGCCGGTATGGTCTTCAATTCCGAGCGTAAGCTTTATCCCTCCGATTGTACCGGTTATTAGGACGACCATTTTGATTGAGTAGCCTGGGTACGGCACTTTGTGCTCGTACCGGAGATCGCGATATTTGGTCCGTTTTTCCTCCTCCTTCAAGGGGATGTTTTTCTTGGCAGGGGCCGAAAATTCGATGACATACATCATCTTGGTTTGATGGTCGAGGAGGACTATATCAGACTTATTGGCTTGGATTAGATTATCCATTCACACGATCTAGGGCATTCCAGAATATTCCCGGCCGTTCGTGTACAATTCCAGTCTCATCTAACCAGTCTACACGGTCCAGTGGCGTAACACTGTCCCCTCCTTAAGCCTGAACGTCCCGATCAGGCAATTCATTGTTCCCTGCATACTTGGCTAGTCTCTCTATATGCACCACCTTCATCTTGGATTTTGAACTTTGCTGAATTCTATATACAACGTCGTTTAGTCTGGTGACGACAGTGTAAGGACCTTCCCAGGGCGGGTGAAGCTTCGGGGACATGCCTTTCTTTCGTTGTGGGTAATATAGCCAAACTAAATCTCCAGCCTGGAACCCTCCTGAATTCGCCTTAAGATCATAACGAGCCTTCATACGGTCACTTGTTATTACAATTCGCTCAAAAGGAGCCCTGGCATTATATTACTTATTTCTTATTTGTGGGCCCATTCTTGCCGCGCAAACTTCACATTGGCGGCACCAAGCCTTCACATCTTGACGACTGTTTACCCAGTAGAAACGTTCTCTTACTTTAGTCAGGCGTTTGTTGATGCTAACATGTCCGCCAGACGTTTCAATGCACTTGCTGAAGTACATTTGCTACGTGACACCTGGGGATTAACAATTTCAAAGTAACGTTCCTCCCATCTGAACTTTCCCACGCTCTCTTCAGCAGTCCATCCTCTATTATAAGGGAGTCCCATTGTGCCCATAAAGCCTTCAGCCCCACTGATTTATTTGAAATGTCCTTCCAATCAGGTCGGGTTCCTCTTTCTTTCCATTTCAGAATAGGACCAGTTTCCTTATCGTTTAACTGCGCTTCCCTTAACGACTCTTTTGTCCAATAATCCGGAACATCCATCTTAACAGTCTTCATTATTTGTACATTTTGCTGTTTTTTCTTACGGTGGCAAGGCTTGCAGACTTTCTGACACGGTCTTTTGGAAAGGCCATCTGTCATATACCGCGAAGTATCAGCTCGCCAGTTTTCCTGCGGTTTCTCCATTACTGCGACCATATCAGGGCTGCGATGACGACAGTTACTCTAAATATGGCCCACTCTCCCACACTTATAACAGCGCATGCCTCTTTCACTCTGTCTCCCACTACTTTGTTGTTGGTTTTGTCTCGGATCTTGAATGTTGAGTTCATGACAGTTCTTCTTAATATATCCCAATTTGCCACACTTATAACAACGGATGCCTCCATTCGGCCTCCCACTACTTTGTTGTTGGTCTTGTCTCTGCTGGGAGTTCGATTTTGTCAGTAGTTGGGTCATCATCTTGTGTAGATCAGATATCAGATTTTGTGTTGTATTGTCCGGCTTGTCTTCCTCCACGCTCACAGCTCGTACTCTCTGATTTGATTGTGTGGTATCCTTATAGGCAGCCTCAATCTCCAGTGCATGTACTAAAGCCTCACTACTAAGCTTATGCCTGGCCAACTTAAGAATTTGCCTAACTTCCTGGCCCCTTACTCCATCAATAAATGTACCAACAGCTAACTGTTGTTGAAATTCCATTGGTGCATCAGGATACGTTAGATGGGCTAATCTTTCTACCGCAGCCTCGAACTCCTGGAGGCTTTCTCCACCTCGTTGTCTGCGTGATTTGAGCTGAGTCTGATATACTTGGGCGAGATGTTGGTCGCCATATCTTAATTCTAACGCTGCCTCCAAAATGCTAAAGTTTTGTTGCTGTGCGGCAGGAATTGTTTGGAGCAGGTCTAATGCTTGGCCCCTTAGTGCTAATACCAATGCTGTTGCTTTTTCCTCATCGTTCCAGTTATTTGAACGTGCAGCTGCCTCAAATTATCTTTTATAAGTTGACCATGAACTTTGACCGTCGAAGGAAGGTGGTTGTAACCTAGCACCAGACGACAGTACTATTTGGCCACCCTTCTCTCTTAATTGTTGTTTGAGTCGCACTACTTCTCCTCTGACTTCGGTTATTTCCTCTTCAATTTGGCTGACTTTTCCCTTCACTTCACTGACCTCTCTTTTAACTTCATTAACTTGTCTTTCGATTTCGCAGACTTTCCCTGCGACTTCAGTGACTTTTTCGATAACATCTCCTTTAAATTTTTCATCCATTCACACGATCTAAGGCATTCCAGAATATTCCCGGCCGTTCGTATACAATTCCAGTCTCATCTATCCAGTCTACACAGTCCAGTGGCGTAACAATATTAATATTTTTATGTTCTTTTCATATATCAATTTCGTGCCTTGTTGCGAAATATTTTAGTTTTGGTCATGGAAAGTGGCAGATTTGAAATCCAAAGGGTTGATGGGTACCCTGCATTAACAAATGACTGAGACAAAACTAATGTCAACAAATCAGGAACTTAACGTTTCATCTTAAACCAAGTAGAATAGTGCTTGTTGTGCACTTATGCTCTATGCGGCGCGTCAAACGGCGGAGAATAATGTTGTATAGTATCTATTTCATTTATTCAAATATACAAATATCAATCCAACCGCTACCAATACCAGGACTACCAATACTGAGTGAAGAAGTTTTGCAGAAAAAAAAATTGAAAAAAAAAAGAGAAAAAGTTACGAAAATGCGCTGTCGGTGCAGATTACTTCTAGACGATTAGTAAAATATTTGCAAACTATTTTTTTTTCGTAATTAGAAGGAAAATTTATCAGCCGGTTTGAAATTTACACAATGAAGAACTTAAATTTCAAAATGTCATAACTTTACAAAAAATCAATATTTTCGAAAACCAAAAAAAAACGGGGTGATAAATTTTCATTCTGATTACGAAAAAAAAAAAATGGTTGCAAATATTTTACTAATGGTCTAGAAGTAATCTGGGTCGGCAGCGCATTTTTGTAACTTTTTTTCTCCATTCTTCTTTCATTTTTTTTTTCTGCAAAACTTCTTCAATCAGTACTGATAGTCGTGTCTTAAAATATTGTTTAGATTAAATTCTCCAATATTGAGATATGGTATAGCCTAAATCCACCAGCCACCACTGAATGTAGGATACCAAAATTGAATTTTGCTGTCTGTATATTTGAACATTTTTCTGCGCGCAACGACGCTCAGTGAGCAACAAGGATAACGCTACTCGTACGTATATGTGTACTGCGCAAGATTTTTCTTCAACATTTACCAATTTGAAGCAGTGAATGCAGACAACCACTAATTAAACTCTGTTTTAAATTTCTTTTACGGACGAGGAACAGAAAAATCGGTAAATATTAAATTTCACTATTGACTGCTAGACATTCACCTATTTCTTACTTTCACCATAACATTATATAAATTGCGTTCTCACAGTGTTTTTATGATGACGCCAAATATGGAATTTGTTATCCAATCATTTACAAAGACTGCTAGTCTTCTGCCTTAACCTATTATGACCAGATTTAATTTTTTCTTACAGATTTAGTAACAAATGTTTTATTTATTCAGCAACAGAATATCTACACAGTTGAACATACGGTGTAAAATTTCACACCAAATTGACACCATACGGGGTACATATTGGGACACACCAATTAGGTGAATACTAGACACCAATGGTACGGTGTAAAATTTTACCATTATTTATGTGTAAAATGTTTACACCTATAAATTGTAAAATTATACTTTATTTTTGATTAATTTATACACCTTATAATTGTTGAAAATGATATTGCAAATTTTCTAAAAGGTGATATTCTTAAGGGATGGAAAACACATTCATTTTAAATAAACTACAAAAATGTGAAAATGTCATGTATTTTATTAAATGTAAATGCCACATTTGAGATAACTCAATTAATTGTACACTGGACACTATATGGAGTACATTGCCATTTGCACTATAAAAAGCTAGAATGACAACTAGGTATATTTATCATTCATTTTCCGTAATAGATTTTAATAATTCAATCGCTATTCTGATTTCTCTGTTTTTCTTTGTGTTCTACAGCTCACAGCACATAAACCGCCACTGAAGATAATAAGATAATATATAAAATATCTACCAAATGCACTAAGTCAAGACACGGTTTTGTGGATTGCAAGATCATCAACTGTTACTGTGATTACTATGCGTCAGATATTTGACGCAATCGCAGAAACGTACAATCACACTACGCATGGTGTATAATATACGAAAATGTAGTATTTAAGATTATTTCTAATCCAGAAAATGGTAAGATTTACTCAATAAATGAGTGTACTTTTTACAATATTGGATGGTGTTTGATTTTACACCAAAATGTGTAAATTTTCACACCACTTTTACAATATTTTTAGTGGTAAATGTGAACACCGTTTAATTTTGAACTGTGTAATACTAATGTAAAGTGAATAATAAAACATTTTTGTACAATTGAGAAAAAAAGTAACGCTAGCTTATTAACGAGTCAAAAATATCGCATTGAACTTATTGATGAAATAATAATAACTGATACGATGCTTACTTATCTAACGTCCATTTTCATAATAAATTTTAAATCTCACTTTAACTAAAGTCACTTTAAATACATGTATTTTAAATGCAAACGTCAAAATTTAAAGGAACTTTAAATTTAAAGTTGATTATGAAAATAGGGGTGAGTGGGAAGTATCACATTACATTCAATACAAAGACCAACTTTGCATTTTTGACACCTGTAGAACGTCCTTCTCGTGTCGCGCCTCGTAGCCTCACTTACTAGAACATTTTTCGTGTCCATTTCACTGTCTCAATAGTACCTCTTCAAGTTTGTGATCATATCCTGTCAAAATCAAAATCAGTATAGCAATGAAGTATATAATTTCATCTTTATTTTTGGATAGGTAAATTTTTAAACAATGCATGCTTTTTGGTCGTTTCAGTAACAAGAAACTCAATAATTTCATCATCGATGAATATCAACATTAGTCATGTCACGATATTTGCTGTAGCGTAGTTTAGGAAATATTCTACTTGATGGTTCTATAACATCCCCATCAACCTATGAAATATTACCAGAAAAATGGATTTTGGGAACTTTTGCAGCTTTACTTTGGTCTGTTTCAACAATACATAAAAGCAGTTTGTTCTACTACTTCAGAATCAGCGTCTGTTCCATTATCAGCATTTTCAATTCAATTCAACTTTTGATCTCGGCTGGCTGCAACTCAAGCTATTAGATTATATAAAAATAATAATTAGAACCTCAACAAAACTATATTTATAATCTCATCCTGGTACAGCATTACCATTATATTTTATTATATGGTGTAGGCAAAACGAATCTCAAAACTAAACATTATCGACCCTGACACTATATACTTTTATAAACACATAAGTTACGATATATTTTTGCTATTATCAATACTCGCTCTCAAAAATATATTACTATTTGACTTAAAAACATTTAAAATATATAATTATAAAGGTTAATCAATTATATCAAGTTTCGTTCTGATTTGAAGAAACTTCATTAGTGTATTCATTTTTGTGAAGGTGTCTGCTAGCTGTTGATCTGTTGGGATATATTTCAGTATTAGTATTTGTTTTTCAATTTCCTCACTTGTGAAGTGATATTTAATGCCAATATGCTTTGTTCTTTTGTGATTAGTCGGATTTGCGGCTATACTGATACAAGTTTGATTATCCTCGTAGATTGGAATTGGATCTGTTAATTGCAAGTTTATACTATTTAAAAGTGACTTGAGCTAGATGGCTTCTTTTACACCTTCATAAAACGCCATATATTCGGCTTCTGTGGATGAGACTGCCACAATAGTTTGCTTTTTTGTATTCCATGTTATGGTGCAGTTTTCAAAAGCTTGAAATAAGTAACCAGTTGTACTTTTAAGAGTTGTCTCATCACTGGCCCAATCTGCATTCACATATCCAACAATTGTTTGACTATTATTAATTGTTCTCACATATGTAAGTTTCAATGTCAGTGAGCCGTTAATATATCTGAGTGCTCTTTTTTAAATTTTTCCCAAAGTTCAATATTATTTTTACTTTGATACCTACTCAGAATATTAACTGCTGCACAGAGATCGGGTCGGATGCACAACATGGCATACATTAAGTACCCGATTAGGTTTTTACACGGTGTCATCAGAATGTAATTAATTTTTATTGGTAAAGGTGTTGTAATACTTTTACAATTGCTCATATTAAATTTTGTCAATATTGATTTTAAATATGAAATTTGGTCACGTGTTAATAAGTTTTTGAGGGCGAGTATTGATAATAGCAAAAATATATCGTAACTTATGTGTTTATTAAAGTATATAGTGTCAGGGTCAATAATGTTTAGTTTTGACATAAATGACGATGAACTTATAATCAAAGCTTTCAAGCTTGTTGATGTATTTGCTTCTGTTCTAAGTTTTACCTCGTGGTCTAGGCGACGAGTCTACAAAAGCAATATTTAAACTTTCTTCACCGAGAGTTTTAAGAGTATACGTGTTTGGAAGAGTCGTTAGCAAGTGTGACACTTTAACCATTTCATCAAGTTTGGCTCCGGTAAATTTATAAAAGTGTGTAGTTAATAATGTATCTCCTTCTAATTTAAGGGACAATAATTTTTTGCAGCAAGACAATTGAGTAGCTAGACTTTTCCGTTCATAAATTACATCCAAGCTATTCAAGATTTCTTTGGCATAAGACTTATCTTGCGCAAAATTTAGGAATGAATCACTTAAAAAGTTTATTATTACACTCCGGGCTGTTGAATTCTGTTTTAGCCAGTTAGTATTTGGATCATCGGCAATTTCAGCGTCTATAACGGTTCAGGACATCTAGTTCACTAGTGCTTCCACTCAAAACTTCCATATCGCGTATTTTTCTCCATTGAATGGTTTTATATTACACTTTTGACGCTGATTCATTTTTTTTAGTCCAAAGTGAAAACTCACTTAGTTACACAAATTTTCTATCAATCAGCTTTACACTATAATCACAACACTCACGTTATCACCTTGGCCCATAACCTATTAGCAGAGTTAGGGGTAAAAGGTGATAATTAAAATACATTGATCAAAACTAAACATTATTGATCCTGACTATATACTTTTGTAAACACATAAGTTACGATATATTTTTGCTATTATCAATAACCTCTTCTTCAACTGAATCTTTATCAGTCAAAATAGTACGATCACGCGACTCTACAAAAATCTCCTCAATGTCGGCTACGTAAACTCATTCTGAAGCATCTTGTATAATAAATCCTCTGCTGGAAAAGACAAAAACATACAGTTTGATTTCAAAAAACATTTATAAGTAGCTGTCATGACAATGTTTAAAAATTATTGACTTTGACCTGACGAAAACCTAGCGTTATATTTATGTAACGCTGAAAATATGAGACCAAAGGCAACAAACTTGCATAACCTTATCACCGCTACCATATGAAAGAAACACTAATTGACTATATAATGTGAGGATACGACGCTGGGATCAAGTTGCAGAGTTCATAAATACTGATGTATGGGCGATGGTATCATCGGCGTCGTCTGAATCGTATTCGGGCAAATATTGTTTTATAAAAATTTCTCTACAAAAATGAATAAACCAATTGACATAAAAAGGAAGGTTAAAAACAAATAATTGGTGTTACGGATTGGGAATTAGTTTTCATGTTTTCGATCTGTAAAACAGAAGATTTAAAAATATCCTGTATGTGTTTTAAAGTTTAATAAAATCTAAATTAATGTTAAAAAGGATTTGTGTTTCTAAATTTCTACGTCCAACAATAATTTAGCAATGAAATGAAATGTCAAGTTTAATATATAGTTTGTATAATACTTCTCTGGCTACAGGTACGGGTGTTCATTAGAAGCCATTGTCACTAAAATTCAACAATCGTAATTAATATAAAAAACACGTAAAAATCGCCAACTGCAAAATGTAAAGAATTACACGATCAATAACACGATCCATATACATGTCTCCTGTGCGGCTATCTAGTCTATAAGTTGATCAGGGATGAAATTTGCAGAACATTGTTAGCGTTATATATGTATAAGCAGTAACATATTTATTATAATAAGACAAATACTCTCTTTGTTCTAATTGTGCCAGCAAATGTCTATGGACAATACCAGGGACGACCCTAAAATATCCTTACCGCATTGATATTAGTCTTTACCATTTTATTAGGTAATAATCCGTTATATTTGTCACAATAAATGTGACAAATAATTTGGATGAGTAGTATTAATGAAGAAAAAGCAAGAAAGCAGTGTCGCCCTCTAGTACTGTGCATGAGCATTTGCTGGCTTCAGATAGAACAAAAAGATTATATTTGTCTTGTTACAATAAATATATCACTGATAAGGTCATAATGGGTTATATCATCTTGAAAATTAATTTTTTTTTAGAAAAGTAGTTCTGTTGCAGTAACATACATTTTATTTTGTTTATTATGTATATTTGCTAAAATGTTTAAATTTGTACAAATCAAAAATTATCGGTCATTGTTATTACTGTATAGCAATTACAGTTATTAATAATAATATAGTTTACATATCTCTAAAAATAAAAAAATGTCATAATAACATTTATCATATTTTATTGCTTTTGATAAAATGCATTGAAAACTGCATTTTATTTCACACATTATTTCGTCTCTCTAAACAACGTCTCAAAAGTCCCCGGTGATCCGTTGTACGCACAATTTTTACAAGGTGTAAAAGGGGTAAAAAGTGTTCTTCATAAATATCTCCGTTCCTTTTAATTTTACGTATATGAACCGGAAATATATTAAAAAATGTCTGTGTATTTGCTGAGCAGCTAAACAAAAAATAATGAATGATTGACAAAACCGTGGAACGTGACTGTTACAACAGAGTTAGAAACCGTATACGTATTTACTACAGCAATTTTACCGACAGATCCAGTTGGTACATACCTAATTATAATTACTCATTATTACTGTCCCCATTCAATTATTTTCCCAACAGTGTTGTCGTATTTCTATTTTTCTCCTTGTACATTTTTATATAGTTAGGGGTATTCCGTCAACACGGCGGCGTCTTAAAAACAAACGCCTAACAAGTCCCTAAAGAGAGTGTCTTGAGTAATCAGAATTCACTTGTGAGAGATAAAAATCACGATGTTTCTAGAAAGTTTAAAGAAAGTAATAGATAAAAGTTGGAGAGCATACATACAATTTTCGGTTGCATGGTATATTGGGTGGGTCTGTAACGTTCGCGCTAGGATTGTAGAAATTTTTTTTAAATATGAGTTGAATATCAGATTTAGGTAATTATATATTGGAGTTATACTTAAAATTAATTTTCACATATTATTAAATCATTCTTAATTTTCTTTTATAAATTTTCAACGAAGAATGGACGTTGTTATAAATAAAATATATGGCGACGTCTATGAATTTTTACCGGGTGTCACCCCTACTACAAAAAATGTTCAGCTCAAAATTTGCTATAAATTATGACCAGGGTTGGGTTGGATATGAATTTTTACCGGGTGTCACCTCTACTACAAAAAATGTTCAGCTCAAAATTCGCTATAAATTATGACCAGGGTTGGGTTGGATATGAATTATATACGTTTGGTATAATTATGTATAATAAGTACTGTTACGCCAGTGGACTGTGTGGACTATGATAATTTCAAAATGTTCCCTAAGATTGCGCTACCCTTACTAAAACAAATTAAATAACCAAAGTAGTCTAAGACTTATAAAGAATTATCTAAAATTCCTCAAGGGTCAGGAATATACAAGAAATTTTTAGGCTGTACATACAGTGTGACCCGCTTGAAAGAGGGACACCCCCATAAAATTTGTATTTATCGACCGATTTTGAATAACTTTTTTTGATTGTAGGGCGAGAAAAACTGTACTTTAGGACAAAGTGTCACATTGTTTTTACAAAACCAAGGCCTACTGCGTAATTTTTTTAGGGATGAAAATTAAAGAAATCGTATTAGTTATTTTTTTCAAAAAATCTGAGTACACCACTGGATTAAGCGCCCCCTGAAATGGACATGTACCAAATTTGATAAAAAAATATTAATTCTGTGGCAAAATTAAAAATCACATTCTTGTTATGAATTTATTTCTTCTGATGAAGCAAGCCATGGAATAAAACGTCAAAAATAACTGACAATATCAGAAAGGGACTTAAAGCATTAGTTCTATCAGATTAGAGCCTTTGAAAATATTGTAAAAAGTGTACAACTTAGTGGTGTCATTATGGAACAATTAAGTGTAAGAGACAAAATTGAACTTGTGCGTCTTATTATTGTTGACGATAATGTTCTTTCGGCGAGAGATGCGGCCAGAGAATTTAATAACAGACATCCCGATAGACCTGCAGTGAGCAGCAGTACTGTACACCGTATAAATAAAGTTTTCAACGAAACAGGCAGTGTATCAAGGCATATTCTCAAAAACAGAAATAATCCACATCGGGAGATCAGAAATAATGAGCGAATATTGGAATATCTTCACAATAATACTAATTCGAGCTTGAGAACGGCTAGTCTAGACTTAAATATCCCTAGAGAAAATATTAGAAGGTGCTTTGTAAAAAATAAAATAAAGTCGTTTAAGCCTAAATTTTTGCATACTTTCAACTGGGAGATGAGGAAAGAAGATTGGAATTCTGTTTGTCGGCCCAAGGAGAATATCTGGAAAATAGAAACATTTTAAGGAAAATTTTGTTCAGTGACGAGGCCATGTTTACAACAAATGGGGTTGTGTCATCCCAAAATTCACGGTATTGGTTTGCTGAAAATCCTGAGTGGGCCATAAACTCAAAGAGCCAGTGTTCACATAAAATAAATGTATGGTGCGGAATACTTTTGAGCATCCTTAAACAGAAAGTTTATAGTTTATAAGTCGACCACAGTCAGTAGAAGAACTACGCGCTAGAATAACCTAAGCATGTGCAAATGTTACCCCAGAACAATTGAGAAAAGTAACCACGAACATACGAAAAAGATATGAAAAGTGCCTTGAAATAAACGGCGGATTGGTGGAAGCAACAAGAATTTGATTGGCTATTCTATTCTGGAACTCCAATAATTTTGTTGAATATTGTGACGAATAAAAATAATTGCTTCATCAGAAGAAATAAATTCATAACAAGAATGTGATTTTTAATTTTACCACAGAATTATTAATATGTAATATTTTTTAATGAAATTTGGTACATGTCCATTTCAGGGGGCGCTTAATCCAGTGGTGTACTCAGATTTATTGTAAAAAAATAGTTAATACGATTTCTTTAATTTTCATCCCTAAAAAATTACACAGTAGGCCTCGGTTTTTGTAAACAAAAATGTGACACTTTATCCTAAAGTACAGTTTTTTCCCGATCTACAATCCAAAAAAAAATGTGCCGATAAATACAAATGTTATGGAGGTGTCCCGCTTTCAAGTGGGTCACACCGTAGATGTATGTATGTATGAGGCACAGAATGGGTCAAATAGCTCAGTACTGATTTGAAATTGTGAAGAAATAAGTTAGAGATTAAAATATTGATTTTTAAAGGTTTAATTATGGTCATAGTTGCCATTTATTAAGTCATTATTGTTAATTATTAATTAGTTAATAAAGTAGTGCGTAAGTGTTGCCAGGAGTTTCAATCAACGAATCCGCCGTTTCAGTTGTTTGTGGGAACAGCAAACACGTAACAATATGTACATATTTAAATATTGTAGAATATTGACGGGTATGAAGTATGAAATAATTCATTGCATACCATAATTAGAGACCCTTAAAAGGAGGGCAGAAATTGCAGTTTTTTTTCCGATATAACACCGGAACTTTGAGAGGTACAAAAATAAAATGGTGATGTGTACTGTGTACGATCAATAACTATATATTTAACTACTAATGGAAAAACCGAGGGAAAAACCTACCCTTAAGTTTTGTTTTAACCAATGCTAGTTTTTGATTCCCTTATTCAGAATATGTTTCAGCTAAAGTTAGCGTTTTGTTGATTGGAGTAAAAAAGATCATCCGCTATTCACAAACATATTTAAGTTATTTTTTTATGCTGCGGTATTCTATTTTTTACTTGTATGTCTATTTACGATAAGTAAAATATGACCGTGTTTGTTACCGGCGACTTCGTCCGAATTTAGTTATTATTGCAATTACATCGTAAAGAATTTAAAATTTACATAACCTTGTTATTATTCAGCCAACACGTATCAGAAAAAAACATTCAATGAGAGATGAGATGTCAACATTTGCATTCATTCAAAATAATGCGGCATGTTTACACTGGAATTCTCTCAAAAATATTTTTATTTCTGAAAATCTAATTGACCATTTTTTAGTTATTTTGTTTCTATACAAAATAAGCTTACTTCATTTAAAGAGTTTTAATACTTAATACATTGGAATATTTTTATTTTATGCTCCAAATCGTTTAAAAGCTATTCAGTGAGGTATACCAGGTCATCAAAAATATCGTCCGCCGTGTTACAGAAATAGTAGTTGACAAATTACCAATGTCGTACGTTCTCCTTTTATTCTTATTCTCTTTTATTTAATTTCAAATGTTCATTTTTATTCTCCTTTTAATAAAATTTTAATTATGCTTTATTTAGAATGGTATAAATCTCGGGATAAATTCTTATATGCTAGGACGAAAACTTGTAGTAAAATGTAATAATACTGTAATAAAATGTAATAATACGGAGTCAGAAATATATGATATACACTTGGTAGTTCCACAAGGTTCGATACTGGGTCTGATATAAATGACTTGCTAGTCCATATAAGAGATGGGTTCACTATATTGTATGCTGGTGATACAACATTCCTATCTATAAACAACATTTTTGCTATAATTGTGCTGTATTATTTAATAGTTTGCCATATATTTAAAGATACCTCCATCCAAATCTAAAAAAGAAATTACAGTATTAAGATTATCGGTGTGTAAATAACAGGTCCTTTTTCCCACAAACACTTCATTAAAGCTACCGGTTTCGTGGTAGTTACACTAAACGTATTATAACATCTTCAGGCAACAAGGCTAAAAATTGGTTGAAAACATTAGTGAAAATAAATACAAGTGAAAATTGGCGATAAGGTTGAAATTGTAAAGATAAAATTTAAGTTAAAATACAAATATACAAAGATTTGTCTACATTTAAAAGCAAAAAACAGCCAAACAAAATACATCACTTTACAAAATTTATGTTAGACTGTAAACAAGTTAAAACAAAATTAATCAGTCTACGATATATCATCTGTTATAGATTAATGACGGGTGAATGTGAGGACTCTATCTTGAAATATAACGTGATCTTTCAGTTATAAGTCACCATGTGAGGTTTTTTACTACTAAGTTTAATAAGACTAATTGAAAGTATATCTAAAATTCTAAAACCACAACAACCAACACCCAAACCCCAAAAACTCTTCTTTTTGCAAAAATAAGTTCCGGGCGCCGGCCGCTGTGGCCCCTGTGAGCTAGTTTTTTGTAAAAAGAATTAGCGATGACACAAGACAAAACTAAAAACTGTGTGGAATTATAGAGCAAATATCAAAATAAAACCGAAAAAGTCGAAGTAGAATCAGATGTAACCTGTGAATAATTGAGTGATTGTATTTGACTTTATATATCGAAGGATTTCTAAAGACTAAGTTATTAAGTTTTGGGGTTGTTGTGGTTTTTTTAACCAGTTTTAGAATTGGAACGATTTTAGTGCATTTTGTTTGTGCAACCATGTTCCAAAAGAGGTTTTCGATGTGTACTGAAGGACAGTAACATCCCAAGAATTATGGAAGAAAATAGGAGAAGGCCATAAATAACATTCAGACAATATCCAAATTAATTATAGAACAAATCGAATGACTCGCTCTGTTGATGAATAGATGCTCTCGACCGATGGCTTCAGCCAGGCTTATTTTTTGCAAAAGTATTGTACAGTACATTTTTACAGTTTATATCCTATATACTTTTTATGGTGACTTCCTTTATGGGTGATATGACCTCAAAATAATGTCTAATTTTTATTTATTGTTATAAGCTCCTCAGTGCTTGTGTAAACACTATCACCAATAATTTTGTCGAACACAACATTATCATGGGGTAGAGATCTCTAACGTGCTCACATCGCAGATACATGGAGCTCACAGTTTAATATCCTTTTCGAGGAATGTGACAGGCAGATCCGCTCATCAACTATAACTCATCGACTTAGTCTAGCCCTAGAACAGATATACTGCGCAAGAGAGACTTTCGACAGACGCAATGTAGGAGGCCGACATTTTAATGCATTGTGTGCGCACACGATGATAAAAGTATAAAATAGCGCAACACAACAGTCGCGTTTACAACATTGGTTGCGCACATCCTAGGATGCGGTATAAAACAACTACAAAATAATAATTTGTGTGTATCATATTCATAAATTGTAGCTAAAGTAAATTGAGTGATCATAAGCTCCTGCTTTATTTAGTCCAAAATAAAAAAAATTGTATTGTATTCAATGCATATCTTATACAAATTTTTCTTGACTTTAATGTAAATTAGCATTGATTATCAATAAAATTGAGTTGCAAACAAGCATAACGTTAATTTGCAAACCTTGAAAGGAAAAACTGTTTTTTTAACTTTTTGCCACTAAACCGTAACATAAATAGCAGCAGAAAATGAACAATGTATCTTTTTTTGACAAACTTTTAGAATGAGTACATTCTTTATTATTTTAATTAAGAAAAGTATTAATAAGCTTTTAATATTTCTTTATTTAAAGGAAACCGATACAATGTAAAAAAAACATTTAAATTTTAAAGGTATATATTTATTACAGATATGACGGAAACAAATTACTCTAAATAATGAAAAAAATCCTTGACACTGTTTTCAATTTTTCTGATCAGGAGTATGCATGAATTAGTTACCAGCAACTACCTATCGTAGTGATGTACATATTTGTGTAGATAAATGCAGTATGCAGTGTTAATACTAATAATATGACATTATTTACCAGACTGATCTAGCCATAGCCACTCAACTTAACTTGAAAATTTACAAATGTAATTTGTGCCTGCTCTCAATAAAACTTGTATAACATAATCACTTGTTGAGAATAATTTACAGAACTATTCAACATTTATGTAAATTAATTTATTTTACAAGCTCAATGAGAATAAATCAACCCTGACTTAAAGAGGGTATAGTTAATAAGGCATCTAAAAGTAGATTTATATTTCTTATGGATATAAAATCATTGACTTGAATACAAAATGTCTAATAAATACAACAGTAATTATTAACAACATCAGACTCCAGGGCTATTAGTTAAAAACCCCAATTTCAAATTGATGTGCAATTTTACAAAATGAGTAGGATAAATAAATGTACATAATTAGTTTTTATAAAGATATGCCAAGTACCTAATATACAGTCACTGATGCAGAAATAATACTAATTTACTAAATTTTTTTTACTGCATCCAACACCTTGAACTATTGTGTACTTCTTAGATAAATTATGTAGTAACAATTAACTTTTGCTTTTAATAAACTGAAATTATGTTCATGATTGGGATATATCTTCAGTCCTCTTAGAACCTGTATATGGGACTAAAACTGAAAGTTTTTGTTTCCGTAATGTTTCAATTATACACATATCTATGATTATATTACAATTCAACTATTTTTTATGGAATACAATTCAGTCGTAAATGTGAATTTAACAACTTCACTTCTTTTAGTCTGGACACAAAAATACGCACTTGTGCAGAAAGTGTTACTTAAAGAAACATACTACTCTGAAGTCCTAACCCCAAGCATAGCAAGTCAATAAACGCAATCACTACACCATCATTCTTGGTATGTTGCCATTGTAGTTGCCATATATACTGAGTATACAAACATTACACTTTCATTTATACTAACAGAAGCGCAGTTGGGTTTCGTCTAATGGGACTCTAGATATTATCAAAAATGAATACTTACGATTAACTGTGCTCGAACTTCAATTATTTTCTTTTTCTACTAGCACCCGAATCACATCCTATAGATTCTACCACAATTCCTACATTTTGAGATACTGGGAAAGGTAAAGGAAAAGATTCATTCATATTCATCACTCATCAGTGAGAACTCTCCATTTCTTTTTTTCCTTCGTCAAGTCATTTTGTAAAAGGTAATCGTCTATGAAGTACACTTAAGATTATTATTAATTACGAACACTTAGGCCCTTGTCCCACCAAAGCTGCGCAACAGCGACACGATTTCGACATGACACAAGCAGGCGACATGGAGTTGTCCCACCAAAGCAACGTGTTTTCTACATTCAGTTCAGTGATGTCGTCAAGTGAAGACGACGATATGATTGCAATGTACTGGTACTTACGGAATAGAAAAAATTCTAAAAAGTCTAAGAAAAGGAAATGGTGGGTGCATCCTTTTTATTGCAAGAAACCAAAAAAACAGAATGTTTGTTGCTGCTTAGGAACTCAACAGACACCCAGTAAAGTTTAAATTATTTTACCGGATGTCAAAAGAACTGTCTACAGCATCTACTAATTTTTCATTAAATTCCTGTTCATTTTTCTGTTGTACCATGATATTCATTTTCATTTTCGTCATTAATAACGCAAAATACCACCGCACACACAGCTTGAATGTTGCTTCACAACTGACCTGTCGAGTCGCTCGGCAACAAGAAGCCGACACGCAGCTTGGATGTTTCTTTGCTGGAGCGTTGGTGGGTATACGGTGTATATAAACCATGGGTTAATCACGAAAGATACACGCTGGCGACATCGTGTCGCTGTTGCGCAGCTTTGGTGGGACAAGGGCCTTACACAAATTGCACTTTCTCTATTAAAACAACGAAGTATCTAAAAAACTAAAGTTATTTTAACAAACTGTCATAAACAAAAATGACGATGAATGAAAATGGCTTCTATATTTTATCCTATTTTATTGTAAACTCATTATCGATGCGCAGTCGACCATAGGCAGGATATCTCTAGGTATGTGGTTTATGCCGGCAGCGTTTTTCCGTTTCCTATTGTGCTATATAGCGCTACATAGTGCGCTAATCATGTAGGAGTTGGATGCAGATACAGTGTATCAGTTTTCTAAGTGAATACAGCACACTGGCAAAAAATTAAATAAATGCGATATTCGTATAGAACTCGGGATAACCGTCAGTTTACAACGTCTGGGCATTAGTTTTATAAGTAGTGGATACAGCACAATAAATGCAGTATGAATGTCTAATAAGCATACATTGATTTCACTGTTCCTTGTCCTACAGTAACTATTCAAATTTATGTCTTTCCTCTTAATTTTCTTGGTCCAAAATGTCCCTTTTTGTAATTTTGAATGTTATGAAGATCACAGTTCAAGGTCAGTGACAGAAAATGAAATGATGGGCAAGGGAAATGTAACGGAATAATTACATTTTAAAGGTTATTTTAGGGCAAGAAAAATAAGGGGAATGAGCTTAAAAATACACATCGTCCGCTGACTGCTTATGTGCTATATTCACGTAGGAAACAAATGCACTGAACCTATATCCGACCAACAAACCTAACCTAACTACATGATTAGCACACGATGTGGCTCTAGCACAATAGGAAAAATGCAGCCCGGCATTGACCCCCGGCAATCTTGGTGGAAGAGAAGAACACGCCACTGTCCGCTTCACTACCGAACCTTTCATTTTTATTTTCAACCAGTGCACAAAACACAAAGGTTAACTGTTTCTTTGTGGCGTTGATGAATGGAACCGTTTAAAAATATCTTTAACTTTAAATTAACATTAAATATGTTCAATGAGAGGTTAATTGTGACTTGAAAATTACATCATGAGATATAAATTCCAGATATAATTGAAGAAATTCGTGATACCTAATGTTATAAAAGTGCCCACTCAATACAAATACCCTGTTATGTGCAATGATGATGTGAATGGAAAAAATGTTATTAAATACATATTACTTAATTTTAATAGCAGGCTCATTGACAGGTATGCATTTCTTTATCCGTTAATCAGTGGGCGTGTTTAGCGAAACAACCGTTGGGAGGTTGACCGGCAGCAGTTCGCCGAACGAAACGGTTAACTATGTGCTAACTGGAAGCTGTTGCTCAACGTAGTAAGGGATAAATTTTTACGCTGTTTCTAGCCCGCATAAATTATGAAATGCTGTGCTATGTATATAACCTCAAAAATAATATGAATAAAATGAATGTCTATAATAAACAAATTTATGTCTATAATAAACAAATTTAACCAAAATGTTTCAACTCTGTACTTCCAAATGCAAGTTTGAAATTTTGTTTAAATTTAGGAATATTTATGTTGACAGTTCGTTTTCAGCTTCCTTCCAGACCGTTCGGCGAAATCAACTGTAAACAGTAATAAAATAGTTAAGCGGGTTGAGCGCTAATTCTTTGGCTAATTCTCAGCTGTTGCATTCGCCAAATGCGCCCAATCGTTCACCATTACAGTCTATAAATCTATCAGTAATTGACCGTTGATCGTAACCGTAATATTTCGTCTGAGCGCTCTTTGTTTATCTCGTTCGTTGCTGTCAAAATTAAGTTTAGATATTCGGAAAATAATAATCATATTTGGATGAAATAATATTTTAATATTATTTTAGTATATTATAAAAAAGGCTTTAATTGTGTTTTTTATGCGTTACCTTTTATATATCTCGTAAATTGATATAAACCTAATGTGAAAGAAAACACTCGCAAAGATAACGAGCAATTATACCCATCCGTAATATCGAGAGATACTGGAGTAGGAGTAGTAGGACCTTTCTTTCATACTTATACATTTAATAAACTGGCGACGGATTACAGTTTCTAAATTTGTGGAAACTCTCACTTCAGTAACAAATTTAAATCCTGATTTAAAAAATTTTAATGTTTTAAATTGTAGGCATTTTGGTTTTTTAAAAATCTGTCAGTCTGTTATCGTTATCTTTGTTGCTAATTTTACCATTTATAGGCGTACACACAGAAAAGCAGGGGGGAAGAATTTATACTTCATGAGCCCGAGATTGTGTATGGACAATTATTTAATCAGCGTTGTGAAAAATTTGCTGCCCTGATGAAAAACTCCGCGAACGCCTAGGAACCACTTGGTATCAGAATCATCTAAAGCAATTTTATATACATTTCTGGTATAATAACTGGTACAGGATGATCACTAGAAATGAGGAGGTACCTATAAATTACGTCAAGGTTGTTGTCAAGTTGATGTGTCACCGCGTAAATATGTTCATACATGTATGACACAATATCTTACATTGTGGTTATTTTTGGAGTTCGGTAATATCCAAAGTTAATACGAAGAGGGCTGAAAGTATTGGTGAATATAAAACTATCACATACATGTATATATTTTAACTATCGATCACAAGAGTAAAAGTATATTACTAATATATTAATGCACACATGAATTATCTGTAATATTACCACTCACACACTTTTTATGGCTGAGGAAATGTGTGTCTTAACGTTTGCTTTGACGTTGCACGAAAGCAAGGATTATAGTCCTTGGCACGAAAGCAACTTTTTACAACTGGTGTAACGAGTTGTGGCATATAATTTTGTCCTATTAAATTGCAACTCGGGAAATCACTAATACACAAGTTCACTTTATCCTCTGAAGGAATTGAACACAGCATTTTAAAAAAGTTACCTTCCGTCTTTAATTTCGCACTGTTTAAGTATCTACGTGCCTATCACATACTGTTTTATAAGTATTACGTATTTAGAATGTATTCAACATGGAGCAGTGGTCGTAAACGTGATAGCCGATGCAAGGCGGATCCGCCTATATCATACGTTACAATCGCATTGCTATTGGGCACTCGACAACAACGAGCTTCCACGTCAAGATGACGGTCAGTAAGTAATTGTTTTTATAGTTGCAAACTGTCCAATTACTTGATAAAAATCTGTAATTTTTTGTTCCCATTTCTATAAAGAACACATTTAATGGATAGTACATAAGAATATTTTATCATCTCATAGTGTTTGGGAATGTTTCAATATTAGGTGTTTACAATATAATATTATATTTACATGAGTCGTCTCTGGAATTTATCGCTATTTCCCGTGATCGATTGCGTATAAAGTAACACTTCTCTTAACTTTCGTTATTTTTACATACATAAAAAATAAAAAGAACGGCTTACGCTTACATAATTCAGATATGCAATTAGAATTTTAAGAAATCGAAAAATGTACAAGTAGCGTCAAAAAGTATAATTCTCTTTGACTACCTATTATGTTACACAAAATAATATACATTTTTTTCACTATAAAAAATATATCTATGGTAGTGAATATAATAAGCAATAAACATAATTCACTAATACTCTTGTTTGTGGAGTAATTCCGGTTTTGCAGTTCAATAATAAGACCTATTATGGGGTGATGGGATTTTTTTTCTAGTTTGAGCGCTTTATTAAAAAGTCTTATTTTCTAGGTTGTAATTTCAAAACATGTCATTTAACGTAAATGAACTTAAAAATGTCTTGGTGACATCGTTTCATTACTGATGAATATATAAGTACAAAGCATTATCTTTGGTACAAAGAACACTTGATTTTAATAGTGAACCGAGTATTTTCTAAAACAATCACTTCGAAACTTTAATGAGTAATGTTCATCATAGTAAGTTATATTATGTTGCTGCCACTGCCGGCTTCTAAATTTAATTAGATACATTCTACATTACCATAAGCAGGACCAATCAAGATTTCTAGAAATAGAATCCACAAGTCTCAAATTAATTCGCTGATTTGAAATCATTTATTCCAAGCTCCTTTTTATTGCAAAACCTATAAGCTTCTTATTTCATTTAACTCAAAAAATTATTTTAGCTTGTGAATTATTTTTATAAATCAGAATAGGCTGGAAATAATGTTATATGTCTATCAAGCTGTTTTTAAAGCTTAGAATCACAGTGTTTGATTTGAAATCAAAAATATTGATTTAAAATCAAACGTGAATTTGAAGCCTTTTGTAACATAAATAAGGCTCAAATAACTTTTCTTGATTTTTTAAATACCTAATCCTGAATTCAAGTATTTTCTGCATTTTACAGCTTTTTTATCTACATAAAAAAAATATGGCTGATTTATACAAAATTTTAAATTAATAGTATAATCAGTCGATCCTGGGACTACTGCTCAGTTGTAACTAAATAATTTCATAGTTAAGATTCTGGTTTATTTTGCTCCAAAATTCAAGCAAATTTTTAAGCTTAATGTTTTTTTTTAACGAGATTGAACATGAAACATTCGATATTTGTAATTTCTTATAATTTATAATTAATAACTTTCAAAATAGTAAAGCGATGTTAGCACGCTCTCGCGGCCAGGTATCCAACATAAAACTTTAAATCGCTGTCAAAATAATGATGAGAACGAAAAATAAAAACATGAGTCATCTTAGATACCAAATGAATTTAATATATAAAATTACAGGCAATATTGATGCGTAATTTATGAAACTAAGTAATCTTATTTTTCATCAATAGAAAAAATACGCATCAGTACTGCCTGTCATTTTATATATTAAATCTATGGTATTTAAGATGAATCACATGTTTTCGTTTTTCAATATTACTAACAAAAAAATTTTAACAGCGATTTATAGATATTTATATTGGATCTGGTGAAAATTCAGCCTTATCAAGTTTTAATTTCCTTTAGGTGCTGTATTTACATTTTTCTGACAACTTTATAAGGAATGACATTGACAATAAAAAATAACAAGTAGGAATCATTATTTCTGATTAAATTTTATTAATGTTTATTTCAAATAGTAAAATATTTTTCTTGTTTTAATATTTTATTATACTTTCCTTTTGTTAGGTAACGGCACTATCGCAATGTCGTTTAATTTATAATTTATCCGTAAATATACGACTAATGTAACAAAAAAACTCTTTTTTTGTAGTCAACCATGTTAATAATTGTCACTAAATATTTATTTTAAATGGAAATATTTGTATAACTCCCCTGATAAATGTACATATACAAGGAGGGGCAATAGTGCGTCCGACTTCGATATCTCGAGTTCTATGATAGCTAGAAACTTGATTTAAAAACGCAAGTAAACTAGCCAAAAAAAGTCTGACCGTAAATTGTTTTCGAATATACAGGGTGAGCCAAGACGATTCTACAGGGTCAAGTAACAGTTCGTTTTTCAATTCTACATCACATCGTCCAAAAATATATAGGGTGTTCCATTTGACAAAATTGAGTAAATTCAGTTCAAATAATTGTAAATTTTAAAATTATTTTTGGCCATCCTGTATACTTTTAGGAAGTGAAAATGGCTGAGTGTCATCACACATATGTCTCATAATTGGTACTAATATATTTTTCTTAAAATCGATAATTGTGACTGTAGTGATATTTTTAATATACACGTGTAAATGGCATAATTTCAACAAAAAAAAAAATCATTACATTCAAGTGGTTAGGAGGAGTCAATAATAATACAGGAGTGAAAGGAGGCCACAAAGAGGTTTCAAAAAATGTTCTCATATATATGACATTCCATTTAAAATTCCATAAATGTTGGTTGACCTTGTAGAATCGTCTTGGCTCACCTTGTATATTCGAAAATAATTTCCGGTTATAGACTTTCTTGTCTAGTTTATTTATGTTTTTAAATCAAGTTTCTAGCTATCATAGAACTCGACATATCGAAGTCGGACGCACTATTGCCCCACCCTGTATATGTTTGGAAAACTTGAATTTTTTCCGATATTTTGAAATCTAAGCCGACTGTGATTTCCATTTTAAATATAAAAGTTGGATTTGATAACTTAATATTGTAAGTTATCATGTAGTGATAATTTTTTTTTTTGAAGATATTCTGTGTTGAAAAGTGAAAGGAAATTTTTACTGCTTGAAAAAAATATCCACAAATATAAAAGTTATGACACATTAAATAAAAGCTTACATCAGACTTCCTAGTTACCACTGAGCAGGGCTTGTTGCAAACTTGCAGAACAATCTATTGTGATTAGAGATGGGCGATATTTCAGTCGGTGATTTGTTTACTGTAATTGAGCAGTCAGTCATTCATTGTGATTAAACTGCTACCTAAACAGTGACTGTGATTTTTACACGTTCAAGGTGCAAGTACACAATACTGCCCAAAATCGTTGCCGCAGCCAATAAGCCAATGAGGTCTAGCGTTTTTAAGCGCCACTGGCAAGTAAGGTAGCTGTCAAAAGTTATTGTTAGGCGCGGCACAAGTTTATAGGGTTTTATTATAATTATTTCGTACACCAGTAAATAAAAAAAAACTGGTTAATTATGCCTCAATCTTGTGAAATTCCATTTTGTTCGGAAACAAAAGGCGGACATATGTTTCCGAGAGACAAAACTCGCCTAAAACAGTGGTTGGTGGCGATAAACATTCGTGTCTTTGTAAGAAACATTTTAATCCAGACGATTATGCGTTACCAAAGGAGCCTACTACAGAAAATCATAAGTAATAATCATGCACATTCGTTGTTTTCATCATGCTCATGCTTGGTATAACCTAACTTAAATGACATAAGACACCTCTGATACGTACAATAATTTCCCTACTGAGCAAGTAAATTACTACTTTTCCCTTCTGTCATCATTGTGTTAAATGTCTTTCAAGCTAATTGTTATAAAAACCACCAAAAACTCGCGTTACAAGCCATAATAAACATTAACGTTCAGTGACATTTACCTTACCCTACACGCGCCTCTCGTGATGAATTCTAGCGCGGTAGCCCTTATTATAACGCAGGCAGGTCGCAGATCGCACCGGAACACTGATCACGGGCAGTATTCACAGTTATACAGTCACAATAATCACGGCTCACGCTTTAGCACAATAGGAAATTATTTGCTATACGCCGCTATTGGCGCTACTCCGCTGCGAAGTTCTGATGACTGCAATAGGTTGTAATCATTGTGATTCTGAAATCATAGTAGCAGTTCACAGTGTGATTGAAAAATCGCCATTAGCCCTCCATTAATTGTGACAAGCCAAGACAAAGACACGAGCCACGGAGCCACCAGTCAATAATCAAGTTGTAGGACATGTGCTCACGTCGCGAACATTCGGGATTACAAAAACGAAAGAAACAGAGATCTACAGAGATCAATTGCACGCCTGCATTTTCCAGTTTGTTTCAGGGTTGAGATATACTTGCAGAATTTAGTCTTGCAATTCAGACCTACATCAAAAGTGCTGATGGTGTCTTGCATTGCAACCGTGCAGGTGCAAGCTCAAATCAAGTCAAATTCAGACTTGACGTAAGCTTAAGTACCATCTGGGTTTGGGACACTCGGTATACATAAAGGAATGCCGAAAGGATATTTTAAAAAATCACGAAAAATGGATGTTTCGGATGATACCTGCAGCAGTTGTAGCAATCTGTTGAGTGTTGAATTAATCAATGACTTTTTGTCAGATATCAGATAAAAATGTATTTATGTAACAAAACATATATTTAATGAACAAAACTTATATTTATTAAATTCCAATACTCTGAAATCATATTATTTACCTTTTGTAATATTAATACGTATTATATGAAAATCGAGATAACATCTTCTCAGAAACATATATTTAGTTAGCGAGTCACCCACAACATTTTTACATTCTACGCACATTCTCAGAATGTTCCATAATATATATATATATATATATATATATATATATATATATATATATATATATATATATATATATATATATATATATATATATATATATATATATATATATATATATATATATATATATATATATATATATATATTTGAACTTCTGATGGGTGTGCAGAACAAATGTCACGTAGAGTATGCGACAAAAGTACCATCTTACTTGAGATATCCATAGTATATGACGCCAAGTATTAAAATTAAGATAGTGTAAAATCTATCTCGTATAACTGCTATAGACTGATTGAGTAAATTATTCGACGTTTATAAATTCTTTTTAAACAACACTATATATAATAAAAAAACAGACAGTCAGTCTACTGCACATCCAAAATATGTTCATAGGCGTAAGGATGCTTTTTGGACGTTCAGTGGATATATTGTGCACTCATATGATGTACCATACTCATCAGCTTAAAGTCACCACCTTCTGAGACGCTCCCTTTCTAACACGCACCATTACAAATAGTGCCAGAATGAGAGCATCTCAGTAGGTGGTAACTTTAAGTCGCCCTTTCAATGTAAAGCGGTTTGTTTCTTCTTTGCCCCACATTAGCGATAATTCTTCTCTCTTTGCGCCGCCAAGTGTCAAGCTACAATCGTTGAGTAGTACATATATTTTGA